>OX392503.1:15687382-16287382 GCA_947623375.1 Apotomis capreana | reverse complement strand
CCAACTGTACTAATGTGACAGTTTTATAAGGCGGATTTTAAATATCTTTAATCAACATAATGATAATTCTGACGAATCTTTGAAAAATAACAATATCAAGAAGCGAACAATATTTTATAGAAAGTTTTTTGATAAGATGACTAAACATACTAAAATACATAATATAGGTTGGAGCGTTTCATCTATATGTAAAAACACTCAAAGATAAGATTGAGTATTTCTTGTTTTTAGGACAGGCAACATTGTGTTTCTGTCAATTTCTAGAAAATTCGGGCACGCACCGCACCGCAAACTACTGCTAGCATAGCAAAGCAAGGCTAGACTGCAGCGACAAACCGGCAATTGTTCTGCGCGTATTGACTGTGATTGTCACCAACGTGTTTTTCGTGCTTGTGAATTCGACAGAGAACTCCAATCCTAGAAATAAATAATTTTGTGTCCCAATGGCTGCTATGTCTGTCATAGGTATTGATTTCGGCAATGATTCTTGCTATATTGCTGTGGCAAAAGCAGGTGGCATTGAAACAATAGCTAATGATTACAGTCTTCGAGGTACACCGTAAGTAAAATTTCATTTTTAACACTTATTCAAGACATAAAAAATAATCCTTTCCTTCATAATATATCCGGACATTCTTAACATAACTTTAGGATTTGATGATTTGCACGTCATGTTCATGTCGATACCTTGTATGGTAATAAGACGAACTCAATTGGATAATGTATTTCATCAGCATTTAAACTGGAATGAAAATAATAGTTTTATATACATTTCGTTCATTTCTATAAATTAATGGTTTATTTATAATGGTTATTTTTTTGGTTATATTGTTGTGTCATTCTAAGCACTGGCTTAATTAAACGAATCTTCCATTGATTCTTATCTAACTATTAGAAAATGTATTCTGTGACTCACATATCATTTGGAGGTTAGAGTTTCTTTTGTAATTTTCCAGATCATGTGTTGCATTTTCATCAAAAAATCGAATATTGGGAGTGGCTGCAAAGAACCAAACGGTTACAAACATGAAAAACACCGTTTTCGGCTTCAAAAGATTGTTAGGGAGGAAGTACTCTGACCCACATGTGCAGAAGGAGTTGAAACACTTTCCCTTCAAGGTGGAACAAAGACCTGATGATACCATCGGCATCAGAGTCCACTACCTGGGAGAAGACAATGTTTTCAGCCCAGAACAGGTATCACAACAGAGTTATGAAATCATAACAGTTACATCGTATCTATTATTATTATCCTTATGTATCAGATTATAAGATCAAAACTGCATTCTAAAAGTAATGTCCTGAAGGGCATTATGAAAGTCATTTGTTGGTAATATGCTAATTTGCACCTTGAAGACCTTAATAAAGAAATTGTGACCTTGACCTCTATGCTTGCTTTGTTGTTGGTGGTAGAACTAAAGGTAGAAGTCAATATTCTTGACTCATTGCTATTTTGAGTAGGTACACTGATAAATCCACTCTGAAATGTTTCTCAGATATACCTACTATGGCATCATAATAATTATTGGAAAGTACACTGAGACATGCATTATTTATTTTCCTGATAAAGATATCAAATGTATTTTTAAAGGAATTCCTTAATATAACTTAACTAAATTAAATCACAACTCACTTAACACTGCAGCAGTCTAAATTTGTATTAAAAAAATAACTTGATAGTCAGGAACTTGGCATGTGACATGTTTGTAACTTGTTTATGTAATATTTTACAGATAACAGCAATGTTGTTCACAAAGCTGAAGGATATTGCGGCTACGGCCCTGGGCACGCAGGTGAATGACTGTGTCATCTCCGTTCCCAGCTACTTTACTAATGCCGAGAGGAATGCTCTGCTTGATGCTGCTGCTATTTCTGGTAAGTATTTTTTATTGTATAGTGTACAGGTTAACCCTCTTAATAAGATTGTAATGTAAATAATACATTATTATACTTACTGTGAACTTCATCTTTTTGTAGTCAATTAAAAATATCATATTGCGATTAATCATTTTGCATTCCACGTCTGGCTGATACTATCATGATTTATAAATGGGTATTAGTAACAGTAGAGAACCTGTTAATGCGTAAAATTATTACTTGTTTGTAGGTTTGAATGTTCTGCGACTTATGAACGAAACCACTGCCACTGCTCTTGCTTACGGTATCTACAAACAGGACCTCCCTGCACCTGAAGAAAAACCTAGAAATGTTGTTTTTGTTGACTTGGGACATAGTTCTCTTCAGGTAAATCATATTGATTATACAACATTCATACTATCTATATATATAATAAAACTGAAGAGGGTCGAAAGTCTGTAGATGGAAGATATTCGAAAAAAAGTTGGCGATACTTAGAATCAATAACGGAACATGTTCCAACAGTTTTCAGAATTTTTATCTGTTTGTCTGTTTATTTGACCATGCATCATGAAAATGCAAACCTCACTAATCTGTCGAGAAAATCCCCAGCCATATTATAGGCCATAAAAATTTTACCTATAAAAGGGGGGGTAGCCACTACACTCCATTGAGTTAAGTTTGCACCTGAATATTGTGGAGCTACTAAGGAATTAGGTGCACTTTTTTCAAACATGTGCTATGACTATCAAGTACCTTGATAAACTAACAGATGGTGCTAAAATTTATATGTAGTGCCATGGGTAAGCCTGAGGAAGGATTTTGCCAAATTAATTCTAAGTTTAGAAGGGGGAGGGGTATGGATATCGACAAATTTAATTGAATAATCGCTGCTACGTTGCGGCTTGGTGGCAAAACGGATCGCACAACTTTCAAGATCATAATAGGGTATCAAGAAACTACTTAATATGCTTATTAAATATAAGGTTGTTCTTAAATTGTGGTAGTTTTGTTCCTAAAGTTTAAGCCAACTATATCAGTCATCATCCCCCTTACCCTTGTCCCACTTATTTGGGGTCACCGCAGTATTTTTTTTCTTCCACCCGATCAATTGTCATCTTGTTGCTTAATTTCTCCTTATCTATATCAATTTTTACACCATCCATCTTTGGTCTTCCTCTTCTTCTGTATTCCTCTACTAATTACACAGTTTTTATCGTGTCACAGGTGTCTGCTTGTGCCTTCAACAAGGGTAAGCTGCGGGTACTAGCCACTGCTACTGATCCGCACTGTGGTGGGCGGGACATAGATATGGCTCTGGCTGATTATTTTGCTCAGGACTTTCTGACCAGACTGAAGTTGGATGCGAAGAAAAACCAAAGGTAACGATACGAGTTGGTTACTCATTTGTTATAATCTTTTTTTTTTTTTATCATAAAAACATTGTTACAATTTGTATTGTTTATTTATTTATTAGCTAAATTATTTATTTTATATTTATATAAAGCAGACAGCCAGATAATTTCGACAAACTGGTGGTAGTAGAAAAAGTAGACGGCAAAAGACCACGTGGGCGATCACCTACCCGCTGGTCCGACCAAATAAAAGCTATAACTGGACTTACTATTACCACTGCCCTGAGAAAAGCCGAGGATAGAGTAGGATGGAAGCAACTCGTCAACGATGCCGTCAAAGCGTTTCAGGACGGACACGACCTTCAGTAATGAAGCCCACGAACAAGAAGATTTATTTATTTTTGGCTAAGAATGCATCTATTAGGGTTATGTATAATAAAATTACAAATATTCTTTCAGGGCCTACTTCCGCCTGCTTCAAGAGGTAGAAAAACTGAAGAAACAGATGTCAGCTAATAGCACTAAACTGCCTCTCCATGTTGAGTGCTTCATGGAGGAGAGAGATGTCTCTGGTGAGATGCAGCGCGCACACATGGAGGAGATCTGTGCTGATACCTTCAATCGGGTTGAGAGAACCTTGAGAGCTATTCTTCATAATGCTAGTGAGTGTTATTATTTTCTTTCACAGTAGTTTCATCACCAATCGATCCAAACGATTTTAACCAATTTGTGTACGGGGATGGTTGGACATCTAAAGATTGTTATATTATATATTAGAATACTTTTTACTTCAATTATGGAATCGAAAAAAGAGGGGCTTGTGTACCATGTTGCTAGTTGTGATATAAATAGTGAGCATACATATATCAAGCCCTTTTACCGAGACTTCATATAGCCACCTGGGCCAGAACGGTGAGGGTACAAATGGAGTTACCAAGTGTATAAATATTAAGGCTGATTTAGACGATGCCAATTTTGAGACGCCTAAATTACGGCGCCAGTGATTACCGCACAGCACACCTCCGACCGTTTACACAATGACTATGTTCAGCCGCCTAAATCTCGCCGCCAGTCGTGTTTACACGGTGCTTTTTTTCAGTACCAGTCATTAGTGGCAGCGAGAGACGCGGAGGGGGGGGTCACTGGCGCCGAAAAATAGGCTCGTGTTCTATTCCGCGCCAGCGCTGGCATGCGGCGAAAAAATGGCGCGGAAAGTGTTTATACGGTGCCTTTTCGAGGCGCCGTAATTTAGGCGTCTCAAAATTGGCATCGTCTAAATCAGCCTTTATATATTTCTTTTAGAACTGCGTCCTGAAGATATCAACTCGGTGGAGATTGTTGGTGGATCTACTAGAATTCCTGCAGTTAAGGCTCTGATTGAACAAGTCTTCGGAAAAGTCGCTTCAACCACACTTAATCAGGTAAGCAAAAGCAAGGGGTAGTGGATTGGCTTATTATTTTATTTTATTTCCATCAAATTTAATTTACTGGCATCATTCCCTTGTCTCCAATGTGTATACAACGAAAACGTGACGTGAGACGTGGATAAAACGGATGTTATAAAAACAGGAAAAAATATAGTACAAACGTGTATGTATTGATAATTTGATGTTATATATCAGAAATATGATATCGGTTTCATATAAATAAGATCATAAATTATGCTTTTTACCTATAAATAATTTGAAGATTTTTGTTACCTAATAACGCGTTTACTTATCTGGGGGCACGGTAGTTCCCCCGCCAAGAAGATAACAAATTTCATTGAAACTTGGCGTGCAACTGGACCGGATGTCAGTGACAGCATTGTATTAAGAGGCCTTATTCCTTTTAAAAAATTTTTTTCAGATTATAACAAATATATTGATAATTTCAACTAACTTTTTGAAGTGAATAATACTTTTCCCCGAGTTCTAGGTACTAACATAGCTATTTCATGCTTTTATTGCGTGCAGTCGAAATTAAGTTGTGGAAACTAATATTCCGCGTGAATTTTGTCAATTTCGAGTAGTTTTTGAAACAAAAATTATCAATGAAAAATTCAAATTGTAGGTTTCAAATATATACCAAAAAATCCCAATAGCCCGGTTCTAGGTAGTAACATCAATAATATGTTAAGAAACATGTTTGATCATAGAGAAAAATGTCTAAAGCAGTCGGCATTTTAAAAGGAATAAGGCCTCTTAAGAATATACAGACACCACAAAGAGCGATATGAACGGTGTGATGTTTGTTCGTCAGGACGAGGCGGTGTCGCGCGGCTGCGCGCTGCAGTGCGCGATGCTGAGCCCGGCGGTGCGCGTGCGCGAGTTCAGCGTGGCCGACGTGCAGCCCTACGCCGTGCGGCTCGCCTGGGAGGCCGCGCGCGGCGAGGACGGCGACCTGGAGGTCCTGCACAGACCACCCCCACTAGACGGAGCATGCAAGGCACATGCAAGGCGACTCGCGCGCACCGACGATATGGTACGGCAGAACATTAGAGTACCAACACGGCGGCCGCCGTTTAGTTGCGTCCATGTTTATGAGGTCTCTCTACACCACTTAACATTACAATTTACCATGTTATTTATTTAATTTCTTTTTTAGTTGACGTACGCATGGTTCATAAACAAGGACGCAACTAAACGGTGGCCGCCGTGTTGATACTTTAATGTTCTGCCGTACCATATCGTAGGTGCGCGCGGGTCGCCTTACATGCTCCGTCTAGTGGGGGTTGTCTGTGTACTACACACTCGTAGCACGACACACATCTATTCCAAACCTTATATTTATTGGTCACAATCAGAAGATCCAATATAACTACAATCTGTTATTAATCGATACTATAGTCCACACTCGTACTACTGTGCCCTGTCCGTACGTTGTGCACTAACGTCCTAATTGCCACTACTTTTTCTGAAAAGTTAGTACGATTGTGGTCTAAGGTATCCATTTAATTTGTAAACTAAAATGGTGCAAATGGTGCGAAATCATACAGGCCTTATATCAAACCGAGGTTTTTAAGCACATTGGGTTTCACCAGACCGGTATAAAAGACAAGGTCCAAGACGAAGCTATCTTAAAAACATCCATGTCAGTGGTTAGTGGTGAATGGTTATTATAACTTGTTATGTCATTTATGTATAGGGTATAACAACCTTTATTTTTGTCTGACGGCGCGTTTGGCGCAGTTTCAGTTTGTAGACACCTGCCTACTGAGCCGGCGGTCCCGGGTTCGAATCCCGGCCGGGGCAAATATATGTGTGATGAACTCGAATATTTGTGCTTGGGTCATGGCTGTTCTATGTTTTAAGTATATATTTATCTATATAAGTACGTATATCTTCGTCTAGTACCCATAACACAAGCCTTCTTGAGCTTAATTTGGGACTAGATCAATTTGTGTGAGGTTGTCCGATATTTATAATTATTTATTTTTGTCTTGGCAAAGCAAAATATGTCAATATAATTTTAAACAATGAGGGTGACTAAAGCTTACGACTGCACTAGTTTAAACAGTTCCATACCTCATTAAAATAGTTTATGACTTTCTAGTAAACACTCTTTGGGAAATATTGCATGATTTCTGTTGTGCCACCAGGTGTTCCCGGCTTTCCATCAAGCACCATTCTCTAAGATGCTGACCTTCTATAGAAAGGAACCTTTCACAGTCAGAGCCTACTACACTGACCCCGTGCCCTACCCTGATTCGTTTATCGGTAAGTTCCATTACACGCCTTTTTATTTTATGACTTCATTTTATCATCCAGTAGTTTAAACGCGTTTTGTAATTTTAGCAGCACTCTAGAAAATCTTTTTCCATATCAGGTCAATGGAACATTAAGGATGTTCAGCCGACACCCGAAGGTGAATCCCAGAAGGTAAAACTGAAAGTGAGAGTGAACATTCACGGAATCATCACTGTCGCGTCTGCGTCTCTCGTGGAAAAGAAGGCGGACGCCCAGAGCGACAGCATAGAAATGGAAAACAATGAGAATGCTAACAGCCAGGAAACGCCCATGGACACTAACGGCGCGTCCCAAGAGCAACAGCAAAATGGGCCCGAGAACCAAGAGGTGAGAGAAGACAATATGCAAGGGGAGCCGGAGCAAAGACAGTCGTGGACACAGAGAGTAGGATCGTGGTTCAGCGGGGTACGTGTCGGTAGAGTGTCGAGTGATTTGCGAGATGTTTGCTGACTTATTCACGCTCTTTCTATATAACTTTTCAGTCTTGCTCTTACATTCTTCTTTCTTGCTCATAGCGCAGCTCCGAAATGAGCCAGCAGACATCCGCGCTTTGCATCTTCCCCATCCTCTTACCGAGGCCCCATTTGCACAGTACTCTCGTAAGGCTTCCAGTATCGCCTTTAGATTCCTTTTTTTTTCTTGCGTTCGTCAAGTGAATGTTTCTTTAAAGTTCTGTCTCTGTGTCCACGCATGTTTTTGTCATCCTTACAGTTATTGTTTTGTTCCTAACTTTCTCCTGGCAGCGACTCTGAAGATGAAGACCTTATGAAGTAAGCTTTTATTGTAGTAGCTTGTGTGGATTTGGAAGAACAGGTGCAAATGGGCGCACTGCGCCGCTTGGAAAACTTCACTTAGTTTGCAATTAACTTACTCGGAACCACGCTTTACATTTTTTTTCCAAGCAGCGTTGGTGATGGGGGATACCACTCTCTATGTACGATGTGAACCGTGCGTGTTGAATTTCAGGAATCTGATGATAAAAAGGATAAGTCGAAAGACAAGAAGAAGGTGCTAGTGAAAACCGTCGAGTTGCCGATCGAAGCCCGCACCCACGGCTTCTCGCAGCACGATCTCAACTCTTACATGGAACAAGAGGTAAGTAATCAATTAAATATCTTACTCCATTTATATATACTTGTATATTTTACAGTTCTCGGTATTTCATTTCACTTGACTTCACCGTGCCGAAGATGTTAAAAATATCCCTAATAAGCCCCTGAACACTGAGTACATAATTAAATTTGTCGATTTCCTGTGTTGACTGTATATGTAGTCGCAATAGCTCTGGATCGCTTTAGTCGTAGAACTTTACAACTTTTGAAACACAATAAATAAGTCTTTGTCCACTTAAAAAATACAACCGAAAATAACTGTTTAATAAGCAAATAATTTGGTAGAGGATTCCGAGGACTATACTACGATTTCTAATTCAAGACCAAAAAAACTATGACAGATACGTCACTGTCAAAATTGACAACATTTAAATGACATTTGAGTCTGTTTCTTTGCTTACACCAAATGCTGAAGTGTTACAAGTACAATACCAGATTTTGTACCAAAAATCTCCGATGTTTAAGTTCTTATTATCTCCACTCGTAATTATGCAATAATAAATATATCTAATTATTTTGTTAAAACATAGAGTTAAAGTTACCAATGAATAAATTATTTTAGCGTGTTTAAAAAAGAAAAAACCGGCCAAGTGCGAGTCGGACTCGCGCACCGAGGGTTCCGTACAAACACTTTCCATCCCTAAGTGGTTAAGCTAAGTTTGCACCTGGTATGTATAGCGCCCCATATAAATTAGGTGCAAAGTTAGGTATTAATAGGTATTAAAAAAAAACTACTTACCAGATCTCGTTCAAAACAATTTTCGTTGGTAGTTTTTATAGTAATGTACATCATATGTTTTTTTTAGATTTTTCATTTCCTTATTTTAGAAGTTAGAGGGGGGGGGACCAACTTTTTTCCACTTTGGAAGCGTCTGTCACGCAAACTATTCGGTTTAGAAAAAAAATATTTTAGAAACCTCGATATCATTTTTGAAGACCTATCCATAGATACCCCACACGTATGTGTTTGATGAAAAAAAAATTTTTGAGTTTCAGTTTTAAGTATGGGGAGCCCCCAATATTTATTATTATTTTTTTATTTTTGCATCAAATTCTTAATGCGGTTCACAGAATACATCTACCTACCAAGTTTCAACAGTATAGCTCTTATAGTTTCGGAAAAAAATGGCTGTGACATACGGACGGACAGACGGACAGACAGACAGACAGACATGACGAATCTATAAGGGTTCCGTTTTTTGCCATTTGGCTACGGAACCCTAAAAAGGAATTTAATATTGTAGAAATATTTTGTTGTAGTGGCAACCTTGTGGTAGTTTTTTTGGTCTTGAATTAGAAATCGTAGTTTAGATGTTGATACTGAGGTATTTCTAGGGCAAGATGCAAGCGCAAGACAGGCAGGAGAAGGAACGCGCGGACGCTCGCAACGCGCTGGAAGAGTACGTGTACGAGCTGCGCGGCAAGATCGGCGAGGGCGAGTCCCTGCACGAGTTCGTCGCCGCCGACCAGCGCTCGCGGCTCGTCGCCGCGCTCGACTCGCTCGAGAACTGGCTCTATGAGGAGGGCGAGGACCAGAACAGACAGGTAACGACAAGTTCGGTATACAATACATGTATGTTGTTCTAAGGGGGCTAAACGGGCCATATTTTACTGCAATATGTGGCCGGCAACTATGGCCGTCCCTCTCTGACACCCTACGCTAGAGTAAGATGCAAATAATGGCCGGCCACAAATTGCAGCAAAACATGGCCCGTTTAGAAGCCCCTTTACGCTCAATTGTAATCTCTGAATGACCACAATTTTTATTACTGACTGACGATAATTGGGTTAAACCTAAACCGGTTCCTAATAACCATAGGTCGGACTAATCATAGCAAAACAAGAGGTAAGAAAAAAATTAACAGAAATACTCACAAGATTTTAACCAAAATTGGTTTAAAAATATAATTCATATTTATATTTCTTAATGAAATCCAAAATTGGGCGACAGTTTGTGAGTATTTCCGTTAATTTATATCTTAAATTTTGTTTTGATATGATTAGTCCGACCTATGTTAATAACGTAGGAACTTGAAATTTAGCATGCAGTTGGATCATTACACCTAAACGGAGAATTGTTACAATATAAATATTTTTAATTTAATCGATATTACTTAAAAAAGAAGTGTATGTTTTTGAGACATTTTGGATAATAAATATTTTTAATTTAATCGATATTACTTAAAAAAGAAGTGTATGTTTTTGAGACATTTTGGATAAGTGCTGCCGCCAGTCCATTATGAACAATATCAAACCAGCGTTCAATATTACAGGTGTACGTCGACAAGCTGACGGAGCTGCGAACCGAGGGCGAACCTATCAAGCAGAGACGTCTGGAGTTCGAGCTGCGTCCTGGCGCGCTCGATGACTACTCGTTGGCTATTCAGCTCGCGAAGAAGGCGGTCGACATGTACAAGTAAGTGAACTAACTGATCATCAATTGAATACAATGTTATAATAAATATATGTATTTATCTAAGTATTTATCTATTAAAACCTATTTAAGTTAGCTGCACCGCCCACAACTTATCTGCTTTGCCCGATGGTTGACTGGTAGAGAATGCCCAATGGCATTAAGTCCGCCTTTTGTACGATTTATTTTCATTTGTGCAATAAAGATTAAATAAATAAATGTTGTTGTCTCATTCAAATCAGTAGTTTAGAAGTAACAATACTGTAAATTTCGTATGGCGTGCCATGTCAGCGTGACGTCTTCAGAATAATACTCAAAGTATCATCAATCATCATACACGTCAAGTGACGACAGCCTTGCTTTCTTTTTTCTTTTTGTTTCCTTGCTATGGGACTCTTTGGACACATCTTTGCGCCGCACTAACTATTTTGGTAAACTATAACCTGTGAAAAAAAAAACTTTTTTTTAGTTTTGAATGCAGCATTTGTCAGATAAAAATCTCAATTAAGGGATATTCTTCATTGTCTGAGATATAAGAAATGATGGGTAAATTCCTTGTTGTCCATGTCCTTGTGTGCTCGAAGGACTTCTGATTCAGATGGCACAGACGCGACGTGGCGGCTCACCATCGACCGGAAGGCCCCTTTTCTATTCGTTATTCCCTTTTGACGGGATAGACTATTAACATGTTTGTTCTTAAACCATGAATACAAAGATCAAAGCTTAAAGAAAAATTGAAAAAGGAGCTACCTGGTGGAAGGGACCGGGAATCGAACCCGGTACCTCTGGATTACCGGTCCAGCGCGTTAGCCACTTCGCTACCCTCGCTCCACGTAGACCTGACGAATTTTTCCTTATGCTTTGTGTGTCGATCTTTGCATTGTTTATTTGAAAGGCTTTTACACCTTAGCGACCTCTATGTGAACACGTTAATATTCACATCTTACTTTATGTTTGTTCTTGTTTACAGGGCGGGCGACGCGAAATACGCTCACCTGGCGGAAGCGGACATGCAGAAAGTGTCGGAGGCCGCGAACAACGCGCTCGCCTGGGTGGAGGCGGCGCGCCAGGCGCTCGCGCGCGCCGCCAAGCACCTGCCGCCCGCGCACACCACGCACCAGATCCGGCAGGAGCGGCAGGTAGCGTACCGCTCCACTCCACTCCACTCCGCTCCACATCACTCCACTCCACTACACTCCACTACACTCCACTACACTCCACTACACTCCACTCCACATCACTCCGCTACACTCCAGTCCAGTCCACTCCACTACACTCCACTCCACTACACTCCACTCCACTACACTCCACTCCACTACACTACCACAGTGTAAAAAGTAACAGTGGGCCGACGCCTTTGATGTTTGCGTAAATGCCGACACCGCTCAAGGTTACCGTACTTACCTAGGGTTGTCACAGACTTACACAACTGCCCAAAAAAGGAGGGTAATGTTTTTAGGTTTCATGTATGTGTACTAATTTTACATATGGCGTTCATTTTGGAAATAAAGATGGCGGACGTCACTTTTTTGAAAAAATCGACATGGGTGTCGTTTTCTAGGTTTTTGGGGGTGTCGATTTCAAAAATGAAATCCATTTTGGGATGGTTGATATCACTGCTACAGACATCAACACCCATTTCAAAAAGTGACGTCCGCCATCTTGGATTTCAAAATGGACGTCAGTTTCGTAATTGGAACCCCCAGGAACCTCGGAGATGACACCCATATCGATTTTTAAGAAAAAATAATGTCCGCCATCTTGGATATCAAAATGGACTTCATTTTCGTAATCGGTACCCCGCGGACCCTCAAATTTATTTAAAAATCAGATGATTCATAAACAAACAATTTCTTACTTTTTAAATAAAGTCTTAAACCTTACGTAACTCGTAATTACTTTTTTTTAATGTAATAAAAATTTGTTGAAGTAAAATAAAATATTGAAAATATACAAAAATGGATGACGACGGCAGTGGGGGAGTAAAGGTCAAACTCGTAATTACTTAAAATAACCTATAAATCATGTCCGACATTTTGAATTTAAAAATTCATGTGACATATCATGGAGGTCAGTGGACATATCATATCATTATATATTTTTGTTTAGGTACACAGAAACAAACAATTAGCGATATTACTGCGGTATTTCAATTTTTACTGGCAGGCGTAACGCTTTTACATCCGCCATTTTGTTTACGTTAGCATGACATGAGAAAATTTATTACTTAAGGTCATTCGAGTCGGTCAGATTCCCATACTACGAAAGCCCCCTTAAGTTTCCAGTTTAAAAGCTTCGATTTCGGTTGAAATATGTTTTATATTATAATTTGATATGCGTTTTTATCGCAAAGTTACATTTGAAGACACAAAAAGCCAAAAAATAAATTATTTTAAGCATTTAAAAAACACGCATTTCCTATGAAAAACATTGTCTCTATTTCACCGCCATCTATTGGACCTCTTCGAAACCACAATAATTACATACCTATTTACATAATACATGGCGCTATTCTTTTACAATTATTTTCTGTAGTTATTTAGTGTAAGAGATGTTTTATATCAAGAAAGGTGTTGGATGTTTTAAATATTATCAAATAATTTATTCCTGACACTAAATTAACAATATTTTTAATTGTTTTATTTTGCCTGGCTGTATAGGTAATACCATTGTCATTCATTTCACCCGCGCGATAAAGAAAGTAATATTTTTATTCCGTCATATTTTATTTGTTGTCATATCTATTTGTATTTAATAGTTTTGTTTATTATTTACGGTTCATATCGTGATTCTCTTTCGAAAACGTTTGTGTCGAGCAACGTAATTTACAATAATAATTAGGTATCTGTGCACCTGCCGGATTATTGTTTTATAGAAAAGGTAAGTATGAAATTGTTGTTTGTTCCTAACAAATTTATTAAGAACCGTGTTTCATGACACGTTCATGATTTCGAGTAATTTACTGATTGTCTAGACAAAAACTAACCCTAAGTGAACTAAAATAATTATGTTCTAATAAATGGCCTATATGGATTTCGTATCCACCCATCTAAAATAATTATTCAACATTGTCGAGTTGTAATAATATCAAATAATATGGGTTATAGGTACAGTATGTACAGTAAAGACATTATAAATACAATTCGTACTCAAATTCCTAACTAAAAATGATATCATGTAGTGTCCTGCATGTTTTGTTAGCATTATCGATCGATCACACGTCATGCTGAAATTTTCGAATGTTCTATTGTCGAATTTTGTCAAATGACTTTGACAGTCGTCGAACAAAGGACGTAAATGTCAATGCATACATCTATCGCATAAAACATGATGTCATTGACCTTCATTTGTTTACGCTCCTATAATTGCTTACTTTATTATTTTATAGATTTTACTACCGTAACGGAGCAATTCCAATTTCATAGCAAAATCCTACAGCTACTATTGTAAACTGTATACTATTATGAGGCAAAACATTATTGGTTCCTGATAGTAGATTGTGAGGAACCAATTATTTTTTACTTGAAATTCCTATACATCGAAGATCTTTGTGAAAATATGTACCTAAAGCGTAGGTACTTACCTACAAATAACATGAAGGTCGCTGATATGAAAAAAATGTTAAGTATTTCATAACGCCTAAACGATTTGCTGTTGACTGGTTGGTAGTTGTTGAGCTGGATATCCACATAATAATAATTATAGTTGTAGGTTGTAGGATACCTACTTTTTAAATCCGACTACGTAAGTAGGTATGTATGTATGTCTTCGTACGTTCCGATTTTTAGCTAACTCCAAAAATGAAATTCTCAATTCCTTTTTATTTTTATTTATACATATTGCCCAAAACAATAGTCAGTATAAATTGTGAACTTCAAGCCAAATGGCCTTCTCTACCAGTCAACCATTGGGCTAAACAGAAATAGGTACTTCAAGTTCAGTTGTCTTTTGGGCTCCGTACCGTACCCAAAGGGCTAAAAGATGGGACCCTGTTACTAAGACTCCGCTGTCTGTCTGTCCGTCTGTCCGCTTTTTTGTTCATCCGTCCATGCGTCCGTCTGTCTGTCTGTCTGTTCGTCCATCCGTTCGTCTGTCTATCCGTCTGTCGGTCCGTCCGTCCGTAGGTTCGGCCGTCCGTCCATCTGTCCGTCCGTCCGTCCGTCTGTCTGTCTGTCTGTCTGTGCGTCCGTTCGTCTGTCTGTCCGTTCGTCCGTTCGTCTGTCCATCCGTCTGTCGGTCCGTCCGTCCGTAGGTTCGGCCGTCTGTATGTCCGTCCATCCATCTGTCCATCCGTCCGTCTGTCTGTCTGTCTGTCCATCCATCTGTCCGTCTGTCTGTCCGTCCGTCTGTCCGTCCGTCCGTTCGTGTCTGTCCATCCGTCTGTCGGTCCGTCCGTCTGTACGTCCGTCTGTCCGTCTGTCCGTCGGTCCGTCTGTCCGTCCTTCCGTCCGTCTGTCACCAGGATGTATCTCATGAACCGTGATAGTTGACAGCTTCACATATGATATTCACATATGATGTATTTCTGTTGCCGCTGTAACAACAAATACTGAAAAAAGACACAATAAAATAAAAAAATATATATATAGGTATATTAGGCTCCCATACAATAAACGTGATCGGCTGCATTAATTGCACCTCATTTGTATGTGGCGCCATACATACTAGGTACAAACTTAACCGGCCAGTTAAGATGGGATAAGTGTTACGGAACCCTCGGTGCGATGGTGCGGTTGGCCGGTGTTTTAATGCTATTTACCCTAAAACTCTCGATTTCGTAAATTATTTTTTGTTTGATAGTAGGCATCTTCAAGCCAGTCCCATACAATTGTGGCGAAGTTCTGATAACTAGATCCATTAGGAATCGAAACGCATCGAAGACTAATTTTGGTGTTTATCAATAATCAACAGACTTCAAAAAGGTTTTTTTACGTATGTATGTAAACACTTTAGTGCACATAAAAACAATATTGACAACAACACTAAAATAAATTAAAACGCGTAAATATACAAATCATAAAACCATGAGATTACATAAAAAAAGAACTTACCTACATAAAAATAAATAAACCTGATTGACAACAACCCAAATCCCAATCTCAAAACGGTTTATTTATTTTTATGTCCGCTACCTCAGAACTTCGTAATTTGTAAAGCGTGTAGGTAGGTAGTTTTTGTTGGAGGAAAGTTATTTTCAAGTTTGTTCCATAAAATTTAGTGTAAAGATCTCAGATGACTATTACATCCATCCATGAGGAATCGAGGGCACTCAAATATTATAGGCATATCTGTGACATGTCAGTGTTTAAATACTAACTGGTTCAGTTGTTCTTGGTGGAACAATTTCTTCTCCTTGAAGCCGGTTATTTTTTGGGAAAACGTGATAATTAGTACGTCCACTTTTAACCCAACTAATTCTGTAAGTAGGTACGTTCCCTATGTATGTACACGCTGGGCTGATTTCGACTATTTTTAACCGACTTCAAAAAACACAAGGAAACTGAAACGCTTACCTTTTTAAGCGATTTCCAAAAACGAGGAGGTTCTATGTTCGACTGTTTTTTTTTAACACTTACTATCATTGCAATAAAAGCCAAAAAGTTTTAATTTCCTTAACTGTGCTTATGTATGTATGTAAGTATGTTGCCCTACTTTACGCCTAAACGACTCTTTCGGCTGATTTAGACCATTTTTAGATCACATAATAGCTGGGCATCCACAAATGGTTGTAAGATACTTTTTACTCGACTACGTAATGTAAGTATGAATGCATGTATGGTTTGTACGTAATATTTTTGTATTTATTAAGTTTTAAGAAATGGCTTGTCGAGTGGGCGTACTGTGACCACAAGGAGTTATTTGTAGTATTATGATAATATCTGATGTTGTAATACTTTTAACAATAAATTGAACACATGAATATATTTATCAGCCAGGCCAATGTTTAGAATTTTTACGATTCCGTATTGAAAAAAACACCTGGAATCGGTTTTATTTATGCAAATTTGGTTTCAGAAAATGGTCCTAAATAAAGGAGAAAAGTCGCACGTAAGTATTTGACCGCTAATACGACGTATAAATTTTATACAATATGCTTACCTACATACTGGACAATATGACAAGGTACACTAACTTATCGAATTATGAAATGAATAATGAGTTAATTGTGTAAAAGTATATCTTATCTTATATTAAATTTGATTATCTCTTTTTGGTCAGACTGTAAATAAAGACGAAAACCGTAAATTTGTAGTGATTACAAACTTATTTGCAGTTGGTTAACTAACCCTGACTTATATTGATGTGTGGAGACATCAATATTGCCACAGCAAAGTTCAGTTTGTCGCTTAGTAATTTTTATCTTTCCGTTACAGTAATATGCAGTGCTTTCAGTGTTTGTACCTACCTACGGAACTCACGAATCTCAAGATGCGCGCGTCAGACTCGTATTTGATAGTCTACCTTACATTTTAATCCCCGACGAAAAAAGAGGGATATTATAAGGTTAACTTGTGTATCTGTGTGTCTGCCGGTCTAACAAATATCATTGCCATAATCATATCGCAAAATATTTGAGGAGAATAGTCTGCCGCCGGTGGAAGACAGTGACAGCAGGGGCGTAAGAAACAAGGGTACGACTATCGACTTTCTGTGATGTCTGTCTGTACTTCCGTCCGTCTGTCGGTCTGTGTGTCTGTCCGCCCAGCTGCCCGTCCATCCTGTCGGTTCGTCTATCGTCTATTCGCCAGTCTGTTCGTCCGTCCGTCCCTCTGTATGCCAGTCTGCCTGTCCATCCTTCCATCTGTGCATACGTTAATCTGTTTGTTCGTCTGTCTGTTATACCCGACTACGAAGAATCAGTAAAGTTATAACCCATTATTTCTTATGCGCGAATTTTCAAGGTGCTAGTGGTTTTATAATTTAATAGTCTTACGGCGATTGCCAAAGTAGTGCTTCCCTGGGGTGAGCGGGTAAGCGGGCGCAAAGTAAAGGGGGCGCAGCTTGTAGTAAGTTAATGGCAATCGTAAGCCTAACACTTTCTTTTGGTAAGGTATCATCATCATCATCATCATAATCAGCCGATAGACGTCTACTGCTGGACAAATGCCTACCCCAAAGTTCTCCATAGGGATTTGTCTTGCGCCACCCTCATCCGATTTCTGTATACAATTATAAAAATCATAATTATCTTTTATTTTCTTTAGGTACCTGCGAGTTTTTATCCCATTATCTCTTCTATCCGAAGATGATGTCGAGGACGGGGCGAAGTGGAGAAGTAAAATACGAAAAGCTGGGCCCTCCACCATGTGTGATAAATAGCGATGAAAAGACGCCAATGAAGAAGTTCCCACTGTCGGCGTTACAATTGTTGATTTTTTTTAGATTCGCGAACTCTTGAGAACTTTGAGATTTGAGAACTCTCCTGCTTCCTAAAAAAAATATGTCTAATATTTTTTTTAGGAAGCAGGAGAGTTCTTCTTTTTTTATTGAAAAAATCAATTTTATATTATATTATTATTCTTATATTTCACTTTCACAGTAGGTACCTAAGGATCATATCAAGGATAGCCTCTTTATAAGACTATATATACTATTCGTTTGCCTGCTCTTTTGAACCGAAATAGATAAATAGTAAAGTTGATTATGTAATTAGTGATTATATCGCTATATAGTCAGCTGGACATCCCAGCAAACAAAACTATATAAAGGCAATAATAAAACAATAAGAGTCTCATGTATAAGAGATCTGTTTTTTCGCTTTCACTGATGGTTTTCTGCTGAAGTAACCCGGGAATAACGAGAAGACAGAGGTGACTAACCGTTCCTTTCCAGTGAAAATAATTTTGCACCTGAAGCTACTGTACCCCATGTAGTATAATTTTGCCGGAGCAGGGGGTAGCGTCTCTCGCCAAGAGAAGTAAGAAAGAAGGAACCTCGCTCCACTACAGCATTTTGTCAAGTTAACCGACTTCCCAAAAGAGGAGGAGGTTCTATGTTTCACTGTATGTTTATACCTATATATTTTTATAACGTATATGTGTGGATATCTCGGCCAATTGTGGCCCAAATATTTTTTTTATTTGAAAGAGTAAACCCAGAGTAAACCAAGAGGTGGTCCCATTGTCACCATGTCGGGATCTGATGATAGTATCCTGGGGAAATCGAGGGCAACCCTCAAATGTCATGAGCACTAGCAATGTTTTTCATGTATTTTATAAAGCTACTAGCTTTTGCCCGCGACTACGTCCGCGTGGAACTTGGAAGTATTGAAGCAACCTCGTACAACACAATAGATATCCACCTAATCACCTTAATTAATAAAAGGGATTATTAAAAACGCCTAAGCAAATGTAAGAGCAATTGTGCTTTTGGTCTAATAATTACATTTCAGGGTCATCAATGTCATCATGAAATACTTACTCACTTTTCAATCTTTTTAGGCATAATTTCCAGGATTAAAACTATCCTATGTCCTTCCTCGGATCTTAAACTATCTCCATGCCAAATTTCATCAAAATCGATTCAGCGGTTTAAGCGTGAAGAGGTAACAGACAGACAGACACACTTTCGCATTTATAATATTAGCACAGGGCGGACACTGCCTACTAAAAACTGAACTTGAATGCCAGTGTTAATGTGTGCGCATTGCAACAACTAATTGGTGTCTTCGTTGCACATAAATATGACATAATGGAGATAGAAAATTATCACAACCACACAACAACGGTAGTGGTGGTGATGATGATGGTGGTAGTGGTGGTGGTGTTGGTGGTGGTGGTGATCCTGATGGTGGTGATGAAGGTGGTGGTGGTGATGGTGGTGGTGGTGATGAAGGTGATGGTGATAAAGGTGATGGTGATCATCACCATCACCACCAGTCACCACCATAATTATCATCATCATCACCAACACCACCTTCGTCACCACCAGTCACCACCATATTCATTATCATCATCATCGTCAATACTACCACCACCAGTCACCACCATATTCATCACCATCATCATCATTATCACCACCAGTCACCACCATCATCATCATTACCATCGCCAACACCATCACTATTTCACGAGTCAATGCCCACCTATAACCATATACACAGTAGGTACACAAACAACCCTTTCGAAATTTTCTACGTAGCCAACTCCCGGCCAACTCCGTGCCCTTGCAGGGTGAGGTAGCTTAATTCGGTGCGGGGGTGTGCGTGTCCATTCTGTATGTAATACTATTAAGTATTCTGTGATATTTGTATGGATGGATTCAGGTATTTGTGTTTGGTAGTCATCATCTCTTATGCTGAATAGATGCTGGAAGGTACAACTCCTTAATGGTTAGGAGTTAGGGGATAATTCTTTAACTATAGGAAGGTGAAGACTGTTAGGTAGTTGTATTCTTTTTAGTATTTCGCCAAGTCAGGATCTGATGATGGGATCCTAGGAAAATCGAGGGAAACCTTCAAATGATACAGGTACTAATAATGGTTTTGATATATTTTCTAAAGTTCAATCATCGTCCCTTGATGCTGAGCTGATGATGGACGGTTAGGAGGTAGAGGATAATTCAAATGAGATGTATGTGATCAAGACCTTTCCGATCCGGGGATGATCATAGATCCTCTATAGTATGTTCCCACTTTATTAATTCACTAAACTAATAAGGTAACAAACATAACTAAAAAAAGTACCGACTTCAAAATAACTTGAAAAGCCAAAAATAACCAGTACAGATTACCTTTGAATCAGCTTTTGAAGTCGGTGTCAAATCTCACGTAAACTTCTTTACCGACCAAAAATACTCGTATACCGGGTGATCAATCCAAATGGGTCAGTAGGAAGAAAACGAAAACTATAAGAGATATGGAAATCTGTTCTTAGGAACCATGGCTTCGATTTTAGATTTATTAAAAACTGCATTCAATTTTTTTTCGTATATCTCGTGCATAACCCGGAATCGAACCCGGCCGAAATTAAGTAGAGAAAAAAACAAAAAAATTAAGATGTCAATCGATCCTATTTTTTATTGAGATCAAATGTCTGTATGGGACTACATACATTTAGAGTGCTCTAAGAATCAGAAATCGCTGTTAAAGAGTAACATTCCTTTAAGGTACCTAGTCCGATCATTTTACGTTTTTTTTTTATCCAAAAGCAAATATGAGATTGTTTCCAATATCCTCATAATTCAACAAAACAATAATTGTATGACAACTATGAACCTAAACGGAAATTAGCATGGTCAAAATGGAAAAAGTTATTTTTCCATACACAGCACGCATGTTTGTATGGAGCGTTTCCAGCTTTAACAGCAATTTCTGACTCTTAGAGCACTCTAAATGTATGTACTCTTATACAGAAATTTGTTGCCAATAAAAAATAGGATCGATTGACATCTTTATTTTTTTTCTCCTCTTTTTAAATTTTAACCGGGTTCGATTCCCGGTTATGCATGAGATAAACGAAAAAAAAATTGAATGCAGTTTTTAATAAATCTAAAATCGAAGCCATGGTTCCTAAGGACAAATTTCCCTTTTTCTTATAGTTTTCGTTTTCTCCCTACTGACCCATTTGGATTGATCATCCTGTATAACCAAATAGTAATAAAGGCTTCATGCGTAGCATCTGTTTTCATAGTAATAAACGAGTCGATGAGTGAAAAATACACTTGAATCCCCTTTTGAAGTCTGTGCCACGACTTCAAAAGGGGATTCAAGTGTATTTTTTGTGTTATCAGTTTATTTTGAAGTTGGTTCTTTTTTTTTTCTATATTCCCTGATAGTTTCGGCATGGATACCAAAATACTAGAGATCCTTTCCTAAAATGATGATTTTCAGGATAAGATGAAGTTAGTACAGTCGCCATCAGATAATATTGCAGCATATGAGGCGTTCATAAATATCTGAACACGACTCTTGACTGGGCGTTAATACAGTACATGTTCAGATATTTATGAACGCCTTATATAGTGCGATATATCTGATGGCGACTGTACGAGTCTCCATTGACTGTCAATATCATGAAGTCAATATTTTTATTATATCGTAATGTTTAATTTGCGCTAGTCATAAAACTATATTGATCGAAGGGCTAAGGGTAAGAATTGGCCAAGTGACATTTGCAAAATTATTCAGTACAGACAATAAAATTGCAGTTATGCTTTATGGCGTATGTAAAATTATATAAAATGGGATCTAGCTTTAAGTTTTACCCCTGGTTTAAAAAGTCATAGGAACTGGGCAATTTTGCAGCCGTTGAGAAAAATACTTGGGTCACTGAATCATCGGAGTAAGTAAGAAAAAAAAATATGGCAGTAGGCAATTTTATCCCTTAGCTTCCTCAATTGTTTCCTGGAAATCGGTAACGAGGATAAATTTAATTAGTCTAGCTCTTCTTTTATAGCGTATTATTGAAAAGGCCAGCAAATTATTGCTAGTTTGGTCAGCAGTAAAATCATGAGGTGAATAAGTCTATTCAAACATTCCTAACCGAAATTACCATTTGCTGACAAAACATTAATTTTGCCGATTTTTTTATTTACTTAACATTTTAGACCAGCACTCTCTTTTAATAAGTGTTTGAGGGAAAAAAATTACAGGATTCAAATTTTTTATGCTGCCAGTATCATCAATCATCATCATCATAATTATGGCCGAAATACATGGCCTAGTGGAAAACGCCGGGTGTAGGTTGTAAAAAGGGATAACTAACCGTTACTGTAACGAATGCCTTCTTTGTGTGGTATCAATATTATTTAGAATCAATACATAAACCACCAGTAGTGTGACGTTAGCAGAACCTGATTATCAGCGGTCAGGCACTACCCGTGGCTCACCTAATCAGTTCACCACGGCAATTTTTTCCGGGGTTCACCTAAGCGGACTAAGATGAAGCAAAGCACGTAACGTACGCCTCTGAAATCACAGAATGCTTAGCTCTAGTCTAGGTAGGTAATAGATGAGAAGAGATAATGCGCCGTGACTTCAAAGTGAAGAACCGGCCAAGAGCATGTTGGACCACGCTCAGTGTAGGGTTCCGTAGTTGCCAATCCTTCACGATAGATGAGTTTTAAATTACTAGAAAGATTTCAAGCTCTTGATCACAGAGCTAAGCCGCAGTCGGACGGACATGGCGAAACTATAAGGGTTCCTAGTTGACTACGGAACCCTAAAAAGGATAAGTATAGATATGCACTGCAGTTGGTGACTACGAGTATATTATTACGTCATGGTAAGTAGGTCGTTATCGTCAGTAAGTATTTAGATGTGATTTGAGTAAATTCATTGAAGTATCGCTAGGTGCCAGTTCAGAATGGTTATAGGGGATGTTCTTTTTTTCCAATTACGAAAAAAAACCGGCCAAGTGCGAGTCGGACTCGCGCACCGAGGGTTCCGTACAAACACTTTCCATCCCTAAGTGGTTAAGTTAAGTTTGCACCTGGTATGTATAGCGCCCCATATAAATTAGGTGCAAAGTTAGGTATTAAAAAAAAAATTTATGGTTTTCGTAATTATTCCTTTATCTATGCTATAAAACGTTGCTTCGTACCAAATTTCAAGATTCTGAGTTCACGGGAAGCACCCTGTAGGTTTTGATTCCCTTGCAAGTGTCGAAAATTTGCAAATTAGGTGCAAAGTTAGGTATTAAAAAAAAAAATTATGGTTTTCGTAATTATTCCTTTATCTATGCTATAAGACGTTGCTT
The DNA here is from genome assembly GCA_947623375.1 of Apotomis capreana. Taxonomy (NCBI): domain Eukaryota; kingdom Metazoa; phylum Arthropoda; class Insecta; order Lepidoptera; family Tortricidae; genus Apotomis; species Apotomis capreana. The sequence goes on along the minus strand of OX392503.1, from coordinate 16,264,219 downwards.
CGTACCAAATTTCAAGATTCTAAGTTCACGGGAAGCACCCTGTAGGTTTTGATTCCCTTGCAAGTGTCGAAAATTTGCGGCATAAACAGCTGTATCTTTTGATTGCGTTGGCTTAGAAGTTTGATTTTTTCACAGCTTTAAGGGACAGTAGACCTGAGTAATTGATATAAATTTCAGCTTCATACGTCCACGCGTTCCTGAGAAAAAGGGTCTTGACAGACGGACAGACGGACAACAAAGTGATCCTATAAGGGTTCCGTTTTTTCCTTTTGAGGTACGGAACCCTAAAAAGATGGGTGACAAGTCGAAAAGAAATATCTAGGGGTAGTAAGATCTCCAGAAACACAAGTTTTTACACGAATGAAAACTTTCATTCATTTTGTAGCAAACTACATAAAAACGTCCGCTGTATGTAGATTTAAATATTTAGTTATAACAATTAAAATGGTTAACATCTTATATAAAATTGCTACTAAATCTATGAAGCGTTTCATTGGTATACAACAACTACAGAAATATATAAAATGCTAAATTACATCTGAAATCGGCTCTTTACGGAGTTGTGATGTATGGAAGATAGAAGCAAGCAAGCTAATACAAACTTTTCGTAGCACAAAAAAGAAGGCAAATATGATTTACCAACATCCGTATCAATAATGCGGGTGAGGGATGCAGCAATAAGTGAGACACGCATAGAAATAACTCCATCTCACTCCTCCGTATTGCTGTATCTCTCTCGTCAGTGACTAATTTAGGAAAGTGTAAAGCTGCAATACGCGTGTCAAATACCCATATAACCTATAATGAATTCATGACGTTTTCGAACGTCGATACTGTGTGTTATCTGTGGTACCTATTATGAAGTATTAGAATAAATAATATGAAGCACTCGCTTAGGTTCTGGGTTCGTATCCCAGCAAGGCCAAACAATATTTTTGCATTATGAGTTCTAATATTTATTTTTGAGTTAAGTTACGTCTGTATGTTATTTATTTATCAAATGAAGCTTCATATGCCGTTTAATTATGCATTTCGCTATAAATTACTTACGACAAGCACAAACAATGACAAAATTTGCACCATACACTGTGGGGCCAATACAAGTTTTATGGAATTTCTGTAAATATTGATATCTCAGAGGACATATTTTACTTAAATCGATTACAAATAATTTTATTTGAATTATTATAACCCGAGAAACTCATAGAAACATTTTTTGATGATTTTAATTTTTCTCCGCGTCTCCGGATTTTTATGAAAAGAAGGTATTATTTTTTGAAAATACTGAATTATAACATATGAATTATATATCAAAAAATAAAGCGTTAGTTCCCATTTGCGCAAACGAAATTTTGAACGGAATGGTGCTCAGGTTATTGAGAAAATTATAATTTTCCATGAAAAATTGGGGTAAATTTTAGTTGCCGACCACAGGCGCCATCTATTGAATTTTTTTCCGTAACTCGGTGACTCGAATGGCCTTAAGCACTATAAAATAATATTAAAAATATAATATTTACCTTTCTATTGACCGAGGAAATCTATCTAAATCTATCGTAGTTCTTTATTTTTATAAGATGTCGACATGCATTGTCGCACAGCACATGTCGTATGCACCATTTCAATAAAATTGTAAGTTGCAAGACGCGTCAGCCCTCAAAGTTAGTTCCCTCATTACTAACAATTTCGTCGTATGACACATGGGGAACGCCGCTCCCGCCGCCGCCTCTGTCACCCCGCACGATTGCCCTGTCTAGACGCCTTCGTCGACCGACTGTATTGTTTCTTAGACTGTGACACTACACTCCACATCACTCCAGTCCACTCCACTCCACTCCACTCCACTCCACATCACTCCGCTACACTCCAGTTTTTAACTAGGCGAACTAACTTGACAGCTCAGTGTTGTCAGAAATAGAAAAAAAAATTGTGATTGGTTTATGTCGATACAAATATGTCGATATAACCTTAACTATACACCCATAGACCTTAATTATGTTGCAATAACGTTTATATTCGTTTACAAATGTATTGGTATCGGTGTATTCGGTAATACCATTTTTTGATTCGTGTAATAAAATTATTACTTTGATTTCAAACATAATAATGTAAAATTGATGAAACACGTAATGTCTACTTTTAATGCTGTTTAACTAAACCTCTGGTATGAACTGGTTTTTTTTAATATCTATATTAACAACACTATCGAAACTGCGGCAACATTTGTGTGCAATGAACTGTCAAGTTAGTTCGCCTAATTAAAAACTGGAGTGTAGAGATCGACCGACGCACGCAACCACTTAGTACTGAGGCCAGAATACTTTCTCACCGGAATGTACTCTTCCAGAACTTCGAGAGCACCGTGAACCCGATCCTCAACAAGCCCAAGCCCAAGGAGAAGAGCCCGCCGCCCGCCAACCCGCCCACGGGCGACGGCCAGCCGCCCGCCGCCGAGCACGACGCGCCCGCCGACCAGATGGACGTCGAGTGAGCCCGAGCTGCGTATAACCCGGCTACTGTAAGGTCTCTGATATAGTACGGCTCTTCCCAGGTGAATTCTTCGCTTCGAGCCCTAATCTTTCAAACAAAGGCCATTGTCTCTATTACCGCAAATCCGCTAGCTACTGCGTTAGCACGAGCCACTACAACATTCATATGAAAAACAAACGGTATCGTCATAGTATTAAGGTTCAAATTTAATGTCACTGATATTCTATATATTGCGTTTTGGTAGTGTAGGACAATAGACCACCCCGACGAAATACAGCATTCATATTATTTTGATTTGAACCTTAATACTATGACGATAACGTTTGTTTTTAATATGAATGTTATAGTGGCGCGTGGCAAACTTGAGCTTGCGGCTTTGCGATAATAGAGACAATGAATGGCCTTTGTTTGAAAGATTAGGGCTCGAAGCGAAAAATTCACCTGGGAAGAGCCGTACTATACACGAGTTGAATTTCGAACGCGTGCGAAAATTTCTCATAGAACATTTTCGCGAGCGAGCGAAACTCCTCGCGTGATCGAGGTCTAAGATGGCACTCGTGTATGTGACGCCGCATATGAGCTAGGTGCGTTAAAGTGGCCGGGGTAACGTACGCGACACGTACGACCGCGCGAACTGTAAGCGGTCGGAGGTTGGAATGTTTTCTGTGCACGCTCGTTTTTGTTTTGTACACTTCGTTCCTGCAAAGGACGAATTTGCTATGTATATCTTGTTCAAAAGTAAAAAAAAAAAATATTAGCAGCGGACCGACTTTCCGGTTCGTTCAGACTCAAAAAGACGCGTTGATCGCGCAACTTAATATGGGACGAGAGCTCCCGTGCACCGAAAACACTCCAACCTTTCACCGGCCTAAGCCTAATTCATTCTTGATTTTCTATCGATTGAAAGCTCTTTCGAATGTCGAATACTACATTTGGTTTCGAGTCTGATTTTAGATCAATATAAATTCAAAAATGGACTACCGTTTTATAGTACGAGCGGAAAATACTGTTTCCTTTATGAACATGTGTCGCTTACTATGTCTTATGAATATGTCATAGAGCTGAAACGATCGACTCGATACTTTCAGGTTTGAATTAAAATAAAAACGCTGTATGTATTATGTACTTGTATTATATTCCTAGAAAGCATTTTCAACGTCCGCGTTGATCTAAATTAGTGAAGATGGCAAAATTGTACATCTATAAAAATTAAATTGAGTCTGTCTTGATAATAAAATAAAATTGTACATTACAAAAAGTAGCATTTAATAACCAATCGAGTCCAGTTACTTTCTATTCTATTATTCTTGCTGGTCCTATTTGGTAATCAAACTTTTAACCTCGTATAGTTTTTGTCTCAAAATTTGCCATTTTCTCTTCAAAATCAACCATACACAAAAAGTTGGCATACTTAACTTCAAAATGTTGTCTTAGGTTTTATTTAGGAGGAACTCGCTTGCTTTAGTATTGCAAAATGCATTTTAGGTTAGAAATCTGTTTACTAGATGGGACGCGTAACAATATATAGAATATACGAATATTATCCGTGAAATGTGCTGTAATGTAAAGTATACAAGGACCAATTCTGTACGAACACAGAGCGGCGAACTACTAGATATTGAAACATGATGGCGCGGGTGAAACGGAAATATAAATTTGTACGTTGTATAGATCATATTATATGTGATATTATATGTATCGGGCGAGTTTCGGCTCTCAACATAACTACAGAGGTTAATTCATAGTGAAAAGTAATATTTATTTAGTTAGCCGACCGCAATTTTTATCTGCAGGTCTGCCCGGTAACTAAATGGGGTGGGGTCTTGAAGCCGGCTGTACACTTTCGGATTATCAACAAGGAATAAATACCGCTATACACATTTTCCTTTATGATTATAGTGATATAATATACTAATACTGAGATGAATAGAACTGAAATTTCCTAGCGAACAAAGTTTAATTATTTCACACATTATAAACTTCTTTTAAAAACACAGTAAAATTAGATTATGTAAGATTGTTTGAATTTGAAAAAATATTGGTAAATCGAATGAGTGCGGCCTTAAGGCACAGAACACACGCTAAAATTTCAAAGGAAAGGAACTGCAACCACGTTTTTATTTTTTCCCTTTTTCTCATAGGAAATATCATGGTGTGACCATGTGACTAATTTGAAACTAAGTTTAACCAATAGACTAGCAGTGGCGTTAGTTATGAACTTCTTCGTGTGTTTTGGACCTGGAGTTTCTTTTCCCTTTTGTTAGGCCGGATCGATAACACGATTTTTAGTAGTTAGTGTAACAACAATTTCTAATTGACGCATCGCAGACTAGCATTAACCCGTAATTTAATTATGAATGAATGCCTTTTGTATTGTTGTTTTGCTGTCCGCTCGTGATTACGTTGTTAATTGTAAGATAGTTCTTAAATATTGGCAAATGAGGTAATGCATTATTATTTATTTAATGCTCCTTTTTACAAATCGTTTAGCATAATTTAATTTAGTTAATTTCTCTGAAATTAATATCACTGGATTTGTGGTAAAACCGTTCTCGAATGTATCCCACATGTCCAGATAGTTAGTTATAATTACGGTCTTGGTCATTACGCGAATCTGTACTGGCATTGTTTTAACTGAATGCGTGTATTAGGGAATATTTGCCATTGCTGGACCTTGGGTAGCCATCGGTTCTATGTAGCAACATTTACTGTAAATGACTCCTTACAGTGACAGTATCGCTTAATTCAATATTCAAAGAATATGAATCAAACATGGCAACTGGGTCATTGTCAGATTTAGGTTCGAGTCTTTCCGGTGGACATATGCGAAATTAAGGATTCCAGGGCCTCATTTTCTGATGAAATGCCTGTGAGAATAAAGAACGTTCCCTCTTCTATAATCCGATGTAATAGCAACATAACCTAGATTCATACAAGCTCTTAACTTTTGACCACCGAAGGGACGAATTTTGTTTTTTGAACTGACAATGACCTAACTAGGGAAAGGTAATGTTTAAAATTTTCTGCAGCGATGAGTTTGGCTATTTTTATCGCAAGGGAAGGCTTGTTTGGGAGCTTAAACAACATAATGTGTAATAATAATAATATTATCTTAAATACCTAAATTGTAACAGACACAACTAGATTGGTAATAAGCATAAGTTTCTTGCATTTATTTGGAATAACTTGGGTTATCTCAATTTGATGGACAATGTATCAATAAAATAATCTAATCAAATTTAAAAAAATATGCCAGACAGGAAGGATTCAAAATGCGCGTATCTCAAAGCATTTATTTTATTTACTATAATGATTCATGATGTTATTTTTTGTGATGAAATAGAGCTATTATTTTGTCAATTGGACTTTTTCTTTTTTAGTCAATGGGAAAGAAATAGGTAAACATTTGGTGTCAAAAAATATCACTTGAGTACCCTTGTCACATTATCTAATCCTCTGAGGATTGTGGAAGTGTCTCAAACTATAACCAACTTTTGGATTTGACTACAATGTCTCAAAAACATGGAAACTGACTGGAAACTGATAAGAATCAGAAAACGTTAGTAACTGTTGTAGAATCCGCGGCAAACTGCAGGGGCGTAATTAGCAACCGTTTTTATTTTCTGATTACATGCGGCAAACGTAACTGCAATTTGCTTGTAACTGCAACTGTGTAGTCTATCCAAAACTCGAAGATCAAATGATATTAATTTTGCACAAGTTACAAACGACCGTATATTTATAAAATTACAATCGTTTTTCACTTCTAACAGTTTGGCAGAATTTTATGTTAGCTTTAGACTATTCAATAGTTACCGATGTTTGCTTACAGAGTACTTAAAGTTTTTGCTTCCATATTTAAGACCTCTAACATTGGACACTAATTAAATTTTACTCTGCAATGTTTCTAGCGCCCAATTTGAACTGTCACAATCATAATCAAAAATGGCACTAAATTAGATTTTGTACTCTTATAGAACCATAATTTCGCAGCCGAGGATGTATCTTTTGGTAACATTCGGGCACTAAGTTGTTATTTATCTCAGCACCTTAATGGTCGTTGGTTTGTTTGAGTTCTTCTCAAAAATATTCTGTAAACAAAACCGCCTTATTTAAAAGTTTAGGTGAACTTATTTCTCTTTTTTAACACGGGCACGGTTGAATTTGTCTGCATCAGCATTATTTTATTGACGTATCATTATTGGTATAACACACTAGAAAAGGTCCGATGGCCTATAATTTAAGTTCTAAATGGTTCAACCATTACCACGTTATTTTGTGCATTTTGAATGTTAAGAGCTTAGTAAATGAATGATTTAACAATATAGTTTTGTTTCATTTCTCTTAATATCCGGTAATTCTAAATTAATTGGTAATACCACAAGGAAATATTGTCAACATTATTTGGCTAGCCAGACTTACAGTACGAATTATCCGATTTCATCCGATAATTCGGATCGGGTCGGATAGGATCGGAAGGTGTAGAACGCTGACAAGCGAGGCCGACGACGGCGATGACGCGCGCCATCAGCGGCGCGTAGCAACAAATGCCGCGGACGTCAGCTTCTGTACGGTGACCCATAGATATTGCGGTTATTGTTACGCTCGACGGATGTCAGCGACCGACGTCAGCGCAGGAGGAAATCGAACCGAAATCCTCTGATCACAGTATAAAGCTGTAGTCGTGCTGTAAGCTGTATAGTTCTCACAGAATCACACGTTCGCGGCATGCTCTTGGAGCCTGTCTTGGTGTGACACAGAATAAGTATTGGAAATAATTTAGTGATTTAATTTATGTTTTCACATATATAATTTATTATTGCTACAAATATTACAGTACAGACGCTATTATTTTTTGTCTTTTGGTTCACATTTCTTTTTGTCTTCTGCCGGCGGTGGCGGATGGGGGTTCACTTCATTTATAAAGTCTTTTGGATTCTTTCTCTTCGACTGCTTGAAAGCCCACTCAACGTAAGTAAACCAAGCGTACCCTACGACGAACGCTGTAAAAAAGGTAATTATTAAATGAAATGATATCCAGCGAGACCCAACCGTCCCAAACCTTTTCAGTCGCGGCGCATTTACAATTTTACGATTACGAGTAGTGTTTTGTATCAATCGAAATGGGGATATGTAAATATATAATTTATTTTATAAGAGCGGAGCGTGGTCGGTATGCGAGGGAATCTTTTAACTAGGTAATATAGGTAGGTTTGAAACTTTGTACAAACTATTGCCGTCGCGCTGTGCCCGAGAAACTGAACCATAGGTGCATTAGAGTGCAGCTTTGCCTGATTTTAACTGAGCCTATTTTTACGACGCGTTTGGCGTAGTGGTAATACAGCTACCTACTGAGCTGGCGGTCCTGAGTTCGAATAGCGGCAAGGGCAAATATTTGCGTGATGAACTCTAATATTTATACCTGGGTCATGGGTGTTTTCTATCTATTCATCTATATAAGTATGTACACATACTTCGTCGTCTAGTGCCCATAACAGAAGCCTACTAGCGCGCATTGACCGACTAGATCGATTTGAGTGAGGTCGTCCGATATTTATTAATTATAATTAGAATCATTTTGATTTGGAAATTTATAGAAAAGCTACTCTTTCTAAGCTACCTATTTTATTTTGTAAAAACGTTTCATCGTTTCAAACAATATATCTGCTGGGCATCTGAAATGGCGGTAAAATTTATCCCATTATTCCGGAAGACAATAGGTGACTGCAACTATATGGGAAAACATTGCCCGGCTAAACTTAATCTTTTGCCACAGTTGTAGCCGAGAACTATCGTGCCATTAAAGCTACGTCAACCATAGTCGGCGAGAACTTTGTATCATTTTATTTTTAACCCCTTAGGACAAGCGTTAGTCGTTATTTGCCAATAGGTACACAGTGCAGTACCTACGTCTGATTTCCTGCCTGGCGTCCGAGGAACAGTTTTCTGTCAGTGGGATGGGCGCTCAAAATACAGGGTGGAAAGACGGGCTATATGCCCGAATGAAAAAATTACATTACAGCTTTCTCGTCAGACTATTCGATACGATCTTAATGAAGTCTCCTTTGTAAAGTTAAGGCTAAGCTAAGGCCCCAACTTGGGATCATTATTTTATTCACCACAAATGCTTTAAGGTACCATTTCGAGTTGGGCTGCAGACCGCAAACTGCAAGCGACACCACTTGTTTCTATGAATCTCTATGAAATGTATTCCGAGCGTGGCAGCACTGCGGCCTGCAGCCGCGGCGCGTATCCTGCAGCCGCGGCGCGCAGCGACCGCAGGGTGCAGCGCCGGTGGTGACGCGAACCGCAGAGAGTTCACACGTATAAAAAATGGCGACTTTTTCCGAAGACGATGAAGAGAAATTAATTAACTTTGTTGCTGGTCATCCAGTCCTTTATGTTACATTTAATCCAAATTACCGCAATAATTTTTGACTGAGGCATGATTCTATGAATTGTGCAGCCGCAGCATGCCGCCGCGCTTGGAACGCGACCGCAGGCAGCACTGCGGTCGACCGCAGCCGCCAGCCGCAGTGTTGCCTGCGGTTGCGGTCTGCAGCCCATCGCGAAATGGTACCTTTAAGGTACAGACCGATCGGATATCTAATGCCTTGGTTTCTTAAGACGCTACATGCAGTGGATGGCGTTTTTCCATGCCAAGCATTATTTTATTAGTAGATATTGAAAAATGCTGGATATCGCGTACAGCATCTAATAGGAAAACAAGGTCTAACTAGGGTGTTAGACAGTATATCGTCACCTGTAATATGAATTAATGTAACCGCCAAAATGACGAAATTGAGTTAAGTATACAGTTCGTCTGTAAATTTGACGATCTATCCATTGCTGTTATTAAAATTACGATATCTTGAAAAAAATGTTGGTTACATTAAACAAAAATTGACCGTTTTTTTTAGTTTTCTGTATTTATTTTGGTGTATGGAACATTGTTTGTAAATTACTTAATATCAGATTAACGTAACCACAAGTATTGGCCAAAGTTGAACGAAAGTCATTAATGTAAGACTCATCGGTAAATAAATGACTCTTACATTACTCAATTTATAGCACTTTATTACCGATTGACTGTTACGTTAGCTTCAAAGCTAGATAAAAAATATAAAATGGTTCTTACATTAAATGGGTTATACTTTTAGTTTTTCAATCAAATCATGTAAATAATAAGGTACATAAATGATTTATATGCTCAGATTAGATAGGTAAAAAAAAATTAAACGTGATTATAAGACAGCAACCATTTAAAGTCAATTATAGTCTAATCTTGTCACAAATTGTGCTTACTGCAAGCTGGGTGAATATATAATTTAGTCAGTAACATTAAAGTTTTCGTAGTTTTTAAAGCAATTAATGCCTCTTACATTATTATTTGTCTTCCCAAGGCTCGAGTGATGACGGTTACATTAAAATTATGTACTTAATTTAGACGGACCTGGTGCTTACGTTATTTTGGTTACCAGGAACTTTGCGACCATCTCTTTCCTTTGCAGTGTTAATGAGTAGATACCGGTGAGACGACCATACATTTGCCTGTAGGAAGCATTTACTAACACTACCGCGTGCGTCTGTTTACGATTTGGTGTTGTGATGGATATGATAGCCACTTTAGTTTGTACCGACCAGCGACCGGATGCCGGTTTTCGACTCCATACAAATACTGGTATTAAATTTCGGTATTTTGCTTATTAATACACATTTCTTTATTTTACTGAGCTAATTTCAAAGTTCTATACCAATACTTTAATTATAATGTAATGGCATTTTAGATATAATCTGTAATAATTTTTTGTATTTTTTTTTAATACCATAACGATCCCTGGTTCCAACAATCGTGATAAGGACAGTATTGTGCGATTGCGTTAAAAAAAGTACAGTTAAAAATTACGAGTTCAGTACATTAATCGCTTTACATCAGCCGATCCGTTTGCTCGTTTGCCCTCAACGACATAAAAATTAAATAAATAATAATATTACACAAAAAAAAACTTTCAAAAATTAAGGGAAATTTGAAAAGGATAAGTACTAAGTAAGTATTATAGAAATTGTTATCACCTCAAAAGGGAGTTCTAAGGCGGAATGAAGTTTGTCGGGATTTCTAGTATCAAATAGAAATTGATGTTTTAAACTTTTTAAAGTTAAGTTATTTATTAATTAGCCATTATGCCTATTTATATCATGTCTAATTCTTGAATTAGGGACTTTTAATTGAGACAATCTGGCTTAATGCATTTCGTTTTTAGGGAATCTCTTAAATGTCACTTTTAAACGGACTGTGAAAACTTTTTCTGTGAAAATCAGTAACTGCCACTACCATGTAGTAGGCATAATAAAATGTATATACTTGTATATTATTTTTAGAAAACAAGAGACAGGGATGAATGATGGTAGTAATAGTGATATGGTGGAGGTTAGTGACATTGAGATAATCCCAATCATTTTTTTCAGTAGCCTACGTATCCAACGTAATGTCATCGTATTGATGCGATGATTCAATAAAATACGTTAACTATTTGCTTGCCCCTTGACCATTACTTTTTTCAGCCAGAGAAAGGGGTTTAGCTGGGCCATGCTTTCTACTAATAACGGGACACCAATGATGCTTCAAATAAGTAGTTCGCGAGAAAACAACAGCTTACAAGATATAAGAAAATCTCTAAATCCGTTTCAACTCTATAAAAAAGATGTCCAAGCCCAATAGCGAAGGTATTCGAAGCATTTCAGTCGTAAATTTACCCCTTGACGTTCAAGTTCATAATAGTCATGTGAGAGTGAGTTACTAATTATGTGACGAAACATTTAGTCACCAGTTTGCCAGGAAATGGTCAAATTACTAATGAAGAATCAAATAAAGATCATTCGGCTAGTTTCAGAACTTTCAGACAGGGACAAGCTTTACACTGAAAATAGGACTTAGGGTTTGTAAAGACGAAATTGATTATTTAAACGAAATTATACAACGTTAAGCTGAAGTTTAAACTTAAGTCATTAAAATCAAAAGGAGGGAGTTGATGAATGGAACAGAAAGAAAGTAATAAATACGAAGAAAACAATATAGAAAGAAATAAAAAAGAAAGAGAATAAGGGAAAGCAGAATGTGCAGTAAAAGTCGTAGGTATAAAAGGTACATAAATATTGTAGGAAAGGGAGAAAGAAAAGAAAAGTGAGGAAAAACAGTAAGGAAAAGTATCAGATTGGAAAGAAAATGAAGTGTTTTTTTTAATACTCTTTAAATCTAAAGGTGCCTTTACCAATTTTGGTTTTTATAAACAAAAAAGAAACTGTTTCTCGCTTATAAACCGGTTTTTATCACGACTTACTATCCTGCCACTAATTAACTGAAAAACAGGAAATAACTCTGTTAAACCTTATTACGATTGGATAAGTTTAAAAATTCCATAGCCGAATTCCGCTAATGTAAGTCCACGTTTTGAAAATGTGTGTCCCTTACGTTAGATTTTTTTACATTTTTGTGACTTACTTTAAATTAGGACTCATTTTTTGAAATCAATATTGTGTTGTGTTAACGTAACTCCTTATTTTTGGAAAAAAATTAACGTAAGCGCCACGCTATTTTCTAAACTATAATAGCAGCCTTTTTGAGACCATTATCAACTGAAAGATCTTACAAAATTAAGCTATAACTACTTAACATCATTTTAATCGGATTAGGAAATAAAATGTTACTGCACTTTTTTTAATTTGCAATTTCGTTTTTGGCCTCTCCTGAAAAATCGTCATTTGGCGGTTACCTTAATTCATATTACAAGTGACGATATAACTAGATCGAAATAAACTTACGCGGTAACCAGGTAAGTATGGTAGCGCTCGTCCTCGGCAAAACATTTGGAAGACCTCTGCTTAGTATTCCAGCTAAAGGTCTCAGTTCATGAGGAGACAGCCTGTAGTAGATTATCCCTCGGATGGTGGCTAATTCGCCGAAATGTAAGCCCATTTTTATTAAATCGGAATTTCTCAAAAACTGTTTACGTTTATGTCAAATATGTCAGGTAACAAAACAAATCGAACATGGAACGAACGGTCGTATGAGTGACAAGATGGTGACAAGAACCTAATTTTAATGTTTTAATATGTAGGTATATTACGTAGTGTTATATTCTCTTTGGGTATATCTAACTCTTTAGCTAGTCGAATAAGTTATTATTTTATTATTATCCATATCCATACTAATATTATAAATGCGAAAGTGTGTCTGTCTGTCTGTCTGTCTGTCTGTCTGTCTGTCGGTCTGTCTGTCTGTTACCTCTTCACGCTTAAACTGCTGAACCGATTTAGATGAAATTTGGTATATAGATAGTTTCAGTCCCGGGGAAGGACATAGGATACTTTTCATCCCGAATAAATGTAGTGTTCCCGTGGGATGAGCGTGTAACACCGCGGGGCACAGCTAGTAAGTTATAATTATAACTTTTTTTATTGGCCTGGCCCTTACAATACAACATGGCTCGATGTTAAGCACAATAAACTCTCTCTCTTTTGAACTAAAGCTTTTTGGGTGTGTGTGTGTGCGTGTGTGTAATTAATGAATTTAATGATGTATTATCTTATCTTATATATATTCACTTATTATACTTAACTTGCAACTTTCTGCAAAATATCATCATATCATTTCAGCCGAAAGTTCAACAAAGTTCTCAACAACTATCTCATCATCTCATCTAATGAGTGCCGCGATCCGGGCCAGGGCGTCGGTAAACAGTTGGGGACTTATCAGACGCTGCGCCACTCATCAACCTTTCTGCCCAACGGCCATCTTAAATAAGTATACCTAGATACATAGTTCTTAAGAGGAATCAAAACTGCACATCACATCCATACTAATGTACCTACTATACTTTATCCATACTTCCATACTAATCCATACTAATATTATAAATGCGAAAGTGTGTCTGTCTGTCTGTCTGTCTGTCTGTCTGTCTGTTACCTCTTCACACTTAAACCGCTGAATCGATTTTGATGGAATTTGGCATGGAGATAGTTTAAGATCCGAGGAAGGACATAGGATAGTTTTCATCCTGCAAATTATACCTAAAAAGATTGAAAAGTGAGTAAGTAATTCATGATGACATTGATGACCCTGTAGAAAATGTAATGATTAGACCAAAAGCACAATTGCTCTTACATTTGCTTAGGCGCCCCCTTTTATTAATTAAGGTGGTTGGTGGATATCCTATCGTGTTGTACGAGGTTGCTTCCATACTTCCAAGTTCCACGCGGACGTAGTCGCGGGCAAAAGCTAGTATTATAAATGCGAAAGTGTGTTTGTCTGTCTGTTACCTCTTCACGCTGCAACCACTGAATCGATTTTGATGAAATTTGGCATGGAGATATTTTAAGATCCGAGGAAGGACATAGGATAGTTTTCATCCTGGAAATTATCCCTAAAAAGATTGAAAAGTGAGTAAGTAATTCATGATGAAATTGATGACCCTGTAGGAAATGTAATGATTAGACCAAAATCACAATTGCTCTTACATTTGCTTAGGCGCTTTTAATAATCCCTTTTATTAATTGTGATTTAATAATTAATTGGTGATTAGGTGGATATCTATCGTGTTGTACGAGGTTGTTTCCATACTTCCAAGTTCCACGCGGACGTAGTCGCGGGCAAAAGCTAGTATTATAAATGCGAAAGTGTGTCTGTCTGTAACCTCTTCATGCTTAAACCGCTGAATCGATTTTGATGAAATTTGGCATAGAGATAGTTTAAGATAAGAAGAAGAAGAAGGGAAGGACATAGGATAGTTTTCATCCTGGAAATTATACCTAAAGATTGAAAAGTGAGTGAACATTTCTATTGGTGTGCGGTGACCCTGTAGGAAATGTAATTATTAGACCAAAAGCACAATTGCTCTTACATTTGCTTAGGCGCTTTTAATAATCCCTTTTATCAAGTTCCACGCGTACGTGGTCGCGGGCAAAAGCGAGTTCCATATAAATCGAGTTTTGTAATTTGTATTACGAAATTTTGGAAACTGAAAGGAAGCAATGTTCAGAATAAGTACCTATTTCCTCATTTATACCCGACACCACTGTCTGAAATAAATTAATTTGACTTTTTATTTTAGTGCATAAGGTAAAAAAGGGTTTTTAATAGCATGCAGAGCGCGTGTCTACTGTCTACTTTAAAATGACTCAAAAACATGAATTCGCACCGCATCTGCTAGTTAAAAAATTTATAGCTAGGTAAGGGGAATAAACTTTATAATTATATTGAGTACTCAAGGCCAAATCATGGCGAATAGAATTCCATTCCTCGCGCGAGATAATTACCCATCTCTTTCTGTGCAGTGATGTGAGAGTGACGGGTAGCGCTATGTCGCCCAACAAGTCGCGAAGCCAAGTTGTGCTAGACGGAAATGGCACTGATATCTTATCATCCTTATCCCGGCACACACTATCGCGCAAGTTAGCCGTAGTATGAGTTTCTGCAGCGAAGTTCCTCTCCGCAATATTCGCCCAACCTCAGTCAATTTTGAGAGTAGTGTGGAGCAAGGGTTAAATGAGAAGAAGTAATGTCTTATCTTTTTGGCTCATGTCGGACATGCCACGCCACGAGTTTGCGTGACAGCGGTAAGCGGTACGTGTGTCTCGCTCACTCGTATGGCCGTCGCGCTAGGATCTCTCGCTTAACCGTTTGCCGCGCCGCGCCGATGGTCGTGGGAAGCCGAGGCACCTCCGAATTGCGGTTTCACACTACTCGCGAAGTTGGCAGAGGTGAAGTTGGCCGAAGTAACGTATTATTATTATTCCTTACTCTAAGCGCCCAACGTCGTTCAACTTCGCGAGTAGTGTGAGCCGGGTGAGCCGCTATAGGGAGCTGTCAACTGTCATTTTGACAAATAACTTAGTAGCGTTCAGATACTACGTTTATCCTGATTGAATCGATCTGCGCAAAACGATGTTGTATAAAATTTATTATAAAAATATTTGTATTCTGATTATATTGGAAACATGTAAATAAATAATTAAATCGATATATCGAGGTATATTGTTACCATAATATATTTACGGTTTACATAGTGCACGCACAGTACAACCTTTTCGGGGTTATATCAGAACGATCTTTGGTTCAAGTATGGTTCGAGTTGATGTCAAACGATTGGAGTGGACAAAAAAACGAAGCCGAGTTCAGGCGAGCGAATGTTGATAGTAGCAGGCAGGGTCACCTTCACGTCGTTGTGAACTTAGGTTATACTCGCGTATTGTGTATTGTGCGTCGGTGTTTGGTAGTGGTAATCACGCTCTACTTATAACAATCACAGTTGCACCTAATTAGAGTAATTAGTCAGTATGAGTGGTGAACCTCAAGCAAAGCGTACCAAAATGAGTGCCCTCGACCAGCTAAAACAATTCTCTACGGTAGTCGCCGACACCGGGGACTTTGAAGGTTAGCCTAGCTACTGAATCAAGTATGCATTTACTTAACTTGAACTTTAAACCTTTGAAGGAAAGTTTTGATTTACACTTTATAACTACCTGTCATGTATTTCTTAATTAAATAGCGTGATTTATTACTATGAAATGATAGGGGTTTTCTGGTACGTTTTTAAGAGTTCAAGGATAATATACGTTGACATTGTACACTTGTAATACCTACCATGCGAAGATAAGAGATGTTTAAGTTGCATTGCAATGACGAAGTGATTTCTAGTAGATTCTAATTAGAATTACTGAGGAAAGGAAAATGTTTCAAAATGGTTAATGACAATGGTAATTGATTCCAGCCATGAAGGCTTACAAGCCCACGGATGCCACCACCAACCCCAGCCTGATTCTGTCTGCTGCTGCCATGGAGCAATACCAGCACATCCTAGACAAAGCCATCAAGTATGGCAAGGAAAATGGCAGGTGAGAATGTAATTTAAGAAAAAAGTTCTATTTGAATTCAATAATAACTGGATGGAGCTTAGTTCTCAACCTGTCTGGTGGAATAATCCTCCTATTTAGGAAAGGCACTCATATTCCAAGAACAAAAAAGACTACCTACCATCCTATCAACCTATTACCCTGTCTCCACACTACTTGGGATTTTGACCAAGGTTGGGTGAATATAATAGTGTGGAACCACACTGAAACTTCAACCAACTTTACCTCAGTCGATTTTGCGATGTTGTGGAGCCGGGCTGAATTAGATAGGTTAGTTTAGTTTTTTTTTTATTTATTTTAAAAAGTGAATGTTTCATTTTTACTGTAAGTAATATTTTATATCATCTTATATTTCAGCACCATTGATGAGCAAGTTATGGAAACATTGGACATGTTGAGTGTACTCTTTGGCTGTGAGATCCTGAAGATTATTCCTGGTAGGGTGTCCGTAGAAGTTGATGCCAGGTAAATATAATAAAAACATAATATAGAACAGATTATATCACACTATACGAAATACAAGCTTAGTGTAACAAAATATAGGAAAGAAACTAGAAAGAATTCCCTTGCCCATAATGACTAACAAAATTTGCTGTTGAAAAATATTTACAGAACTGTTTCCAATAGTTCACACTCTCCATGATATTCCTCGTCTATTATGTTTGTAGTATGTGTAAGTGTAGGTAGATATTAGTAGTGGGTTATTTAGTGTAAGAGGAAAAAAACTAATGCATATATTTGCCAAGTTACGTATGTGTGTTGCTTACGCGTCAGAACCGAACTGGGAGTACCCAACGGTTTCTCCAGCTACCCACATATCAGCATGTGGGTTGCTATACAACACGCCTTTCGCCCTTGATAGAGGACACTTCACTTTGAGTAACTATACTAAGTCAGCTTGAAAATCACTATCATGCATTTACACTAAATTGTTCACTTATAACCTGCGCATGCTTTTACAGTCTATTTGTTTATTTAATGATTGACATTGTTGTAGTGTGTTGCTTACGCGTCAGAACCGAACTGGGGGTACCCCACGGTTTCTCCAGCTACGCGACCAACAGCAACAGCTACGCGATACAACACCAACAAATTGTTTTGCAGTTTAATAATAAATAAATCTTATGAATTTTTCTATATAATCCAGTAATCCAAACATTCCAATAATCCAGCACTACCTCGTTTTTAATAGTGCTGGATTAGTGTGACTACAGTATTATTTACTCTGTTACTATGTGACAAGTTGTGTTAACACTTTCAGTTAGACACTGGTCAAAAACTATTTTGCTGCTATGAAGGTTAAGTAATGACTGTGTATTACAGATTATCTTTCGACAAGGAAGCCAGCATTGCCAAGGCCATCAAGCTCATCAACATCTTTTCTGAATATGGCATCAAGAAAGAGAGGATCCTCATTAAGCTGGCATCCACTTGGGAGGGCATCCAAGCTGCCAAGTAATGATTTAAATGCATTGATCTTAAACCAATAGCGGATAGCCCGTGTGATTGTAATGAATTCATAGAAGGGTTTTTGTACCACACTCCACCACCAGAGTTTAAGATTAAGATATACATTTGAATTCTTCACTGGGCCTTGAAATGTGTGATAGCCAATTTAAATGTGATATAGTTAGTTCTGATTCATTCAAATACTTGATAAGATATTGATAAATCCACCTTAATTGTGGCTCAAAATCACTATAATTCTGCTTAGTCATTTCGTGAATTTGGGATGGATGAATCTACAAGCATTATCACCTATTTGATCAATAGTTGCTCATATAATATTGATAAAACAAGTGACAAAAATGTTGAACATTCGCCCCAATGCATTTGTTCATTGTAGTATGTAATGTAATTACATTGTTAGGAATAAGTAAAAAATGCATATTCTTTTTCTTTACTCGCATAATATTTGCATATCGTTTAATAATTGAATACTATACCTACTATAAACAACAGTAACCCTGTAACTAGACATAAGATTTCATTGATTCCTGCAAATAAACATATTTTATTCTAATAAAATGTTTCAGGGAATTAGAGAAGAAACACGGCATCCATTGCAACCTGACGCTGCTGTTTTCGCTCTACCAGGCCATCGCTTGTGCTGAGGCGCACGTCACCCTCATCTCACCCTTCGTCGGGAGAATCTTGGACTGGTACGCCTAAATAATAACTTTATTTATTACAACAATATTATCCCTGAATCGTCCAGACCAGAACTAGTAAATAACCCACTGAGATGATTTTTAGCTTCCCATAAAAATAACCACAAGGAACATAATAATGGTTCCATACACCTGTAGATGTAGGTATGCAAGCCTTATACTGTTGCTTATCCTTCTGAAGGTCAAAGATGGCAGATTAAAATATTTTTGGAATGATATTATATTATACTCCTGAAAATTGTTAATTAAAAAATTCGAAGCCTTGTCACTCAATAAGTAATAAATAATAATAATAAATAAATAAATATTAAGGGACAATCTTACACAAATCGACCTAAGTCCCAAACTAAGCAAAGCTTGTACTATGGGTACTAGACGACGATATACATAACATATAAATACATATATAGATAACATCCATGACCCAAGAACAAATATTTTGCACAAATATTTGCCCCGGCCGGGATTCGAACCCAGGACCGCCGACTCAGTAGGCAGGTGTCTACAAACCGAGCCAAACGCGTCGTCAATGTTGACTATGAATGACATTTAACTTTGGCAAATGATTGTTCACTAAGATAAACTTGAAGTCGTCAAGCTGCTCATTTCACTCATTATTGTACTCAATCGTCTCCAGGCATGTGGAGCACACAAAGAAGACCTACGAGGCCAAGGAAGACCCCGGCGTTGTATCCGTCACCCGCATCTACAACTACTACAAGAAGTTTGGCTACAACACCCAGGTCATGGGCGCGTCGTTCCGCAACACCGGCGAGATCCGCGAGTTGGCTGGCTCTGATCTGCTCACCATCAGCCCCAAGCTGCTGCAGGAGCTGGCAGCCAGCGACCAGCCTCTCAAGAAGGTAAGCATATCCTGCTACGTGCGGCTCCAACAACACTGCAATTATGGGCGCGTTTCGCAACACTAACAACGTTTCATTGGTTGCCTCGGACCTTTTCATCATAATATGTAAACCAGAGAGAGCTAGCTGGTCGCTTATTGCTTTGAGGAATGCATCAAAAGTCGAGCATGGTGTTAAGGTTTTATTTGGATTTTTCAAGTTTTCAATACATTTTCAGTGGTAAGTCCTCGTCAATTTTTAAGCCTGTAATAGCCTTATATAACATTTCAACCCATTCGTAAATTCTGTAAAGGTTGATGGGTTTAGATTGTATTGACGTAATAGTCTGAGATAAATTTATCGCCAAATTACCATCCGTTGACTCATAATTTTGTCATGACACAATACCAACTATGCAAAAAATGGTTAAATGTGAAATCTATTATATGCAATGGTGAACTTTGCCTTTATAGACGAAGTGTGTATAAAAACTACTGACGGGCCTTGCCACGCCAATCTCGCCGCCTTGAAAGACACGCATATTGCACCATAGTGAGATAACTTCATTAACTCGTATCTAGTTTGTTAGTTCCCTCTAAACTAACACAGTAGATTCTGGAGTCTCTCCATTAGGGTCTGTTTTGTTTGTCTTATATGCCAATACATCGTATGAACTGAGAAGACTTTATGATATCTGTCCATCGCCACATCAAACCTTGTTTTTCCAGGTACTTGACCCCAAAGTCGCGGCGCAGAGTGACATCGAGAAGGTCTCCCTCACCGAGGCGCAGTTCCGCTGGCACATGAACGAAGACCAGATGGCCACGGACAAGCTGTCCGACGGCATCAGGAAGTTCGCCGCGGACAGCAGAAAACTGGAGTCGCTCATTAAGACCCTGCTCGCCAAGAAGTAGATTTTAGGAGGTTATACGGGCTTATTTTTAATGTAAACTGTTAATTAACTCAGCAGTAGAGTCGTGGCTACCGCGGTATCAATCTGTCCCTAATACCGGGACCTTATTTAGGTTAAATGCCTCGGTTGGTTTGAAGACCTCCCGCAAGACAGATAACCCATCTAAGTTAACTACGCCACTGTTCACCAGTTTACTTTTAAAGAACTATTGAAATAAGCCCTTTTGAGAAGTGAATATACAATAAGTACTTAAGATCTTAGTTGCTATCACTAATCCTCTTTTTTTGTCTCCACTTTAGTACAAATCGATAAATTTTGTGAGTAGATCAGTTCTCGCACAATTTTCAGAATATTATAGCGTTCATAATTTATTCACAAGTACGTTTTAGCGTGGTATGTAATATGAATTTAACTGGACTGAGTATCAATTACATAGAATGACTTAATGAGATGTACAACTAAATACTTATTTTTATTCACTTCTTCCAATATTTGTGTTGTTTTGACGTCTCAATCAGTAGTTGAATAAGATAACATTTTCCGTTTTCCATGTTGCTAAATGTTTATTCGTTTTTCTTGTACGATTTTTACAAGGTTTTGATTTGCATTATACGATTGTTAATGATAAGCATATCCTTTTATATATACAAGTTATATATTCCTAAGTACAAAATTATTTATGGGACCACGAAATCTAAAATATACATTCCTACATGTTTTTTTAAATGTTTGGTTATTGTATTAAATCTGATGATTTGCAACTATTACATTTTATCTTTTATTTCCCGTAGAAGACAACGTCGCCTGTTATCATTAGTGTGAAATTAAAGTAATTAATAATATTAATACCCTTCAAATGCCTACCCGTATCGCTTGTATAATCATTGTTACGTAAAACTGCCGGTCTTTTTGCATGGTGACTTCGACTTCACGTCCGTTGACGTGATTCTCTTATCTAAGTCGAGATTCATAATAATAGATATAACATGATTACACAAAAAATTGCCGACGGAAATAGGTAGGTGACGGAGGTAGGTATATAATTATTTTGTTTTTGATTTCTCAAATATATGGAACAACTTTTAAGTAGTTAAGATCAAACAAAAAGAAAAAACATCAAAATCCATTTATAATTGGTGGTATGATCGCGTAACATACATACAAAAATAAAACAACACACGGTCGAATTCAGAACGTCCTCCTTTTTTGAAGTCCTGAAAAATGGTGCGTTACTAATAGTATTGTTCTGCTTATACTAGTCTTAAATTAGCAGTCTTATTGATTGTTGTAGGGTCAAAAGTTGTATCGGTAAGTTGGTGTAGCTGTAGGCCTGTAGCGTGGATGGAAATTATAGGTTATCGTTATCGCGGTCTGGGTTTGCGCAAACTCGACGTCTTACAATGCGCCTATTTTACGTGATGGATGGAATTTTTAGTATTAACGTAATATATTTTAGAAAGAAAGGAAGAGACCATTGCAATCACGGTCGTTTAGCACGAAAGAGTAAAAAATTCTTTGTCTTCTTTTTCTATTCTAAACGAATGAAATCAAAATAAAATGTTTGTTGACAGCAGTCTTAGGGAAATGCGATGTCGACAGTTTTAGAGAAGCGACTCCCTTAACTTACTCCCGGAACCCTTCCGAGGTTGAGGAAAGGATAGCACAGTTGGCTATGTCATTCTTACTCTTCTCTTAGGTAGGTATTAATGGAAGGGTATAACCCGTTTATTAATATCTGCAAGATCATGGTGTTTGGGCGTTCTACTTTAGAGATAGAGTCCCATTTTAGTACCTTAAGGTATATACGTATATATAATTATATCCTCGTCGTGTCATTGAACTTTAGAATTGCTTCTTAGCGTCTGCATTTGAATTACGTATATTAATTAGTACCTACATATACTACACCCGCTGTGGTTGGCGAGTGAGGACCCACAAGGTGGACTGATGTTCTGGCGAAGTTCGCTAGGGTCCACTGGGAGAGGGCAGGGGAAAATTAGTCATGGTGGCGTTTTTGGAGACACCTATGTCCAGTCCTGCAGTGTGCAGTCTTCTGGCTGATGATAACACGTTTGTACAGGCGTGCTGTCTTACAATTAGGTAGTTGTCTTCACATTCGATCAGATGTGAACATAGGGTCAAACACCGACTCATTCACAATCTAAACTAAAATAAACGCTACAGATTTCCACAAACAATCCACGTCGACGTGTTTATAAAAAAAATATACAATACATTTCTATTCCAATTTAAGTCAAAAGGGCGTATGCGGATAGGGACAACAAATACTCATAAGCCCTTTCGTATAGAGCAAATGGGAATCACCCTCGCGCCTACGTGTATAACGTGGTTATAGTTCGGTAGTTATAACGTGCATCGAGTGCATTTTAGAGGTAAGCGGCGCACCCTAGAGAATCAATACGGTGCTCCACTTTCAGCGGCCTTCCTTCGCGGAGCGCCGTGGCCATTTCTACACCATTAACGAAGGTGCTTTTTAACTAATAGACGAATAAAAATTGTACTAACGCATAAAAATAGTTAACAAAAGAAAAAAATATTCACAAAACATATGGTTCATAAGATGTTACACATTTAATTTTCACCCGTGATATGTCAGGCCGTTAGTAAATATTTTCGTGAGCACCGAGTAAACACCGATTACAATCGGTAAGGTCAAGACTCGAAGCATTACTTAATCGGTACGTGTTCAACAAATTCGCCTCCGTGTTTTATAAACGTCAGAGTTATTTGAGTTGTTGAGTCAAGTCCAATTTCAGACAGATAACATAGAACCACCTTTAGAAAATATTGAAAAAGACTCGCCATTTCACAAGCGATCCGCAAAAGATGCGCCAAAAGGTCTCCCGAAATCGGGTAAAAAGATCCGATCTAGCATCGCATGGACTCGAGTCCTGTAGCAGACGCACTTTAAATGCATTCACTAAGACTGACTTCTAAGGCTCTGCAGATATTTATTTATTTATTTATTTAATCATTATTGCACTCTAATATAAATCTTATCGTACAAAAGGAGGACCTAATGCCATGAGGCATTCTCTACTAGGTAGTCAAGATATTCTTTCGGATTACCCACAATATTGACCGAAAACGAGCAAAGCGTCTCCGCCTCAGCTCGGACAAAAATACTTTCGTTTGTCCGATTGTCCGGAGGTCCAAATATTCGGCTGTTCTCGCCAATAGGGCGCATTTCTCAACAGGTCCTCGCGATATTTTGTGAGCGAGTTGGATAGTTATAGGTACGTATGGAATATTTTTGTCGTTTAATTTTTCGATTTTTTAAAATATGCGTACGTTTTTAAATATGGGTGTTTGCAAACGTAAATAATATTATATTTTAGCCATTTCGAAACAGTTTCGCGACTTAGGCACATCTCTACGTAACATGTAATGGCTACATAGGTACCTAATACCTATTGTTCAATTTTAAATTACCATGAATATAATAATACCTATATGGTTATCGGTAATCGGTGTATTCCACTTAATTACAAATTTTGCATACGAATAATGAATGGTCAACGCCATTAATAATCACTAGTCAACCATGCTAAAATACCTCGTTTCACACAAGCTCTAATATACTTCCACGGCCGTTAGAGAGCGAAAACCTTGCATGAAAAACTTTCAGTCGGGCTGAAACGCGTCGAGTGCCAAGCAGGTACTTTAAACATGAAATCGTTTTTAGAGTTCCGCGCTAGAGTTACTTGTCAGTTTTCGTAAAATAGAGGGATAAATCTACCGGGCTTAACCTCCTGAGTTCCGATGTCCAACACATACATACCTACCTAGTACGCAATAAACTGCAATAAATGGTTACCAAGCCTTAAATCAAACTGACAAATGATAAATGCGTTTAGGTAAAAGATTAAGATAAATGCGTTATGACGATAGGTACCTATATGTGAATTACAACGGATCGATTATTAATTACCTTATCGAGTAAACAACACTAACCTCAATGAATCATACATATTTTGAATAAAACTTTCCGTACCTTTTGTACGATCTGTTTTTCATTTGTGCAATAAAGATTACATACTTAGGTAAATAAATAAATAAACAAAGATGTAAAGATACTGAAATGTATATTTTGTAGATAATTACAAGATTTATTCGTTTCTTTCACAAGAAAATGCTGTTAATCGTAGACCATTGGTTTTTTGCGTTAGAAACACGTTAGAACGTACCTTAATAAATAAAGCATGTACTTACATGGATGAATAGACTGAGGCTCATTTAACACCTTCGCTGCGGCAATTAAGTTAACTTGTAATTAACCATAGTAGTATGAGGTCGAAAAGGCTAATTATCGAATAATAATGTTATAATGAATTAAAATAAATTATAAATTTTCTTACATATTAATAATGTATTATCGAAGCTACTCACAAAATTTCATGAGAATCGGTTGAGTAATGCGACCTCTAGATAAGAACAGACAGGAAGCATCTGGACATCCGAACATCCGGACATACGAAAGAATTTTTGACCAAGCTGAAACGGAAACGCTTCGCTCGCTCGGTCAATATTGAGCTATACTACCCGTATTATGGTAGGCCCCGTAGGTACTTAATCGAGTTGCAATGCGCTCATTGTCATGCAGTATCGGTAGGTACATATGGGATCAAATACTTAATCAATCCATGTTAATAGAGCTCTATAGAAGCTCTAGGTACTGCTGGGTGATTATTTGAGCGTTTTAACCGTCTCAATAAATAAGTCCGCAATATGGACGACCTCCGTATGGCTTCAGCCTGAGGCGCAATTTTCGGTTGTCTTGTAGAAGTTGCGGTTTTATAATTCTTATCAAGATGTTGATTGCTTTTATGAATTGGCCAATATTGTGGACAAATTAATGAGACGGTTAAAACGCTCAAATCATCGTCCTACTGACACACGACTTTATCCCCAATGGAGTAAGAGCGAGAAGCAATGTTAAGCTTGATAACACAATGCAGAAAATAATATACCTACCTATTTATGTATATAGGTTATTAACACGTTCAGTTTAAAGTAGAGCATTTTTAAAATTGCATGCTTTGGCACAGACAAAACTCATTCAAAAAAGTTCTAGCCACGAACAGCACAATAAGGCATTTGCCTTAATATTAAACCTGTTGAGAAATGTTTGGCTGTACGCGGAGTGGCAGTTTAGCGTACATAGAAGTCGCCGTCTACAGATTTGTGTGCCATATCATTTGGTGCCGGGTCCTAATGTATACGTAGGTACGTCTCCTTAATCGGATATAACAAAATAACACACTCGACAAATATCGATTTATGTATTAAGTAGATAAGTAGTTACGGTGGAGCCAGACGAGCGTATTTGAGTCGCGTAATTTCGGTCGCGCCATACATCATGTCACGTGATCACGTCGCACTAAGTATGGCGCGACCGAAATTACGCGACTCAAATTAACCTCGTCTGGCTCCACCCTTAGTAGTTACTTTCTCTAATGAATAACAAAATTATGAAGAAAACGGTATTTAATTTAAAAGAACCAACATTACGGTATAACGTAATTAATTGGTCAAAATTAGTGGCAGTGGGCGGACCATAGAATGGACTGATGATCTGATGAAGGAAGCCGAATCAACTGGAAGTAGGGGTGCATAATCGTTCAAGATAGTTCAAGTTAGACCAGATTGAGAATTTATTCCTGATATTCTAGCATTAACTAGGTCGTCTAGGTCGACCACTGCGTTATTAATAAAAAAAATAAAACATGTGTTCATGCAGTGCAATTATGGCAGCAACAAACAGAAAATGTACCGAACCCACTCAATTATATTCAGCAGTTTTAAAAACTTTGGATAAAAAGCTATTCGACTGTTATGCATTTAAAATAATTGTGGTATTGTGACATAATGGAAGCACAGTATCAGAAAATGTAAAAACTGCTACGGAATGACCCAGTGTGTCTGTGTAGCAACCCTACATCGACAATCACCGGTAAATTGACTAAGAGGAACAGGTGGTCAGTAATAGTTATAGTTAATCCACCCTCTACGCTTACACCGTCGGCAATCTCTAACCCACTCACCCCCTCGCTACATATTTCATAGTGACACGTATCTAGGTAATAGTTAGGTAACTGAAATTAGGACACACTACGATATTATGTACGGCGACTGCGTCCTCGTACTGTGCTATACTGTGCACTGTCGCGATTTTAATAGGTCATACTTAGTAGTGAGTCGGGTAGTAAGCTCGGTGTGGCTACAACGCTCGCTCGGCCGACCATCCTAGAGTTTTTCAGGACTGGCAGGAACGTTTTCACGTGATATTCGTCAGAGCATTTTCCCGGAGGGGTCCCGCAGGGCGGGGGGTGTAGCGGAGGCTTGATATTGACCTAGATGTTCATTCAGAGTTCGGTCGATGCGAAACTTGACATCTGCGCGATTCTGCGTTAGTTGTTTTTCAATTTAATGCATATTTAAATGTTTTCTGTCTGATTTCTTTATGACTAAGTGAGCAGAGACTGATGTTTTATAAATTTGTGATGCCAATTTCTTGATACCGTGAAAAGAAGCGAGCTTGCCCGTAGTGGTACTAGGTTTTAAGTGAGCGTGTGTGGATGTGATGTGTCGTGAGATGCTGGGAGCCTTGGAGATCGAAGCTGTACTGTTCGCGGGCACCATGGAGCGGCTGGCTTTCAAATAGCGCTCGTTCACCGCGACACGATGGCGAGCGCAATCAACATGCCTCTAACAGATGAGAAAATAGCAGCCATGGATGTTAAATTTTTAGACGTGAGTGCTTTGATTGATTACTTATTCATAAATTAATTTTAAAAACCATGTACAGGGGTTTTAGAAACTACAACCAGTTATTTGTGCGAAAAAGACAGCTATTTTTTCTCGTCCTTTCAGATCTGATTGTGGTACTGGGATGACTCAATATATACGCATGTACCAGTCATGTATATACCTATAATATTTTGATTTCGTAACTACCGTGTACTTTAAAATATCAGCTCTATCACGTTTGCTGCGGCAATTAGGTTAACTCATCAAGGGGTTCTAGAGACCCCGTACCGCAACGAACGTGCTATTCAGGTGTTGCCTGTATAAGTTTATATTGGCCTCTCTTTGGGAATCTTTGCTTACGTAACCTTCATTATAGGATAAGCATGATCAAATCGTCAAGGTGTTTTCTATGTTTCATTTAGTGCTTCATCGTTACTTTGTACTTGGCACATGGGTATGAAAATTTACGATGGCATATAACAAACCTTAGTCATAAATTAGGGCAATGTATATAACTGTGCATCAAATAAAAATAAAAAAAAGTCTAATCTTTCCTAATCTACAAAAGTATTTATAGGTATATCCTTTTACATTAACTTACAAGTTTGATTTTTGCACAGCTTTAAGGGACTGTACACCTGAGTATATGGTTTTAATTTAAACGGGATACCTCCACGCGTTTTCAAGATAAAGGGTTTTGACCGACAGACGGACGGACAACAAATTGATCTTATAAGGTTTTACGGTTCCGTAGTCAACTAGGAACCCTTATTGTTTCGCCATGTCCGTCTGTCTGTCTGTCTGTCTGTCCGTCCGCGGCTTAGCTCCGTGATCATTAATACTAGAAAGCTGAAACTTGGTATGAGTATGTGTATGTATCACGCCGAAAAACGTTAAAAAAAAAACTAAAAAAAAAATCTTTTTCGGGTACCTTCCGTACACGTAAAGTGATTTCTTTTTTTCGTTCCAAAACTAGTGTGTGGGGTGTCGTTGAATAGGTCTTCAAATAATAGGGGTCTTCAAACATATTTTTTTTATAAAGTCAGCAGTTAAGTAAATATTCGCTCCAGAAACCCAAAAAATAGCGCCCCCCCCTCTAACTTTTCAACCACGGGTCAATTTTTTTTGGAAAAATTCATAAAAATTAGGTCTCATTGAATAAAATGGGTCGAGGCTTTTTTTGAGTTATCGCAAAAATTCATAATTTTCTTTAAAATGACGTAAGTGCCGCGCGGTGTTCTTATACTTCGAACGTTATACATATTAGTTAAGTGCCATACTGTATTAAAACATTTCGCTCAATCTAGCGCGTATAATTGATAACTTCCAGAAGGTAATAAGTAATTACAGTTACTTTGGCGTTTACGACCTTTTATAGAGCTTGAAATCTTTCTCGTAATTTAAACCTCTCGCCAAAGTAACTGTAATTACTTATTACCTCCTGGAAGTTATCGATTATACGCGCAAGATTGAGCGAAATGTTTTGATGCAGTATGGCACTTAACTAATATGTGTAACGGGGTACTGCCTTTTCGCCGAATTATGTTTCGTCAAATTTCATTTGGCAACCAACTTTTCGCCGAAGTTTTATTACGCAAACCAATCCTTGGCATAATTTTACTTCGTAATTTTTTTATTTCGCTACATTTTTATATTCCAAAATGTTATTATGTCAAATTTTATGTGGTAAATAATTGTGTAGCAAATGATTTCCTTAGTCAAATAACGATTCATCAAAAGCCATTTGGGCAAATTACCTACAACCATTGCTTACAGTATGATGATAGTGCAAAATAAAACACAAATATAAACCGAAAAAAATATTTTTTAATCAAAATCAATCTGTTGTACTTGTGATACGTATGTATGTGAGCAGATCCGACTCGGCCGGGTTAGGTTAGGTTAGTTTTTTTTTTATATCCCTAAAAAACGCTCCTTTTGTTGTACTTGTGATACGTATGTATGTGAGCAGATCCGACTCGGCCGGGTTAGGTTAGGTTAGTTTTTTTTTTATATCCCTAAAAAACGCTCCTTTTGTTGTACTTGTGATACGTATGTATGTGAACTGTAGGATTACAGTCTTCGGGATTACAGTCTTCGGGACGAAACTGCTCCCAGAGATAGGTAGGTTAGGGTTATTTTTTTTTATGCACACACGCACATTAACTATCAGCGATGATAACTCAAGAATGAAATGCTATTTTGAGCCACAAAGTATGTAAACAAAAGTACCCTCTAAATTTAGGTGCATGGTGCATCACCCTACCCGCTTAATGCAATAAAATTATACTGCGATTTGCATAATGCCAGTCAATATGTTGGTAAATCAAGGTATGCCAATCAATACATTTGACGAAAACATAATTGACATCTTATAAAAATCCCAGATAATAATTGGTCTAACAATAGTTTATCAAATCATTAAATGGGAAAAGATATCAGTGCGAAACGTTGAGTTGGGAAATGAAAATTTGACCAAATAAAAATATGGGATACGTAGTTCGGCGAGTTAAGAATTTGCTAAATAATTTTCGGCGAAACATTAGTAAACCATGTGTAACGTTCGAAGTATAATGACACCGCGCGGCACTTACGTCATTTTAAAGAAAATTATTAAAATTTGCGATAACTCAAAAACGGCTCGGCCGAGTTTATTCAATATAGTTTTAATTGAAAGTACTTATAAGGCCTCATTTTCATGATTTTCCCCATAATTTTTTGACCCGTGGTTGAAAAGTTAGAGGGGGGGGACGCTTTTTTTTCATTTATGGAGTGAATTATTTACAAAATGGGGCAGCTGCCCCCCCCTAGAGATCCAAAAATATCTCCAGTCACTTGACTTGTCTGATGGTAATTCTTGCACATCGAAACTCAAATTAATTCAGTAAGTAATAATTCCAATCTATTCCAACTCCTCCACAAAATGGATGTAATTAGGAGAGTAGAAGTCCAGGTCAGGGGCTAGAGGGAGATCGTTGATTAGATCGCCAAAGTATCGGCTACCGTCAGTAAAGCTCATGAAAAGTGACTCTACGAAACGAGTGGCGACGTGTCTCACTGACAGGTGACACTTTGTAGAGACTATGTAGAGTGTACCGAAGAAGAAGAATTGTCCATATAATATAACCTTGGTACAAAAAAAATTATTCAAGTGGCGCTGAGCTGAAGTCCTGAGTTTGTTCTAAAATTGGTATATTTTACGTTTCCAGCCCAATATTAACGCCATTTTGAAAAAAAAACAAACTTGAATCGACAAACGTAGACCAGGTCTACTGGGCAGCCTCGAGTCTTTACTCGTCGCGTCCAGCGGATCTTCGGCTCGTTGCAAGATCTCTCGGTCCGTTGCTTCGTGATATTCTGCACTTGCATCAAAATGTATTGAATTATTGTCTTTCAACTTATGTTATGGTTACGAAAAATTTCGCGCTCGCTGCGCTCGCGCTTTATACTCATATCTGGTTTTGTTTTGACTCTTCCTCTCAAAAAATTTCGCGCTCGCTGTGCTCGCGCTTTCATCCGTTTTTGTTTTGACCCTTTCCTCTCAAAAAATTTTGCGCTCGCTGTGCTCGCGCTTTCATCTGTTTTTGTTTTGACCCTTCCTCTCAAAAAATTTTGCGCTTGCTGTGCTCGCGCTCTCATCTGGTTTTGTTTTGACCCTTCCTCTCAATATATTTTGCGCTCGCTGTGCTCGCGCTCTCGTCTGGTTTTGTTTTGACCCTTCCTCTCAAAAAATTTCGCGCTCGCGCTTTCAACTGGTTTTAATTTGGCCCTTCCTCTCAAAAAATTTCGCGCTCGCTACGCTCGCGTTTTCATCACATTAATGAACCGTATCCCTCCAAAATTTTCGCGCTCGCTACGCTCGCGATTTACGACTAACTACGTTTTGCACCGTCCTCCCAAAACTTTCGCGCTCGCGTTTCCATCTCATTTTTAATGACATTTATGACTCTAAGCCGAAATACACTTCACCAAGCACGTAAATAAGGTACTTGCGCCAAAGACGGCCCTGTTCCTAAGATAGCCCACCAAGATAGCCGTACTATATATAGTCATAAGTTAAGACTGTGGTACTTACCGAACATGGGGGCAAAATTTGATTTCCTTCAAACTTCCTTATAACTATAAAATTTTCAAGTGGGCTATCTTAGGAACAGGGCCATCTTTGGCGCAAGTACCTTATTTACGTGCTTGGTGAAGCTTCCTATCCTCTAGCATGACTTTACAACAATTCATTTTCCCCACCCTGCATATATGTCAACTTGCCCTGCCCCCCCCTGGACCTTCGGCTGGCGACGCCCTTGATAATCACGGAGCTAAGCCGCGGACGGACGGACAGACGGACATGGCGAAACTATAAGGATTCCTAGTTGACTACGGAACCCTAAAAAAATAGAAAGATAGCGATATCTGTTGTTGAAATGTAAATAATATTAAAATGTTGCGATTTATGTTATGTAATACTAGCTAAGCCCCGCGGTGGTATTTCCCGCGGTTTATCAGATAAAAAGTAGCCTATGTGGCATTCTAGGTTGTCAGCTCCTTTCATACCGAATTTTACCAAAATTGGTGCAGCTGTTTGACGTTGAAGAAGTAACAAACCTACACACACATACTCACAAACTTTCGCCTTTATAATATTAGTGCGATGTGATATTTGTGATAGTTATATTCCTTATTAGTCGAGTCACCGTTTTCAGGGACTACGTTTTGTAATCCTAATCGTATACATACTCGTATTATGTAACCAACAGTGCAAAGAAGAGTTGGAACCGGAGGCTCCTACGGAGGACTCAATGGAGCCCGAACGCGGGAACTGGACGGGCCGGTTCGATTTTCTACTGTCACTACTGGGCTACAGTGTCGGGCTCGGCAACGTGTGGCGCTTCCCTTACCTTTGTTATAATAACGGAGGAGGTGAGTTGACGGTTAAGGGAGAGGTGGAAAGGCTCAAATAGGTATTCAAAATGGCTCCAATTAAGTCGACGTTATAGTGTATGGTCGCGGCATTTGACACCATTTTACTTAAATATTTTGGAGAAAATATGATACTGAATAATCTGGGCATACGAAACAAAACTTATTCGCACATTACGATGGGCGTTCAGTAAGTACCTTACGAGTATGAGAATGAGTATACAAAACGGGGTATACGGTTAGTAATATTTTTATAACTTAACTAAAAATTGGACTTAAATTTTAATGGCATATAACTTATTGTTTATTTTTACCTCGGTTTAAAAAATAAATCTTATGATAAATGCGGTGACAGAAAGCACTTCACTTCATTCAACATTATGTACATAGTTAAAAACTACGATCGCGTCCTTTTTGTAAGTCATACAAAATATATGGGTAACTTTCGTTACACAAAGGAATCAATCAAGTTTTGTTTTAATTATAACCCTTAACTAAGAACAATTTTTCTGAAAACAACTCTTAAAGCTTATTTAGTACAAGTATATGTACGCTGAGTTGCGAAAGATGAAGCCTTAATCATATGAAAACATGTTACCTCGCAATTGTCTCCACTCTCCTCTTGCATATGGACGTCGGTTTCAATAGCCACGCAGGTAACTTAACATGGGTTTATTCCTGAGAAGCGTGAAATCGGTGATTTACCGGTCGCTTTTGCTAATAACGCAACGTAACGCTATCATTACTGCTTGTATTGATGAAAAGTAAAAAAAAAAAAGGATTTAACTTTTTACTTACTTTCTACAAGTAGAAATCGTCCAAAAATACCTGTATAATCTCGCGATTATCCGGAATAAACGCTCTCTTTAATGACGAGGGAGCTTTTTAGATACCTACTTTGTGTTGCTTAGTTATATTCGTTGTTTAGATTAAGTAGGTGTAAAGGGCGGCCTTCACAATCACTAAACTAGTGTGGGCGCTCTGTTAGCTTAACCCCTCCGTTCGTTACTAATGGCTGAATAACGACAGGCTTTGTCTGAAAAATGTTCAAATGAATAAGCTTTAAAAGTGAACAGAGCCTACGGAAGTTTGGCGTCAAGCAGAGTTCCCATAGTGTTGAAGAGAACGATAACTAATCCCTAGGATGTGGTTAGTTATGTGGCAGTGCAGCTTCCTATGAGGCTAGCAGTACTTCATTCGAAACTCGTCATGGGAAAACATGTGTTTGATGATAAAATATGTCTGAGTCAAGGATGGTTTATATGAATATATATATCCTCATCTAGTACCTACTGATAATTTAAACATTAGAGACCAGACTGATCGGCGTAAGATTGTCTTCTAATATTTTCTTTTATTTCCAGGTGCATTTCTAATCCCGTTCACAATAATGCTCATAATAGCGGGGCTACCCCTTATGTTCATGGAGCTGTCATTCGGGCAATATGCCGCCCTAGGCCCTGTTGCCGTCTACAACCGTTTCTGTCCTCTCTTCCGTGGCCTCGGCTACGGCATGGTCATCGTTTCCAGCATCGTGATGTTGTACTACAACCTCATCATTGCGTGGACTATATACTATATGGTGGTATCTTTCGCCAGCGTGTTTTATCAATTGCCGTGGCAGAATTGCGACGCTGATTGGAGTACTCAATGTAAGTCAAGATATTAATTATTTTTCAATGATATAATTCCACAGAGTATCATGTGCTGTCACTTCAATGTTACCTTGTAACAGCGTTAGATAAAAATGTGCGTGCGTTTAAAATAAAAACCCTGAATCCGTGTTAGACTCTTCGTATTTAGCTTTAAACTGTCATTGTATCAAGGTAAAATGTACTACTTACAGGACAAATAAACGCTATTAACCATTAAAAACGAAAGCGCTTCCGCTATTTACTCATTGATTTAAGTAATTAAAAAGGCTTTGCTTGGTCGTGCCGACGCGTCACCTTACGAATTGTTGATAAATTCCAGTCTCTTTACTATCTCGATATTTCTTTCAGATTGTTATTCATATGAGGAAGCAGACACCTGTGAAGCACAGAATGGAACCTATTACCTGAGAAAATGTTTCAACCAGACTTACGCCATCGCGCATAATATCAGCGCATTAGCAGATGTGGCCCTGCGGCGGCCACCAGCTGAGGAGTATTTTACGTAAGTTACTAATTTACCGGCTAAACAGAGAATGGAGTTGTTCAGAGTGGTCCTCTCAATACACAATAGAATAAAGATTGACTTATTATTTCGCACATACGATCGGCGTACGTAATACCTGTCCTTGTGTACGAGAGCAAATGTTTCCAACCGTGCATAACCAAATACGAAACATAAGCTGTATGGAACTGGGGCTACTTTTTACAAGCTTTTATTTAACTTGCATTGTATGTTTAATGTATGTTTGATCGGGTGAAATCTTGCAACAGTTGCAACTCAATTTTGAAGCAGATATCGTCAACCGATTAAGCTGAAATTTTGCATACTTACTTAACTTTGATGACAATACAATAATATGGTACCATGGGGCTGATCTGATGATGGAGCCGGAAGGTGGCCATAGGAACTCTATAATAGAAAAAGCAATCCTACCGAGCTTGGGCTCTTTAGAATCGTCTCAGTGAGCATTTGATGGATATCCAGAGAAAAGTACAGTCGGCTATAAAAGCTTGCCACTAAAATGTCATTTTTGACACTTATTTCCTATGATGTTACTACTCTGTTACTATTCACAATCTTAGGTCTAAGCCCACGGGCGTCAAACCAGCTTACATCAACTTCGACGGCTAATACAACTCACGTTACTCATTTAGTAATCTTCTTTGCAGTAATAAAGTGCTTGGGCTTTCGTCTGGGATAGAAGAAACAGGTCATATACGATGGGACATGGCCGCGTGCTTATTAGCTGCTTGGCTTATCGTTTTCCTTTGCCTGTGCAAAGGGGTGCAGTCGTCTGGAAAGGTACGGTCCCTCTTTGGAGCCTGTATCATAACATGTGGATACAGGGGTGTGTAATGATGCATATAACAACTTTAGATATATTTTTGCTGGATATAACATATCATTTTGATAGATATGATTAGAATAATTGTTTGATATGACAACAAACATTGAATATCATTGTGTTTTTAAGGTTCTATTAGTATTACCTATATGTATGCATGAAATGATTTATCAAATGCATCAAATGCATCAAATCGAAAATTTGTTTTCTCGTATCGCAAAATATCCTCGCTTCACTCGTCGTCATACCCATAACCCAACAGTGACTATGTAACAGACTGTGAACGTATGTTACATTACCCAAATTAACAATAGGTACGTCTATAATTATCATATATATAATTGATCATTATACTGACATTAAGTTAACAAACATTAGTTGTTAATGCAACCGTAACGCACCCTATCGTTACCGTTATGCTGTTAATACAATAGAACAAAACTTGAACAAACAAACACGAATGATGTGACTGTTGATCGTTTTACAGGTCGTCTACTTCACCGCCCTGTTTCCGTACGTGGTGCTAGTGATTCTGTTCTTCCGAGGAGTTACGCTGCCGGGTGCTTCGACTGGGATACTATTTTATCTCACTCCAGACTTTAGCCAGCTCGCTAATGCTCAGGTAAGTATTAATAGTGATTAAGAACAATTTCAAAAGTTTATCTTTCTCTGTTTAAACCCGGAAAGGCTTGCTGAAATTACCTACCTACCCCTTTAAAATTAATATATAAAAGTAAATAAATTAACTGGTCTCACGTTCCTTACATCGAAAGTGATCAAGCTTTATGTTCATAATTTTCCACTAGTATTCCAGATTTTAACAGCCATGAAATGTTCTTAGATAGACTTACAATTTTAGAATTTCCAAAACCTAATTACTGCACATTTTTGTCGTGAATACTGTGAAGCCACGACTAAATATGCTTCATGTTCTAATCTACATACCTATCTGTTAGATTAGGGTGCCCGGATTTCGTGTACCGGTCGCCGGGTCTCCGTTTTCGTGTTACACGGCACCGCGCAGTTTTCTAGCCTGTTCGGCACGTGTAATTAGGCCCCGTGTAGTTAAGATCCATATGTGCCCGTGTCTACTGATCTTAACTACACCCGTCCTCGATGTATAGAGGCACCCGACGGAAATACTAAAACGGTGCTGAGGCATGCGGACACCGACCCGAACGCAGATCAGGAATCGGGTCTTGGTGGATTCGTGTAATTCGGGATCTTACTACCGCCGGGGTTAATTACACAGGCACACGGATCGGCGTGTAGCACGGATATCGGGAGCCCTAATATCTATTTGAAAGATAAAATTATAATCCACAGGATTGCAATTGTTCTTAATCATTATTTATTGATCTTTTAGGTATGGGGTGATGCAGCCGTGCAAATATTTTTCGCTCTAAGTCCGGCGTGGGGCGGCCTCATTACACTATCATCGTACAACAAGTTCTCCAACAACTGTTACATGTAAATAAAAATTGTATACATTTTTATAATCTGCTGCTACACAATTTTATGATAAGACATTTATTTGTAAATGAAATAAAAACACTCCTTCGCTAAAAAGAAAGTAGAAAATAAGCTATAATAATTGGCTTAAATTGTTATCAAAATCCGTAGTGTTTTGACGTGCTGCAGACTAATAAAAGTTATAAAATATGTTTTTCAAGTTTCACATTTTTGCCACAATTTCCCGCTCCACTTTCACAAACTGAGTTGAATGCAGGACGTCGTTTATCTTGCTAAATATTGTTTTTGTTTACTTTCCAGAGATTCACTGATAGTTGCGGCGTCAAACATCGCAACGTCATTTTTTGCTGGGCTAGTAATTTTCTCAGTCATTGGGTTTTTGGCACACGAATTAGACGTGGAAGTTGACAAAGTGGTGGATCAAGGAGCCGGTCTAGCGTTCATAGTCTATCCTGAAGTGGTAACAAGGCTACCAATCTCTCCACTTTGGTCTATCCTCTTCTTTGTTATGCTGTTAACTCTTGGCCTGGACTCTCAGGTATTGTATAAAATTTACCACATGTTATGGATAGTATAATTATCATAAACTAATATTTATTATTTCTTTTTAAGTTTGCGCTCATGGAAACTGTAACAACAGCGATCTTGGACAGATTTCCTAATTTGAGACACAAGAAAGTGTGGGTTGTGCTGTCGGTCGCTGTGGGTGGCTATTTGGGCGGACTTATCTTCACAACTAACGTAAGTATTCGGTTACGGCAGATAATAAAATAACTGACGGCTGTAGGTGGCGCGGTACTTTAGGTAGTACATCTCTCTAAGTACCATGTGCCACATCCCAGAAGCCTAGTATTTTTGGTCAATAAACTGGCGACATTTAATCTGCAGTGTTGGCAGCATCACTTAGAGACATTCTTAGCCGTTTTATTAGACTCGGAGCAGTATTTCGCCAACTCCCGACCAAGCCGTCCGATGTGGACTTATCCTTAGAGATTGTATGCACCTATACGTCACTAAGTATAATTTACTTTGCAGAGTGGTATGTACTGGCTGCAGTTGATGGACAAATACGCAGCTAATTGGTCGGTGTTGATCATAGCCATAGGCGAGTGCATTCTGATCGCTTGGATTTATGGGGCGGAGAAGTTTTGTCGCGACATTCAACGCATGATTGGCCGGCAGTCCAAGCTGTGGGTGATTTTCTGGAGCGCGATGTGGAGGGTGATCACTCCTGCTGCTTTAGTGGTTGGTATATTGATGCAAGGCATATAAATAATTCAATCGGTTATAACCAGGGTTCGTTAAATGCGAGCAAAATTTATTGAAGTAGGGTCGTCGCTGCTTTAACGATCCCTGGTTATACACATTTTAGTACCTACGAGGAAAAGCCGAGATTTTTCCTACAGATCGATTAACTGTTTGTATTTCCTGGCCTGATTAGAAACCTTACTATATTCGTAATATCATAAACTTATTAGCAGAGGCGATAATTTCTCATTGCGTTTAGGTACATATTAAGTATCGATTTTTGGACTATTGGTCAGAGTATGTAGATCCCAATATTCATTACCGAAAAACATTCAATTATAAACTTTCACTGACTATCCTTGTTTGAGAAGTTAACAATATGGGAAATAGTCATCATCGCCATCCGTTGATATCACAATTTGAGTGGTATCAATAATTTAGGAACAATTTAAGTTTAGTTTGTACCTATTATATGTGTTGGTTGCATTCACATTTTTCGTTTTTTATCAGTTCATCCTAGTGTTCAACTGGATCGAGTACAAGCCAGCCTCATACGGGCACTACGTATATCCGATGTGGGCAGACGCCGTTGGATGGACGCTAGGAGTATTGCCGGTCGTCGTGGTCGTGCTGATGGCCGTGGACCAGATTTGTAGCGGCCCTGATGACCTTACTATTATGGAGGTTAGTTTGATTATTGCAGTTCAACTGAGTAAAGAAAGTGTAAGCTCACGTCTTACACACTCCACCTCTTTGTAGGTGGCTCCTTTTGTCTAATAGGGAGCATGCATTAAGTTGGTATTATATTAGTTCTTAAAAACAAAATTAACGCACAACATATATCCCCTCACAATATACCGATGCCAAAGTCTACTTAAAGAAACGAGACTTCAATACGAATGATTCTATCAATTTATTCACGCAAAAACGTAAACATAAAATGTTTAAGAGGCCTTATTTCTTTATACATTTTTTTTTCATATTATGACAAATATATTGATGAGTTCAACCAACTTTTTGAAGCGAATAATACTTTTCCCCGAGTTCTAGGTAGTAACATAGCTATTTCAAAAAACTAATTCTCCGCGTGAATTTTGACAATTTCGAGTAGATTTTGAAACAAAAATTACCAATGAAAAATTTTAACTTTAGTTTTCAAATGTATACCAATAAGTCCCAAGTGGACACCTTTCACTTTAACTCCTATTTCTGAAGTTCTTAGTGTATTTTTTCATTGCATCTTCTCAATTGCTCATGGATGATTTGAATAAGTTGTAATTTACACAGAAAGCCCGAGTGCTCGCCCGTCCGACTGACGAATGGGGCCCAAAGGACAAAGTGGTCGTGTGCGCGACCGCGCTGCGTACGGAGCCGGAGCTGTCGCCGCCGGTGCTGCTGCTGCACGGCCGACCCGTGCTGCGCGAGCGCGGCGCTTGACCCGCGCACGCGCTCGTCGCGCATCCGCTGCGGCCTATGCGCAAGGTAACAATAATAAATTATAGACCCCGCCCATAGCGCGCTGCGCACGTAGTTGCTGCTGCCCGTCTAGCACAACTATGGTTCGCGACTCACGTCGCGTGACATATCGTCACCCGTCACACTCTGACACAGAAGAACCAGAGTTGTGCTAGAGGTGCTGGTGTTGCACGGACTACGGACGGCTTGTGCTGCGCAAGCGTGGCGCTTGACCCGTGCTCCCACTGTACTGCGAGTTATGCGCAAGGTAACACAAAACACAACAATAGATGGGATCACTCAAAAAATCCGAAGTTTCATTTATCTGAAACCAATATTCCGAATTTTCAAAATGCCGAAAGTGGAATAACGCCAAACGATTTTTTTTCCATCGATCATAATTATGTTACATAGGTTAGGTTAGGGTTGTATCCAGGCTTCGGATATTCGGATGCTTCTATACCTAAACTAATTATCGGATCGGAAGGTCTGGAACGGTTTTATTTAAGCGATTCTTGAACGCAGCTGTAGTTGCCAATTGCCATTGTGTCAAGAATCTTATTAAAAGGCGGCATGGTTGTTCAGTTTTAGGTATTTATCGACTTTAGGTAGATATCCACCCAAATTTTCGATTCCTAGATCTAAAAAAAACTTAATATTTTATCAGAACATGGTTTCGGAAAAATGAAGCTTCGGAGTATTGTAGTGTATCCCAATAGATGAATAGGCCCCGCCCACAGTGCGCTGTGCGGCCGGCTGTCACAGCCGGTGCTGCTGCTACACGGCCGGTCCATGGATTTCTAGGACAGCAGACCTAGACTAGCCCCTAATATTTAGATCTCGCCAGCGGTTTGTATGATTAAGGGCCGTATTTGTGTTTAACCGTTTGGTGTCGCTGATATCGAGCTTACTGTATCGACAAAGATAATCATATTGATGAGTACATTAGTAGCATGTTCAAATGTTGGGTTAATTCAACTGAAAAGTTGGAAAACTTTAATTTTAGTATAAAAATTATATATCGATGAATACATGTTTTTAGTACAAAAGCGAATTTAAGTAGATAATGCCATAAAACGTTCTAATAAGAGCTAATAATTTCTATGCACGTTATTTTTATCCGATAAAAGATAGTCAACCTACTGGCCAAAACGAATACCTAAAAGCCTTCAAGTATTTATAAGCAAACATTTTTAAACTAGGCACATAATTATTTTTTTCAGACGTCCCAAGATGCTGGGGATAGTACATCTATTACTAGTGGCATAGAAAATGAGGTAAAGAAATCTGGTCCAGGTATTTTAAAATCGACCAAAAATTCAATCAAGAGGAAAGTGCAAAATTTCAGCAATGAAAGCGATGATACGGCGAATGAACCACTATTGCATAAAGAGAAAGAGAAAAGTGAAATTGAAAAACAAAGTGCCAAATTTTTAATGTCAAAGACGAAGACTGATTTTGCGAGTGAAAAAGGTGACGACAAAGATAAATTGTTAGCGGACGACCAAATTACAAAACCTTCCATTACTGACGTTACAGGAATAACAGATGCGCCAAACTATAATGGCAATGGTGTGAAAGATCAAAATTTTATGGCTTCTCAGTCAATATTAAATGCCTCTATTCATAACCATATGAATACAAATGTATTTTATAGTCCAGATGCACCGAAAACCACAACGTTAGCGAAGACTCAGATACTTGTTGAAATAGAAACGAACAAACCTACAAGGTATGGCCCAAGTCCACTGATATTTACTACAGCTAAAATACACACAGATGGAAAAGCCCAGCAAATGGAGCCAGTACAAGTTACTCCGGTTCCTATTATATCCACTATCGAAGGTGGTTTTGTGAAAACAGGAACAAAGGCAAAGGAATTTGGGTCACAACAGACTAAGGAAAAGCAAGATATCGCAGTGACATCGCCTGTAACGCGAGTAGCTACAATCTCAAAGTTACCCAAGAAACACGATATTAATGTAAGTTCAAATGTAGGTGTTTCCAATAATACTTCGATAAAATCATTACCTTTTGAGAGTAAAGGTTTGATTACTGACAATAAAGATAAAATAAGTGCCCCAACTCAAAACGGTTCCGACGTTATAAGTAGTAAAACTACAGCTGCTCAAACATCAAACAGTACAGCCGCGATAGACGACTCTTTGAGAACAAAAATTCCCGGAACCTTAAGTAAAGACAACGTAGAAGCTAAGTTAATAGGAACCCCAATACATGTACAAGATTTACAACATGTTTCACGTTCAAATGATTTTTCCAGTTGCGTTAAAAAAGAATTTACTAAAATTCAACCGCCACTTCAAACCACTTCTACTGCTGATAGGAGTTACGTAGATATAAATAAAAATTTCCAGGATCAACCTAAGCTGGACTCTGAAGAAAAAACTGTCTCTAGTACTAAAGGATTTAGTTCGGATCCTGGTGCGAAAGAAGCTTCGGCCTCGAATACAAAACATTTCATGTCCATTTATAACAACCAAGATAGTAAAATGACTAGTAAAATTAAAACACCTGTTAAAGAGCAAGCCGAATATATTTCTACAACTGTAAGTGCAGCGAACCTCTCACCTACGGCACTTTGTGGCATCGATAAAGTGAATACAGTAAAATCAACAGAAATCAGTGTTTATAAAAAAGATGCTTCATTATTAGCAAAATCAATGCCGATCACCACAAATTCCAGTATAACTAAATCATCTGTTAAAGAGCAAACAGAAAATATAGTCAAAGGCGAAGTTATTACAAAACCTCAAGAGGCACTTAGCGCCAATAAATTGAAAACTACGAAATTACCAGAAGGCAATGTTTCATTGACAGCCACATCAATGGTCAGTACCACTCAGTCTAGTGTAAATAAATCACTTGATAAAGAACATGTAATAAATAATGATAAACCTGTAAACTCTACGAGATCTATTGAATTACCTAGTACAAATAAAGTGGAATCTTTAAAGTCGCCAAGTAGCGGTATATCTACAACAGAATCTTCATTACCAACAGCATCATTGCCAAGTACTAATAAATTTATTGGCAAAAATAAAGATTCAGCGTTAGCGTCTAAAACAACAAGCAAAGAAACTACTCCACAAAAGAGACTAGCTAGTGATACCAAGCTTACTTCAGATGTGTCAAGTGCATCGAATATTGTTGGTACAAAATCTGCAGTAACTGTTTCTCCACAAACTATACCAAATTTAAAAACTGCTTCTATTGTTAATAAATCTCCATCAATCGCTAATAACACGAATACCACGACGGCAACATTAGCGACTAGTATTAATAAAACGTCAGTAAGTTCGAATGTATCCACTACTACTAGTTTAACAAACTCAAAAACGTCATCGACAGTAAAAACAACCGCGGATGATATTGGTAACAAATACAAATCGAATAATGTGGCAACCGTAGTTTCATCAATTTCAAAACCAACCACAACGGCATTGAATACGAAATCGCCATTACCTAGTTCTTCAATGATTACTTCCAAGACACCTTCGTCTATAAAGCAATCAACGTCTCCTTCTACAGTTAGGACAATATCATCAATACCAACAGTTAAATCCTCAATTGTGAGTACCGTGCCTCATGACAAGAAAATTACAAAAGAAGCTTCAACTCCAGTCAATGAACTAATGTCTTCAGTAAGTAATACAAAATCAGTAAGTGCAGCCACCAAAAATCCATTAATTGCCAAAGATGCTAATACTGTTAAAGTTACTCCTAGTGCGAATGTAGGAGGCACTTCTTCATTGAAATTTGTCGCAAAATCTTCAACGCAAAGCGAGGTAAAACCCAGGGACAATGTAAAAGACAGCAAAGGTTCGAAAGCCTAACAAATACTGAAAAGTTGCAATATATTTAGTATTCTTACTGCCCGTCGCGCAAAGCTAAGTGATTATTATGCTAAGTACTTTACGTTAATTGCAGGAATCACTGCGTAAATAAGATTAAACAATTTAAATGTAAAAATAAATCTAAAGCCTGATTTCTTTGATGTTAGTTTCTCGTTACAGTTGAATAATGTCAGCAACCACGCCATTAACTTAATGGCGTGTTTGCTGACATTAAGTAGGAGTTAAACGTAATAGGTAGTGATACATTTAGATTGAATTCATGTAGTCAGATCACATAATATTGTCAATTTATGGGGAGTAGTATCTATTACAGTATGTACACCTGACCAGACTATCTTGGTTATAATCGAGACGAATTATCTACCTGAAAATCAGATATTAGAAAAACAGAGAAATTATTTGTACAGATTAAATTTGTCTTGTTATCATAACGTAAATATTATAAATTAATAAACCGAACATAACGATTAGTCAAATAGTACACTGAATGCTGTGAAAATCCACTAGTTAAAGTCATAAAACTAAAATACTAGTGCTATAAATCAGCTTATTTGGTGTTGTAGGTACCTAATTATAACGACTCAGGTCGGCGACTTGTTTTGCTCATAACCGAAGGAATTGAAACGTAATTATTTTATAATTTTACATACAATGCTGCATTGAATTGAAGGGTGTATTTGTCGTTAGAATTATAATTACTATGATATTGGAGCACTTCAAGTATAATTTGATGGGGATTTGAGCAGCGGCTATAAAACAAAAATCTAGTGTTGATTACTAGTTTAGTTATACAATGAACTACTAGGAATTTCTTGAGTTATTCCAGTACCAGGTTTTCTCAGATGAGCGGCTGATTTGATAGTATTGATATCTACACGTCCTGATTGCTTACTTAGTGGTAGTAAGAATAGGTATCCGTTTATAAGAAAGAACAAGGCCATGTTCCCCTCTTCCGCACAGTATTTCTTCAATCAACTACTTAGTATGTGGTACGGTATATGTGGTAGTAGGTTAGTGGTGCTATGAAAGAAAGAGATATATTTCCTAGACAATATTGTAATTTTCGAAACAATTTAGAGATGTTTTAGTTCATCTCAATCATAAGTGTCAATTTTGTAAGTACTTAAGTATATGGTTTATTTTTAAACGATTAAACAATGTGTAACGATTTTTTTAATATTTTGATTTGTTTAACGATATTTTGATCTATAAAGGTTTATAACTTTTTGATAAATGGATTATAGCAATATACCTATTAAAACTCATACTTTAATTTGATACATTGTTTATTATATATTGTATACAAATATTAAG
The DNA here is from genome assembly GCA_947623375.1 of Apotomis capreana. Taxonomy (NCBI): domain Eukaryota; kingdom Metazoa; phylum Arthropoda; class Insecta; order Lepidoptera; family Tortricidae; genus Apotomis; species Apotomis capreana. Next base: position 16,219,844 of record OX392503.1, on the reverse strand, counting down.
TGATATGGTATGGGAGACACAGAAAAACGAATCTTAGGGATTGAAATCCAGTGACTGGATAACATATTGTAGAATATTTTGGTAATTTATAGAAAATGGATTTATCAGCAACACATAAATAGGTAGTTCAAAGAAAATTATAATTCGTAGAGATTATATTTTCTTCTTTAAAATGAGAGAATTAATAATGTAACAGGGTAGCAATAGAGGTTACAAGTAATCGATTTAAATAGCGAAGTCATATTTAATACTAAACTTTGAAACATTAAATGTCTCTATCAAGAATATTAATACCAAAAATTTAGAATATTTTAGATTAAAAATTTATATGTGTTTTGAATCAAATTCATAATAAGAATATTGCTTACACTATATTGAATTAACAAAATTATTTTATTTAACTTTTTTCATCACTCCATTTACGTGACTTGACGTGATTAATCATTCGGCATCGGACTTCTGATACACGGTAGGACTTTAGAGAGCTATAGAGCCGATATTAACATAAAATACAATTCAAACTCATAATCACACTCATTCATCTACATATTTCATTCCAAACTGCCTTTTAGATTATTGTCGATTTGATGCATTTACTCGTCATAAGTAGCTGGCTATTCGATCAATATAAAGAGCCCAACTTACTCCGAAAACATTAAACATTTATGTATTTTATGACGACAAATAAAAATGCTTGAAAATCAAAGATGCAAATCAGGTATTTGTATATTTTTCTGACTTTATTCTTGACTATAAAATTAAAATTAAATTCACATACGAGTATGAGTATGAATTTTATTTATTTATTTTATTTTATTTATTCATAACATATCTATAACTTACAGCTAAAGCCAACGCGTTACAGATCTTAACCTAAAATAATTAAATATAAGGGTAAAGAACACCCATTTAACATGTAACATAACTGAAACTTATTCTAAACACTACAAATAGGTATATATATAAAACTATATATAGGGTAAAATACATTTTAAGATCGTTCTAAGAACTTTCTGCATTCATTCATCACGCTTGCAAACCTGGTAGCGAACACATCGCAGTGTGGAGCTACACTGAGCATAGAGTTGAGGATGGAGAGCGCGCTCGGAATGGGCGCCTGCCGTAGCGTAGCAGGGCTGTGCGCGAGGGGGGTGGCGCCAGCAGGGGTGCCTGGCGTAGGCGCAGTCGGGCCGTCGGCGCATACAGCCTCTTTCACATTCTTTAATTGTATTCTTATGTTAATATCCGCTCCATAGCTCTCTTAATTCTGACCGTTCTGTCAGAAGTTCGATTTCTTAATCATGTTATCTGTTCTCACAATAATGAAATGAGAGATGGATAAAATAGCAGTAGAACATATGCTTTGAATGTGCAATGGAGTGATTAACTAAGATAATAAAATAAAACACGCAAAGGGTGGAATATTAGAATGGGCTAGTAGGTACAAACCCTTTCCTGACTTTCACTTTTAAGTTATTTTAATTGAATTTACAGATTTTTGAAAATTCTGAAGATAAAAAACAGTGGTAAAAGTGACGTTGTCGCTGATTGTACATTAAAGACAAACTGTAAATGCCGATCGAAATAACTTGAAAAGTTAGTAAGTAAAGATCTCCTGAGATCATTTTCACTGGCGACCGGGGTTTAGTAACAATCGTAGATAGCCCATTTCAATGTTGCAGCCTGCATTCTTGACAAACGTCGATGATGTGACAAAAAGAATCAAACATTACACGTTATATACATAAATACATTATACGGAATTTAGTCTTAGGAAGAGTAGCATTTGTCTTTTACCGAATTGTAAATCCTCGTCGGCTTGGATATAAACAGATTTACGATTTGGAGTATGCAATAATGACGTTCAGAAAAAGATGTTAAATTAAGAAAAAACATAACGAAACAATAGTAGATTGTTTGACATGGGGCTAAAATAAGCCATTGTGACACGAAGTGATTATTTGGACAAACGAACGCAGTGACCGAGGACAAATATTATTTAACCTGATCACTCACTCTGCTTAATCACTCTGCTTTTCATTTCGATTGCGAGAAGATAATAAAATAACTTAAAAAATAAAATTGGTGTGTCACCATGCGCAATAGCTTACTGATATTTTTCGTAGAGGCACTTTATTTATTGTTTTAACTATGACTAAGTATAGATCATTATAAGCGTGCGTACCTACGTCTAACTGTGTCTAACGTTTTCTTAGTCCTTTTTCCATTTTTAACGGCAGTTTGTGAATAAATATTTTTTTTTAATCATTCAATATACTGAGTCAGGATAAAATTTATACGTAAGTTTTTTTTTATGACAAGTCAACTACCTTTATGGTCAATTTTTTTATTCAGAATACTAAAAATGCATTTTGCAGGTTCGTATTAAATCATTCATTTTAGATAAAATTGACACTCAATCACTATAGTTAGAATAAATGTGTGAAAATACTTGGAATTGTAATTTTAATATTCCGAATAAAAAAAAATTCAACATTAACTGCAGAAACCTCCTGATTTGTTTTTAATGATCTGCATCTGATACATTTTGGCCGATCTGCTCAGCTTGATTTGTTTTAACCGCTCATTTTTTTGTAATAATTTACTCTAATGCTTGTTGCGATTTCAGATATCGCAAAATTTACCCAGGTTCCAAAAAGTTCGTTTAAGTGAAAGTGGGTTAATTATACTTATCTAGTATGTTACCTGGTTCGCCGCTAACAAGATTACTTTTTCATTCTTTTAAAAGTTCTTATTTAAGTTTCCATTTAAATCCTAAGGGCTAAAAGTACTATTTTAGCCCCGCTTCACAAAGCTAAAGTAACGTACTTTTAAAAGCAGGAGAGGTGAAGAAAAAAATAAATGCCTTTTCTATAAATATTATACCAATTAAGGAGTCCAAATACAATATGTTTGCAAAATACAGATGTTTAATGAAATACCTTATGGCGAATAAAAAATATTTTTCATCTTTCCTGTTCGGAAAGTGTAATTTTCATGAGTAGATAGCCGGGTGGAAAATAGCTTTTCCATCCCTAGGGTGGAAAGTATTTTTTTTTATTGCAACGGAGTCAAAGATAATTGCCATCTAGATGCACGTCGTGACCAACTCAATTAGGTACAATCTAGTCGGCCGTTGTAAGTGGCCATTGAAAAATGGTCTCCAAAGGTTAGATTAGATAGACAGATATAGGCAAGCTTAACTTATTTATATTTAATTATTAAATATAAATTTCATAATACATACATATAATTCCTCGAACTCGTACATTAATTTAAAAAATAAAATTGAAACCATTAGATTGTTTTTCTTTTTACTTTTTAAATGTTGGCGGTACGTATATCTTAACTTTTTTAATCTATTAATAATAATAATATTATGTTGCCCTTAGGCCACTCTATGTGTCGGTATTTTTGGGGGCCCATCTAGCGGGAGGCGAGTCATCGTCTACCAGTCCCATTTTTGCTATGAGACACTTTTGCTGGTAGACGCCCGATAGTCTCAACCCATAGCCCAATTAGCCAGTCCTCCATTTCATCCCCATAGCCCAATTTGTATTTAGATTCCATGTCTCCATCAATAGTTCTAGCACCTAGCGGGCGCTGTCTCTGTGTGCGTCCCATGACACGGATAGGGACAGCATCCGCTCGATGTACACCTTAATTTCATTAAATTGTCGAAAGTGCCTCTACGCGTTGGCGTCGGCTCCGCGCACGCCTCCCCTTCGGGACACTATTTTCCCGTGAGCGGGTGCGACATACAGGATAATAATAATGAAAGTTTGCAATAGAAAAAGTGGGCACACGAGATTAAATATAAATACCGTACCTATATTTGATTGGTTATTGGTTAAAAATGACATTGACATTAAAATAACTTACTCATGACATGTGCGTGTAGTATTTTAATTTCCTCGCAGTCGAAATGAAAAGTAGAGTGTTTAACTCGGGTAAAATTACCCATTTTACCCTCGAACTATTGGCGCTCGAACGAACGGCTGCAATGGGTCACTTTCTACCCTTGGTTAACAATCTACTAATTTAACCATGGTCATTGAACTTATTTATCAATGATGAATTGATAATCTGAATGGATAATATATTTCATTTTAATAATGGTTGATGTTTGCACTGTGGAGCACAATAACGTAGTGTCTCTCTATTCTATTACATTAAAGTTATAATATTTATGTATACACGATATATATAGTACAATACACAATAAATCACTTTTCCTATAGTCCTAGAACGACGTCCAACCGGTCCAACATTTATATTGATCCGTCTATATTTAGTATTTCCTATATTTAATTTCTTTTTTGCAAGCTCAATTGGCCATAGTCTATTCTTCTCTTTGTAATATAAATGTGTGTTAAAATTAAAATATTGAGTGCTTTTCTCCTGCTGACTTTTGATGTCTGAAATTCATAGGTAGGTACAAGTGCGTTTTCAAATCGTAAAAAGTACATATCTTTTATTTATTACTTATGCGAATACTATATTGGCAACTATGGGTCAGATCAATTTTAATAAATTAACCATAATATAGTTGGATGGGAGAAGTGTTACTGACCATCTATAATTTTACAGATTCTATATCAAAAACCACGAATAAAGAAAGGAAAGCTAAGTAACACCTAAGTAAGTAAGATATCTCGTACATACTCGTTGTTTTTGACAATTTAATCGAGGGACTTGCTTGAGATGGTGCACTTGTCCCACCTAAGTATTCCTAGATCGCTACTACGTATGTATCACCGTTTAAGTAAGACTGTTTTTTAATTATCAATTTTAAATTCGGTCCGAGATTTCTTGGTTTTTGTTATTTTCCGAGGTAAATCGGGTGCAGTGCGTAAATGCACTTATGTTTTAAAATTACTCGTGATGAAAATTTGTGAAATACTACTTGACACAAGTATAAAGTTAGGTACCTAACAACTACTGTTGATTAGGTATTACGTCTATCACTTATTAGCTATAGGTAGTATGTACGCTGCTGACCCCGAATCCCGAAATCATGTAACGACTGGACCTGTACCTACACCTTACATTCCAAAGATAAATGTAACAAAATTAGAGACGTATTCTTTAAAATAAGACTAGAAATTAGAATTGACGTTTAGATATTTTACTCAAATTGTAGGTTAATAGAAATAAGTACATTGGAAATGTATTTGCAATTAGTTCATATAATTATTTAGATAACTTTATTTTGATATCGACCGTGTTTAACCCTCTTGAATTTTTAGAATTGAACTTACCCAGTGTTTACAAGTTTTGAAAAATTGATCAAGTTTGAATTAGAACGTTTGGAATTACGAAAATATTTTTAATTAATTGTTTAATAGCTTAGTTTGACACGAGTATTAAAGAGTTGCATTTGGAGTCTACTCATGGGAGTAGGTGCCTATTATAGGCACACGTCATGTCTAGAGTTAACGTAATACAATAAATGCGAGTGGTGCGGTCCGGTCGGTGCGGGCAACACGTCGAGGCTAAGGAAGCACCGATACAGGGCAATACGAGGAAATGATAGAGTAGAAAATTATCTTTGAGCTGAACGTATGTTCTACGAGACAATTAAAGAAGCCTAATTTAAATAGAGATATTGTTGTTGAATTCGATGTATTTTAGAGAATTATTGATAAAATCGATGTTACATAGATGTTTACTGTAAATATTAGATTTACTGAGAGCCAAAGATGTCAGAGATGTTCTGGACCGTTACGATTACTATATAGAGGACTGTATTTTTGGGTGATATTTTCGAAAGAGAAAAGGAAGCCACCATATCTAAGATAATCTTCAGGACTGCGAGCACGATGCAGATGTGTCAGGGCATAGGCAGATGGTAATGATGTGATAATGCTGCACATTATAGATTTAGTGTTGTTGTGCTATTAATAAAATATGTTCGAATGTGGTTCTCAATGGTTTTATTCCAGATTTTATCTCCTTTTTCAGGAAAGGCACAGTCAACCAATTTGATTCCTAGGCCATTTCGTACCTTGTTACAGTGAACGTCAATATAAAAGCCGCTTGAAATCTCATATCATTGTCATTGTGACAAGGGTCTATAGAGGCCTAGAAATCAAATTAGTTGACTGTATAATAGTATTTTTGAAGCGAATTGTTGATTACTGTGACTTAAATAAGTTGGTTACAATTTAATTTCAAATCAGGTAGGTATTCATTAGAATAAATTAAAAATGTTACATCAATTTATGTGAAAACGGGCGAAATGACACTTCTCTTCATACATTTTTGCTAGTAAAAATCAATTACAGTAGCTTATCGTAATAAACAACACCCTACCTAACTGACTAAACGTCGCATTTTCACCAGAATATCTCATATTAAACAGTCCATCTGAACATTGACCGTTACAGCTCTCATAAAAACACAATCGAATCACATTTGTGATATTCATTAGCGAAGTACAGTTACACGCGTGACACTGGCTACCTCCGAATTAAATCGTCCGCAGGCTCTATGGCTATGACGTACTGCTTTCTTCCACTGTTTTTATTTTACCATTCGCGTCGGGCGCCCGCGCCGAACGCACGTTGGCTCCGCTCTCCGCAATGATTCTCAATTTAAAACAGCGCTCAACTGTACATACGGTGAACTAAAGCACAGTGTAAAACTATGACGATTAATGAAGTGAACTAGTGTGATGCGTGCAAACTTTGAAGTGGAATGAAATGTTGATCAACAGATTTATTCGGCTCGTTCGACTTATGATGGACATCATTGGAACAATTTGTTAATTGTGTTATTTGAAAGGTAAGTTTTTATTTTATTTTTCTACATGTAAAAAATACAATTGTCTAATAATTATAAAATTACGGTAACATTAATTTAATTTACAATGAGTTATTAACATCTTACAAGTTATTTATAATCTCGTTTAGGTTCCTCTGCGTTGATGTCTTTTGCTTGTGATATGCTTCACTCTTTTTTCCGGTCTCAAAACATTTCTAAAAAGAAAACAAACTGGCTTTCGCTTTTAGATTGATTGTAGACTAACTAAAAACATGAGAGAACAATAACATCATTATTAAGTTATTGCGCGGGTAAAACTACCTACCTTAATTTTTACGACTTCAAATCATGATTTACGGATGATAAATGTAATTTGGAAAATCTACTATGAAAAAATGGCTGATTACGAATAGGGCTAGCGCACCAAAGGCTCCGTACCACGAGCAGACAATATATATAATACAGGGTTGGGCACATTAAGTGTCCTAGTCGTACATCTTATTTTTTTTCTAACGTAATGGATTTTTTTAACCCTGCATATATGTTTTTAAATAAAGAATTTATTCGTTTATATGATTTCTAGACTTTATCTTGATTTTTTTCGTTTTTGATTTGATTTCAACAATGGACGCGAAACGAGCTCGTTGTCGATTTGTACAAGAAAAAATTTCGCCCGTGCGGGATATTAAGGAAACTGAAACATTTAAATATAAATATAAGGTTCATATCGCGGACCATCAAGCGATTCAAGGAAACAGGTTCTTCACGAATCAGGCCCAAACCTGGACGTAAACCATCTGTTCGCGTCAAAAAAGTAATCAAAAATGTTCGTGAGCGTATTAGGTGTAATCCAGCCCAAAGTGCAAGTAAACTCGCGAAAGATATGAAAATATCCCGACGATCAATGAGTCGTATATTACGACATGATCTTGGATTGAAGGCCTACAGGAAACAAAAAATTATTAGTTGCTATAGTTGCTTTAAGTATGACATGTACATTTTGAAAGAATTTCAAGTGTCTACGATACGGTTAAAATGATTCCTGTGGCAGACGGACGGGCGCAACACACAACCAAATACAATTTCTAACTTTGAGTAGGTAACGCCTCTGATTCGGTAGCCAGTGTCATAGCTAGGTAATCAACGCAACGGTCTTGCACGATCAGTTGTAGGGTATTTTGATTGTCTAGTCATTATCGCCTTAATATCTCCTTAATTGAGACATGAGATATGTCACTTGCAGCTCATCGCGCTGCATTAGAGACAGCTAAAGGCAATATACCTGAGAGATAACTGAGATCTCTCTCATTTGGAGATATCTCAAAGCACACTCGAATGAGCGCGTTGGTACCTAAAAGAAACAATTGGGGCATCATATGAGTTCGAGGTTTGCCCTCTGGCATTTAGCATTTAGTCATGGGCTCCTACTAAGTAGCATCGCCGGGTAGTGGCTTGTCATTATTCACAATGCCCGGGCATTATTAGAAATGTCCAATTTATCATTAGGCTTATAACGCCCGATGTTGAGCGGCCGATTAAACTAATATCTTCCTGTAAGTTGAATCCAGTACATCCGTGAAGAGGATGGGAGGATGACCCTTGATGTTATCGTTATCAATGATGATCCTTAACCAGTATAACGACAAAGATTTTATTTTTGACACCCCTTAGAAGAGAATTCTCTTGCAGTTAAGGGATCGCCATATAGGGCATGTAATGTAGAGATTTTACGAACCCCTCCCCGCCCTCATGTATTTAATGTAAAGCCCCTAAAGAGGGGTATCATGACGTTATCGCTATTTAGCGTGTTAAAGAACCACTTTCTCAGATATATTTTTTGTGATTAGAAACTAATATTATATTTTATACTTTTTCTGATCTGTTGGACTGTTACGTATAAAATAAACGTTGTTTTTGTGTCAACTTATCTCAAAATCTCAAGTTACAAAGGCTTTCACTGATAAGTATGTCACGATTGCGTCCATGATCGTTTCTCAAATCAGTCTCGTTTTATAAAAAGGAAATACTTAAAATGTAAATATTTTCAATACTTTATGTATATATTATATACTTATGCAATAAAACTTGGTCACGGTATAGCTTTCTTAGAGCAATCTAGTCTTCTCGATACGAAAATGACTAGCATTTTTTAACACCCTTTCATTAGTTACTAACTAAAAATGTAATCAAATCTTAGAAGAACATTTTAAACTATTTTTCATAATCGCACGGAAATGAAACTTAGGTTTTGTATGTATGATGACAATATAATAATTTCAATAATTTGGTATCTTGGGGCTGATTTTAAGATGGAGAAAGTGGACAAAACAACTTCTAAACAGCACAAGATAAAACCATTGTGTTGAGGTTAATTTTTTGATGATCAATTTAAGTTTGTGATGATCACTAAATCAATTAAAGTCGGCATATTTCATTAATTTTTTTTTGCTGTATAAGACATGTAATAATCGTACTTTATCACTAAGCATAATTTCAAAACATCGCCAAATAAATTAAAGTCCATTAAGACACTTAACCAAGACAGAATTAACTTCAACGTTGGTAAGGGCCAGCTAGACAGAGAAGAGTGCCTGAACTTACGACTAAATAGACTTAAAGCCTCCCTTATGGAGTTGCTTTAATTTATTTCTTCTTGCGACTTGTTATAAATGATAAATTGATAATGTATGTGGTTTCCATGCAAATCTTAACACAACATGGACTTGGCTAACGTGGGCAATAGAGATACCTTAACTATGCATCTTTCTTGTTCAAACGGACAAAAGTATAAACGAGATATGGTCAAAATAAAATGTATAAACTAAGAACAATAGGAGAGTGTGTGAATCGCACGGGTTGCCATTAATCTCTAAGCGCACGAGTAAAATGCGATAAGCTACGTACTGTATAGATTTCACTAAATCTAGCTACACGTGTAATTTACTCAACAAACGCTTTGCGCGGGGTCATTGTTCTGTGTGAAATAAGGAATGAAGAAGCTAAACTTTACTTTGTTCATTACTGACCACTCTGTCTTTAGCAGGTTCAGTCTTAAGGCCCATTTAGACAGGATGACGTTATCTTTATCTACATTACATTAAGTACCTATGGGTGCTATTAGCAAACGACGTACGACAAGTTCAATCGTTCGATTTAACTCTGCAATGTACTGCATGGAACACGCATGAGAATTCTCGCCCCGGTTAAATGGGCTTTAACAATGCTACTTGATATTTAATCGTAAAAATAAATAACGTTAGACAAACTGACCGTAAAATATAAACTGGCATTCCCTGTGACTATGAGGGTCACGTTTATTGCGCAATAAATAATAAATGACGTAGTACATGCCACCGTTTGACATGTATATAAGTGCGAGAGTGACGGATGTTTTGTACATTGAACTATCGGACCGACATCTTCCTCGCGTTGGGATCAAACACAAGGAATTAATAATCAAGAGTTTATATCGAGGCGATAGTTGATACTCGTAGTTGACGGCCAGGGTTGACAACACCGCTGTTCATTGGATGTCATTTATTTCAGGACACACGAAAGAGGTGGTACGAATACGAATGAAGCGAATGATCCTAAAGCAGAATGATGAATGTAACACCTAAATCGAAACCAGGTTTCAAAACACTATACCTGGAACATTAGGTATTAAGGGTAGCCAATCACTTGCTAAACAACGTTTCATAAATATTCATTTTACAAACAACGTTAGACAAATTAACGATTCCCAAATTAGACGTTGCATAAAATATAGTTTTACAAATAGATCATGATACAAATTATTTATTGCACAAAACATCATATCACAAAACATTATTTCGCAAATTATTCATTTATTATTCTAGTCAAATAACAAAATAACGAATGATAAAACAACGTTAATAAAATGCATTGTTTGGTAAACATTTTGTTTAATAAATCATCACTAGAGACCCGTTGCGGCGTCGAACCGCCGCTAGAATATGGAAATCCGGTAGTGTTACAGAAAATAACTACTTTATCGATAAGAAGTTTTTGGGGAATGAAGAATAAATTAATACTGTAAAAAAACACATTAAAATTATGTTTTAAAAACGTTAAAACATGCCAGGCTAGAGGCAGGCCTGATAGCCAACTGCCAGCTTCATCGTGACAATTTATTCAACTCTTTTGTAAAAATAACTTGTGCATGACATGTGATCTGCTGATCTGTTTCACAAATAAAATGCATATTATTCGATTTATGGAAAAATATATTCATGACAATAGTCCCATATCTTAAAAATATAATTGACATATTTTCATAGGACCGAACATAAGATTGGTAGAATTTTAATTTGTTGTTCTTTCTTCAGGACATAAATTTATCGATTTGATCGATTTCTATCAATTTCCAGAAATAGCACATGAATCGAAACGACAGATTTGAGGAAACAGGAAATCATGGAGTGCGTAACTGTTTATGTATTCATTTATAATCGTAAATATTTCACAATATTAATAATAAAAAATGTTACAAAAACTCAATTGTATGAAATAGAGAGTAAAAAACGTTTATAGATACACGAAAAACCACTATTATCAATGCTTGTTTTTTTTTATGAAATTCATTAGATCGTGCAAGTTTTCTTAATATGGGTGCTGCCATGTCATCATCATCAATCATTTATTCAATAACAATTACACATTGTGTTTGAAATTCTTACGCTAGTTATACTTAATCAAACCCTACTTACTAATCTAAATAAATTACTGACCAACAATACTCCACCATAAAAAAAAGAATGTGTCAAATATGTGTAATAAGAAAAAACAATATATAAAACAGCTAAACATGTTTGAAAAAAGAATAATTCAAACTTTCGTGTCTTTCCTCTCATTGAAATTGTGTCTGACAGAAGAGTGAGGGAGATGCTAAAGACTCTCAAGCCTATAATATAAACCTAATTTTAGGGTTCCTTACCATATTCGGTAAAAACGGAAACCTTATAAAATCAATTTGTTTTGTTGACCGCAGAATTTGTCAATTTTTATTTTGAATGAGAATAAGAATGATCAGCCAGACGTCATTAATTCAAATATGATTTATTCTTGAGCGCGTCGATTTTTTGAAATTTGCATCATATGTAGGTTATTTCTCCATCAAGTTTCGCATGTTAGCGTAACATGTTAATTATTCCACATTGCCAACTCGTCCACAATGTCAGCTCGTCTATATTCCCATCTGGGTCACAATGCCAACTTGTCCATACACCCAACACGTCTACATTGCCAACTCGTTCATACACCCAACTCATCTGCATTGCAAACTCGTCTATATTACCAATTCGTCTCCATTGGCAACTCGTCCATATTCCCAATTCGTCCATAATGCCACCTCGTCCATATTACCAACTCGTCCACAATTCCAACGCGTCCATATTGCTTACTCGTCCACAATGCCAACTCGTCCACAAATACAACTCGTCCACATTCTCAACTCGTACACAATGCCAAATCGTTCATATTGCCCACTCGCCCATACACCCAACTCATCTACATTGCCAACTCGTTCATATTACCAACTCGTCTTTATTGCCAACTCATCTATATTCCCAACTCGTCCACAATGCCAACTCATCCATATTGCTAACTCGTCCACATTTCCAACTCGTCCATACACCCAACTCGTCTACAATACCAACTCGTCCTTATTATTAACTCATCTTTATTGCCAATCTCGTCCATATTATTAACTCGTCCGTATTAGCAACTCGTCTTCATTGCCAACTCGTTTATATTCCCAACTCATCCACAATGCCAACGCGTCCATATTACGTGCTCGTCCACAATGCCAACTCGTCCACAAATACAACTCGTCCACATTTCCAACTCGTCCATATTCCCACCTCGTCCACAATTCCAAGTCGTCCACATTGCCAACTCATCCACATTTCTAACTCGTCCATATTCCCAACTCGATGATACACCCAACTCGTCTACAATACAAACTCGTCCTTAAGTATTATCAGCTCGTCTTTATTGCCAACTCGTCCATATTCCCAACTTGTTCATTTTGCCAACTCATCCACATTTCCAACTCGTCCATATTCTTAACTTGTCCACGTTGACAACTCGTCCGTATTACCAAGTCGTCTTCATTGCCCACTCGTCCGTGTTCCCAACTTGTTCATGCCAACTCATCCACATTCCCAACTCGTCCATATTCACAACTCGTCCATAATACCAACTTGTCCGTATTACCAACTCGTCTTCATTGCCAACTCGTCCATAATACGAACTCGTCCACATTGCCCCCTTGTCCATGTTCTCAACTTGTCAATTTTACCAACTCATTCATATTGCCAACTCATCCACATTTCCAACTCGTCCATATTCCCAACTCGACGATACACCCAACTTGTCTACAATACCAACTTGTCCTTATTATCAGCTCGTCTTTATTGCCAAATCTTCCATATCACCAACTCGTCCGTATTACCAAGTCGTCTTCATTGCCAACTTATCCGTATTACCAACTCGTCTTCACTGCCAACTCGTCCATAATGCGAACTCGTCCATAGTGCCCACTTGTCCATTTTCCCAACTTGTCAATTTTACCAACTCATCCACATTGCCAATTCATCCCCATTTCCAACTCGTCCATATTCCCAACTCGACGATACACCCAACTCGTCTACAATACCAACTTGTCCTTTTTATCAGCTCGTCTTTATTGCGAAATCTTCCATATCTACAACTCGTCCGTATTACCAAGTCGTCTTCATTGCCAACTCGTCCATATTCTCAACTCGTCCACATTGCCCACTCGTCCGTGTTCCCAACTTGTTTATTTTGCCAACTCATCCACATTTCCAACTCGTCCACATTGCCCACTCGTCCGTATTCCCAACTTGTTTACTTTGCCCACTCATCCACATTCCCAACTCGTCCATATTCCCAACTCGTCCATATTCCCAACTCGTCCACATTTCCAACTCGTCCATTTTACCAACTCATCCATATTACCAATGAAGATACATTCCCAACTTATCTACATTGTCAAGTCGTCCATATTCTCAACTCGGCCACATTTCCCATCCCGTCGACATGCAAGCGGAAGGACTAAGTTTCTTCTTGTAAAATACCATTTAATTTACCATAACTCATGCCATTTTCCTTGGAATTATTTTTTTGATGGACTTATATATTCATATTTATAATAATCTACCATAAATTTACATATTTGAATGACGTTTAAATTAGTTTTACTATTTTTTTTCTGCTTTGATTTAGATTTAGTAAAACTCGCCTATAGAAATAATCTATTCTTGAATGACGGTCAGTTTTTCTAGTCTCTCGAGCACCAGTCCAACTCACACTTGACCGGCTTTTTTTTCCACATTTTTAACAGGTATGCGAAATAAGTTTCCATATCAACATTTTAAAAAAAAAAACAACCTGGCAATTTAGAGCATTGACATAATAGCCCCCAATAAAAAAGACATTAAAAGTTGTCAGAATATGGCTACTGTCATTCATTGTCAACAAACTGTAAAATTATTTTTGCATATTTGTACATGTTTTAAGTGTTGCGGATATTATGTTGCCGACTCAAAAATAATATTTCATCATGCTGAACAACTTACTACAGGTTTGTGAGCAAATCATGCTTATTATTATTTGGTCATCTTATGTCAAAATAGGGATCACAGGTCACGTGGTCAAAGTCACGTGGTTAGCGCACAGTAGTTTTTTCAAATCCATTTTTCAGTACCTTTTCAGGAAAAAATTAAAATTCCAAGAGTTTTATGCACCTCTCCAGCATGAGATGAATCTAATGACATATAATTTATCAAAATCGGACCATAACTGTAGATCTGATGGGATGTACAAAAATCGGCCTCGCGTAATATATATATAGATGGTGTGAACGCCATTCATATGTGTAGTTTTCTACGAGTACAAATATTAATATAGGTACTTTATAATTTTTAACAAAGTATAATTGTTCTGATGAGCATACAGACGTCTTAGTGTTCAGGTTATTGAGGTTTATTAGGTAACATGGCTCGAAAACCGAAAACTGTAGGTTAGGTTAGGTTTGTTTTATGACCATGTACAGCGGAGCGAGCGGAGCGTCAAAATGCTTGCTTAAAAAATGGAACATCACTCAATCTACCAAAGCCCGGCCCCTGGGCAAATTATTTTTTGAACCCCAGTATCTCGGTAAATATCGCACTGAGAGAAAAATTTTAAAGAACAAAGCATGCTTATTTTAGTGTAATCTACAAGATTCAATCTAATTTAAGTCCAAAAACAGCAAAAAAAGTGTAAAAAAATTTCAAGTCCCAGAAACGGCCCCTTTTTGGTACAATCTGACCGAAATAAGTACTTGCTTGTTTAATATTTGGCCCAAGTGTTTCGAGTACTGCGTTTCGTTACATAGAGAGTTATTTTTAATATTTTTATGAAACAATAGTTTATTAAATAATGTTTTGCAAAATAACTGATTTGTAAAACGATTTATTCGTGAAGTAAACATTTTTTAAATGAAACTTATTCATTCAATATTTTTATAAAGCGTCTAAGTTATTAAATGTATATTTGTCGAGTAATAATTTGTTAAATGAGCATTTTAAGGAATGATAGGTTTGTGAAATGTTTGTAAATCGTTGTTTAGCAAATGATGATAAACCGGTATTAAGACATTGTAAATTTTACATAGAAAACTATCGTGAGTCTCAGACAACTCAGATGATATTAAAATACTTAAACGGGTTTACTCACGTCGTAGAAGTCGAATAACGCTCGACATGTTTCGAATTGGTCCGCCATTCATCATCAGGAGAGACGATCAGTCGCGTTTGTCATTCCGCGGAAAGTACCTATGGGAGGCTATCGAAATTAGTCGTCATCCGAATTTTAACAGAGATTGTGGATGGTCAGTGCCCCCTAGTTGGAGGACGGTTTTGGATACTACATCGGTGGTTAGTGTGGACGAGACCTTAGCAAATGACGTAGTGAGTGTCGTGTGCAACCCGACAATTGGCATTGTGCGTGATGATGAGGGTAGTTTTGCGCCTCCGTCGGTGACACCCGCGTCGAGCAGCCGCGCGGACAGGGCGCGTGCCCACAGTGTTCGGTTGGCCGCCGCCACGACTGATCGTCTCTCCTGATGATGAATCGCGTACCGATTCGAAACATGTCGAGCGTCATTCGACTTCTACGACGTGAGTAAACCCGTTTAAGTACATTGTAAATTATGATTATTTCAGTTCTACTTGGATTGTTGTAGTTATACCTAGTACAGCTTAAAATATAAGTTGTTGTAGTTGTACTTTTATTGAATGAACATTCCTTCAGTCGGACCGCCTTATTTCCTCGGATAAATATCACTAAGTCATTAGTATGACTTACAATGTGTAAAAATCGACGTTCTATAATCGAGAACAATGAGAACAGCTTGTACAAAAAATAAAGTCATTGCTCACGAGAGCAGTTTTGTTATATCGTAGCTGTAGCTACTCCGTACCTACTTATGTATAATCGAACATAACTGAAATAGTTTGAAAGCATATAAAACCAAACACCAAGCTGGTTTGAAAGTTCATTCCGTAGGATACGAGTACATTAACATCTCGACTGGATAACTTCGTTTTACACTTTTTTCTCTCGCCGGGCATTCACAGGGCGATAGTCTGCTAGTATTTAATTGCTGCAATCAGACCCCTCTACAGGATAATGACAGTTAGGCAGTACGTGGAAACAAGACAAGAAAACCAGTCTCGTATCCTGCCCGACACTCACCTTCAAAGTACGGTATTTACCTCTGATTACTACATTTCTAGGGTATTTATACACCGGACGCATTTTTTAAATTGAATCTCTCTCGACTCGTGATTGACGACTGACATTTATAAAAATGGCCAATTGGTTCCAGGCAGTCTCGTTCATTCACAAACCAAAGGTAAAAAGAAACTAAAGGAATTATACTTATGTAAGATATTGATTATTGACATCTGTAGGCCTTATTAAAAAATGGTAAACTATACCATACCACTCATATGTGTATCGAAAAGTGACAGAATAGATGCTTTTGTCATTTATCTATCGTGTGATATACGCGAGCATCATAGCCCTACTGGACAACATTATCAATCATACTGTGTGTACGTGTGAAACACACAAGTTTGAATATCTAGTTTACAACGGTCAGTAAATTGGGTATGATGATAGAGTCTGGCCATCGAAACGTGATACTGAAAATGACCGCGAAATTTTAAAATTCTAGCTCTAGTATCGCTGTACAAACTAGGACTAAACAGTTTTGGTAATTTTGAGATTATATTTTTCATCGCCAATGACTATTATATCTGCACAATTGCATTGGTATCAGTCATTGCTCATTGGCGATTAAATATGAGCTAGATTTTTTTAAATTTGACGGTAATTTTCAGTATCACGTTTCGATGGCCAGACTCTAGGCATTATGCTGAAGCTGGTAGTAATTAACAAGTTGAGAACTAAACTGCCATCAATAAAAAGAACAGTACTTAAATTGCGTGAGCCCGATGGGGCGATTTCTCTATTAGAAATACCACCCTTCCATAGACCTGTGTGTTGTCTGTCAATCAGTCACTATAAGAGTGATTAAGCAGATGATATTCAATGATAATAGATAATCTTATAGTACCTATAGGTACTAAGTAAAATCAGTAATACGTATGGGAGCGTGTGAACGATTCGAGAAACTACTGGAACAACTGTCTTGCTCTCGACTGCCTGCTCACTTTCCATCCATTCATGGAGTTTCCAGGTTTTTTCCATCGATTTCTTTTGGGCCTTTCTATGCTTGATTGCGATGTACCTGTTTAATTATTACCTGTAGCTCACCTGATCTTACTTTATCTAAAATACTTTCACAGTTAACTAGAAGTAAATAACTTAGGCTTATTATTTTCGCGGCGACAGAAAAATTAAAGAGCAGCAAACTATTTGCAACTAAAATAATAACTTGTCAGCGATTAAATATTTTGGCAATCATTTATATTAAATGAGCTTTAAACTAAGGATATTTTAAAATTCAAATAATGGCAGCTACTTTAAGGTAGCAGAAATAATAAACAAGATTACTGAAATCATAGGCGAGGTACTATAAATAATGACTTGGCGACTAATATTAGCAGAAGGATAACAAACTTTATATTAGTGGCAAAAATATATTACTGTCTATCTAAAATTACAATTGCTTCCCTTTATGTCTTAACCAAGCAATCCGCCCCCCCCCGCGTTTAATTTTTGAAAAAAAAAAGTGTTTCAGCTAGGTAACCATCTAATCCTGATCACCTTTCAGAGCAGATCCGACTCGGCCGGGTTAGGTTAGGTTAGTTTTTTTTTATATCCCTAAAAAACGCTCCATAATGTGCGGTAGTCATTATTAGCTATGCTATATACTATACTTAAATATGCTTTACTTTTAAATAAATAGATGCACGCCACAAATATGAATTGTAGCGACCTTGATTTATTTTATATGCAATCTCCATTGAACAATTAGAGTAGGCCATTTTCAACTTTTTATCCGCTGTCATGTTTCCGCTTAATTAGTTAATTTAGTCGCCAAAACAATAACTCGATGCTAGTTTATATTGAAACAAAGCCGAAAATTTATTACTTAGCTGCTACTTATTACTTTATACTAGTCTCCGCAATCAGTCGCCAACTTCTTATTTTTGCTACCCCCTTTACTTTTTTATAAATCCCTAAATCAGATTAATTTGTCGTCGCGTTAAATACATGCCAATAACTTATAGTAAGTAATCGATACTGATAGTCCAACCATTTATTATTTATCTACTAGTATATACCTACTTATACTTTCTCAATGAATAATAGTTAGAAATAAGCAATAGATACGTTAATTGAGTGGTTTGAACATATGTCTCCGTGTCAATAGAGAGAAAGTTTCACGTTCGCGGAAATTTATTTTGGTGTTTATAAAACGTTTTAGTCTAGGCATATTTGTTAGCATGATTAGGGTCGCAGTCGTGCGCAAATTCCGCCATCGGACACAAAAGATGATAAGTAGGAATGGAACACATACATACTTACTGTCTTTTAGAATGGAGCTATTGGGTCTGTGCCCGAGGCTCACAGGTGCAGATGTGTCGGATTGCGCAAACGAAGCGATGCGGTCTCCACTTCGTTTTCTATTACAAAAGCTTGGTTTCTAGTTTGTAGCTGAGAACCGCAGTGGATATAAACGGCGCATTGTTATCCCATGAAATCGCTGGTGTTAATAAGTCTCTATGTCCGCAATTTAAGCATGCGTCTTATTATATTAGACTTGATACAACTGAGAGTAACGCACGCACTATTAGCGATAGCGTTAAGGTTGTCATTATAGCCACCTTAACCAATTTAAATCGCATTTCATTGAATTATTCATCTATTTTTTATTTATTTAAGAAAAATAGGAATAAGGCCGTAGTGTGGAGCTGATCTAGACAAAAATTTTAGACGGAATTTTTACTCAACCAAGACTTATCCACATAAGATCACTTCGTGTTATTAAATACATATTCAAATAAAGTAATATAAGCGTATTATATCGTTTTATATAATCTCACTTTAAAATCCGACATTTCGGACGCTTTAAATAATACACATTATACATTATTTAACGTGTGAAAAGTGTTCAGATATCTTTGCCGTTTTATTGGTTCACTGTAATTAGACTCGGTCTTTAGAACCGGATGAATTGTTTATTTTAGCCGGATGTTAATTTGGCGTGGCATTCTTGTGAAGTTGTGAGTTTGTGTCGATAACCGCTACATTTTAGTAGAGTTATGAAAATACTTCTAGTTTTATAAAACATCTGAAGAAGGCCCGGTGAACAGAAAAAGTACTTATCCTTATGTCCTATTAATTAACTATTACTTAAATGTAGGTTACGTTTTAGAAAACGACCCTAAAATATGGTAGGCAAGTAATACGTGATATCATATAAAGGCATTCGAAACATAATCCTAATAGAGTTAATGATTGATACGATTAACGATTTAAGGCCGGCAACGCACTTGTGACTCCTCTGGTGTTGCAGGTGTCTATGGGCGACGGTAATCGCTTTCCATCAGGCGATACGTTTGCTCGTTTGCCGCCTATGACATAAAAAAAAACCGGCCAAGTGCGAGTCAGACTCGCGCACCGAGGGTTCCGTACAAACACTTTCCATCCCTAAGTGGTTAAGTTAAGTTTGCACCTGGTATGTATAGCGCCCCATATAAATAAGGTGCAAAGTTAGGTATTAAAATATTAAAAAAAAACTACTTGTATTGCAGTTTCCCCGACACCGTTCAGCCGCTTTTAAAGGGAGTTTCCGATACCGAGCAACGAAATGTTGGAACAATATACCTCCACCTATTCGTAAACTAAAAAAACAAATGGAATTTTAAATTAAAATATCGCCAACATCTTTTAAATTTGCAGAAATTACACACTTAAAATCCCTCATCAACTCATTTAACGAAATTGTTTTTATAAAAAAAAATCTGTTCTGGTTTTGTTTTCGTTTATAAAATCGGTCACAGTATCCTTGCTCACTACTCATTACTCATTTTTGTATAATACACGTAAATTCCAGCAATTGCAACTTACCACCATAATCAATCTCACACTTATTTCACTCACACTCATACACACAAGCACTCCCATCCGTAAGCGTTGCAACGGCGAAGTTTTTGTTTTGTAAGGTCCTGGCAGAATACCAGCGAAGTGGCTTGCTGCTTCATTATGCTGAGTCAGCGCCTTTTCTCTGCCACGACACATGGTTTTAAAAATGTGCTATATAATTGTTATATACAATACAATACAACAATTCTTTATTGCACACCAACAAGAAAAATATTACAATCGAAACCTTAGATTATAAATGGTAGACAAACAAAAATGGTAAATGGTATACATACTTGTACTAGTTTTAAGTAGCATGTTTCGACTGTATAATAATATAATGTGTATAATATTTAATGTGTTAACCATGTAAGTTGTGGAAATGAATAAAGAATTTATCTATCTTGGTATCTTGGTTGGTTGGTATCTATCTATCTACTTACTAGATCTCGTTCAAAACAATTTTCGGTGGTAGTTTTTTTAGTAATGTACATCATGTTTTTTTTAGATTTTTCATTTTCTTATTTTAGAAGTTAGAGGGGGGGGGGGGACCAACTTTTTTCCACTTTGGAAGCGTCTGTCACGCAAACTATTCGGTTTAGAAAAATATTTAATAAATATTTTAGAAACCTCGATATCATTTTTGAAGACCTATCCATAGATACCCCACACGAATGTGTTTGATGAAAAAAAATTTTTTGAGTTTCAGTTCTAAGTATGGGGAGCCCCCAATATTTATTATTATTTTTTTATTTTTGCATCAAAATCTTAATGCGGTTTACAGAATATATCTACCTACCAAGTTTCAACAGTATAGCTCTTATAGTTTCGGAAAAAATTGGCTGTGACATACGGACGGACAGACAGACGGACAAACGGACAGACGGACAGACGGACAGACAGACATGACGAATCTATAAGGGTTCCGTTTTTTGCCATTTGGCTACGGAACCGTAAAAACGATGCCTTATTTGGTTGGTACCTATTGTAATTTAATTGGATACATATACAAGTAAATGACAAGTTAACTGACACAACAAAGTAATTACAAAAGGGCTACAGCCAGTCAGGCCAAACTCGCCAGGCCAGGTGTTGGTCAGGCATTCTAGGATAACTTGGTATCTATGAATAGTATCAGACACGGGCAGGCATGCGGTTGGACAGAGTCTAATCAACAGGAGTGTTGAACTTTGAAAATTATTCTGATCGGACAAATTAATGGCAAGCAGTTTCATCGAAGTTAAATGCACACATAAAAAGAGGGGGGGTTGCTATAGATAATTATTAAATAGTACAGTTTTAGCGAACCCTAGAGGTGCCAGTTGTGTAAGGTTCTCTGCTGATATGCGCCTGTAATTTTTAAACTATGACTTAGTAAGTAAACGCAAAAATACTAGTAGGTACGAGTTCCTACCTCTTTTGTTAGTATGGGTAAATTAATCTAAAAACACAGACACCTGATATTGATTGAACGAAAAAAACAAAGAACAGAGTATGCAGTTGCCTTTGTTCATAAGGTGTGACTTATATATCATTCTCTCTTTTTTTTTATTAATCTAAGGGGCTTTTGTGCAAATGAACCGTTCGAATGACATTGATGAATTCATAGAAATACTTAAGTCAAATGCTACGTCAGCAATTTCTTAAAGCATCTTATTTGACTGGAGTAGGGGTCGGTGCCGGTTAATTGGCGACTCGACCGGGCCGGTTTGTCCACCATTATTTTACAGCATACGTTTGTTCTTTGGTACTTCTACAATCTACTGAGGAATCGAGAGAAATTCACCACAAACATTGCCCCCTCGACCCTGAATGGAATGCGTTTATAAATTTTACATGCCTTTTGGCAACATCAAACAAGTATTGGGGTGAAGACCATCAACTAAACTATTTAAATATGCTACATTCTGCAGTCCGTATTAGATGAAGGCAAAGTTTTGGTTATATTTTATTATATATAAATATAATACGCACTTAATGTAAATTGCACTAAATTCGTTTTAACAGTTGACGATTATAATAAATAAAACTTACAACCATAAATTACATAATTTATTATGTAATAGGTACGTACATGTATATTATGTAATATATGCATATTATGTTATATAATTAATTAATTCTAATTATTATTGATATCTGTGGGGAAAACGAGTCTATCATCAACCAAATTGTTAGATCGATAGTAACGGGTTTAGTATCTAGTTTAACTGGCTTCAGTAGGGGAATTTTGTAACTGAATCCCTTTGTAAGGTGCGTGGTACCAGGCTTCCCGGCTTTAACCGGAAATTAATCCCCTATTCCCTTAGTCAATACACCGTCACCCTCCGCGTTTTGGTTTCCGTTCCCTAGCAATATTGATCTAACATGTCACCATCCATGAAGTAACATTACATGGATTTTGTTAACTTTCGAATTCCGTAACCGAAATTGTTCTTCCAAATACGTTGAGTACCTTATCACTAAGTATTATCTACAAAAGCGGTTGAAAAGATGGAGCGTTTCCTCGAAACATGGAAACAGGTTTTTTATTGCCTCAAAGATGAACAGGATTAGGACAATCAAAATAAGCGAGTTTTGGCATTTTAGTAAGCGGTTGGACCGAGGCCATTGCTCTCGACTAGATTGAGAAAAAAACAGGGGAACAGTTGTTAGTCGGGGCCGCGGGATTCACGGTTGAGCGCGCGCGCCACCTGCGCAGGCGCTAGAGTTAGGTATGCCACCCGCGCCCGCTCCGGTATACCGCGCTATCGCACTCTACCGGCTATGATGGCTAAAAGTTTCCACATATTTGACTAATGAGGGCATAATTGTAATCTCTGTGGTAAATAATAAAATTATCGAATATGCAACACTTCACTGATATATCAGCTGACCGCTAAACCTGGTTTATTTGCCAATGAACAATTTACAAAAACTTGTGACGTAGTTGCGTTGCATGCGTTGTAGTTGAGTAAACTAGCGTGAGTTTGATCTGATAGATTCCGGCAACTATGACCTCAGAATCTGTGACACCTCTAGGCCGCCAAAAACACAAAGAACAATGACGTTCATCTGTTTTAAAATCTAGTTCAATGCGGCCATTTTTCATTAGTTATGCAAACTGTATCCACCATCTACTCGCAGCAAAGATTCCTCGGCCAGATTTAAAGCAGCCATTCTAGTGTCACGTTTCTGGAATAGGGAATTCAGACTTACGTATTTGGCGTTACGTAACAAACGTTATATTAGAAGGCTACTTTTATAACTACCAACAAGTTTAATACTTTCACTTCCACTCAGTAGGTACGTACCTACTCCAAATCATGCATATTTATATATACATCTTTGTAATGTGGTAAAATTACAGTTCATTCAATTATCGAATTAATTGCATTGCGGTATCTTTTGCGGTGAACCGGTATTTATGTAACAAATAAATAGAAGATTGGGTAGAAAGGTTCTGTTGATCTTTTGAGCATTTCGTCGGACGCGGGCGTATGTATTAGAAGCTAATCTGGTTGTTTAGCGACGTGTCAATGAGCGTGGCGTACGGAACGGTATGCATTGGTAGCGGCAAGTTGTACCGGGAGGCTGTGCACGAGGTCGTTGCACCTCGCCCGAGGAGGCTGCACTATAGCCCTGCCCCTCCCCCGGCCCGACCTGACATCCTTGCACCTTTGACAAACGACGAGCAAAACGGCAAGCACTGGATTTGCTAGTATGCATTTGTTGTTCTTATTTGCCTAGTATAAAACACCACGTCTCTCTCCGAAAAAGGTTTTAGATTGTACTTAAGTACATGAATGGTTATGGGGGAAAATATGGCTGAGTAACATTTGCAGGCTTATGGGGAAGAATTGGATAAGTCATATTTGAAAAATTGTACAGTATCAGGCAACTGCTGTTGAGTATGGCTGTATGGTGTACGTAAATAAAAAAATATAAAAAGGTCAGGAGCCAGCGAGTTTAACCCCTGTTTTAGATAATGATATGATGAACAACTGCGTTTAGTTTAGTAGCCAAAGACAAAAAAAAATTGAAAAAAGGACTTAGCCAGTTTTTTACCTTAGCCCTTCATAATAGATTATCTTTCTTATAATTTTCAGTCATTATTCTTAATTGGGTCTATGTCTATATATCTGTTGGTCTAAAAATGTTTCCCGATATGTTTTTCGGGCACATATTTTTGAAAACAATCGACCAAAGATTATTAGAATCTTTGGTCGATTGTTTTTTATGTCGAAAATTGTTTGGTCGAAATTGTTTTGCATATATTTTTTTGGCCGAAAATTGGTTAATCTAACATTTGTATGGAATAACATTGTTTGGTCGAATGTATTGTAGGCATAAAATTGGTATTCCGAATCCGAATATTGGTGTCACTAATAATCGCATTCAAAATGTCGCATTTATTAAATTAATATTACTTAGATTTTGTTAGAGACGCAGTTCTAACCTAACCTAACCTACTGATCTGGGAGCGACTTATGTTTGTTGGGAACGCAGTTCTAATCTAACCTAACCTACTGTTCTGGGAGCGCCTTATTTTTGTTGGGGACGCATTTCTAACCTAACCTAACCTACTGTTCTGGGAGCGACTTATGTTTGTTGGGAACGCAGTTCTAATCTAACCTAACCTACTGGTCTGGGAGCGCCTTATTTTTGTTGGGGACGCATTTCTAACCTAACCTAACCTACTGTTCTGGGAGCGACTTATGTTTGTCGGGAAAGCAGTTCTAACCTAACCTAACCTACTGTTCTGGGACCGCCTTATTTTTGTTGGGGACGCAGTTCTAACCTAATCTAACGTACTGTTCTGGGAGCGAGCGACTTATGCGTATACTTTCGCTCGCTCGCTTCAGCATATGGGTTTTAGGAGGATTTATATTAGGCTAAAGAATAATTATTATACCTAACAATAATATACTTTTAGCCTTTTAGTCATAAAAAAATGTACTAAACTATTTTAGGTCAAACATGATTTAGGCAAAAAAATATGTATACCTAAGTACAAAAAAAAATATTATACCAAACACTTTTGGCCAAATAATTTTAGAACATACAATTTTAGACCAAGCCAAGGGCACCCTTCTAAATTAGCTTCATATACACTGCAGTAAAGATTTTTGTTAAGTAATTTTTGATCATATTGAACCTAGTCATCGAAATTTGTACGAGTAAGTTGTAACAGAAATAGTACCTTAGCATTTAAAACGACCTTTGCACACCGTTGCCTTCTTGTACTGGAGTAGATATAATGTCAAGGAAAATAGCGAATAGCTTCTTCAAGTTTCGCTCTAAAGGCTTAGCTACACGAGGCGTGTTGGGCTTTTACTATGTGATTATGACAACGTTCATACTTTAACAACGCACTGCGCTACTAACGCGTTGACTAGATGGCATATTGTTTGTGTATCGTTGGCATTGCTGGCTTGTTATGCCTGGTTTAGCAGGGTGAGAGCCCATCACATGAACATTATATTACATATAGTAGCAGATGTAACCACATACATAAAACGCTGACAGTAGGCGCAAATTTTAGTAGACCGGAATCTTGTTACAAATATAAGATATCCTTTGTTTTTAACTCGAGAACAATTGACTATCATGTTTCGCACCGTATTGTGGAATTATATTGAGGTGGTATACAACGTTGTTTTAGTAAGTGCGTGAAATATAAGTTCAACTTTACTAAGCCACGTAGAATTTCAGCACAGTGTCGAAACGATAACGGTACAATTGAAAGCACCGCAGATTTTACATTTGTTGGCCCGGAAACCACAAACTACCAACCGCTACACGGTTGTAGTAAGTAGTTTATCAATGACATTAGCGGCACGTGAGCAATTTTATAGTCAGCCATTTCCTCGGCTTCTTATTTTAGGTTAATCCGGATAAATATCAGCGATCGGCAACGTTTTACAGACCGAAGGCTGTGTGTTATCAAATGTGAGTGTCGCACGTAGCACTTGTTACGAATTTATTAACAGAATGAAATTTTATACAATGCTGAATAGAATATTGCTCGTAGAGCTCATGTACGTTGGGGCGACCGCGTATCGGAAGACACAGCGTAGGGAGGACTTCAACGAGGTGGTCGGACAGTCTGATCAGGATCTCGGGACTCTGTTGGATGAAAGTAGCGCATGGCCGATGAGGAGAACTTTGAGGGATGCCCTCTGTCTATGGACATCTTTCAGTTGATATGATAATCATCACGATGATGATAAATAGAACAAACATTTTATAATCAAGTCTGGGGTCGTAAGGAAGAAACTCGTGGGTCGTCGGTTGCCGATCGCTGCCCTACAACACTAACGATAGAGGATTACTAGCCGAACTTACCAACATTATAACATCACCATGTCGATTGTCATGTCGATTAATCATTGATGATGTTGATGTTGCTGGCGTTACAAAATTTAAACACGTGAATACTATTAGGTAATGATGCGTAGCTTTTTAATTTATTCAACGCGATTTTACAGTTCTTAGATAAGAATTACAGCCAATATTTGGTAGCGTGGTTATTCGGGTAAGTATGTAGGTTTCACTCGTAGTAATTTATTGACCTCTACATTTCTAGACGTTAAGTTACGTCTATGCTTTTAAAAGGGTTTCTTCGTATATTCGTAACATCACATTTGAGACGTCAAGGTAATTATATAAACACTTTCTGAACGCGATTGAATCCCGTTTTGTTATAATAATTAGTAAAAATCGTGTACCTAAGTTTTAATCAATATACCTACTCGTATAAATACAATGACCATATATTTATAACATTAAGACAATGGTATCGAGAGCATCCGCCAAAAGACAACCACTGCTGGAGATAGGCCTCCCCCAAAGAGCGCTACCATGACTCCTACTGCGCTGCTCTCTTCCAAAGGACATGGAGTGACCAGTGATATGCTACTTCTTCTGATACCTACATGTCGGAATAAAATCTATAAACCTCCATTACATATTTTCAGGGTTCCGTACCTCAGTAATTAATTAGAAACGCCAAAGGGTTAGCGGTTCAAAAAGAAGTTAACAGAGTCGATAATTCTAGCAAATCAATTTGGAAGGTTGTAAATAGGCACAAAAATAAATCACAATTAAAATCTCGTGAAGCTCTAGTACTCCGAACAGATAGAGTCATAACTGAACCGCAGGAACAGGTAGATACATTTGCGAAAATTTTTGATCACAGCGAAAAACACAGTACTGGAAACTCCAGTGAAGCTTTCAAATTGCTAAACGAATGTTCTGAAAGAGTCGAAAGGAGCATGGAATACGAAAGCGTTTCGCCTCATGAAGTCTTGAAATCGATTAGAGAAATGGTACCCAAATCGTCTACTGGACACGATGAAATGTCTATTATAGTCATTAAAGAAAATATGGACTTGTTAGCCGAACCTCTTGCGAATCTCTTTAACGAATGTTTTCAGCTAGGTACTTTTCCAGATTTACTTAAGATAGCAAGGGTGTTGCCAATTTATAAAAAAGGAATTAAAAGTGATCCCAAAAATTATAGGCCAATATCGCTGTTACCGTCTCTATCCAAAATCCTCGAAAAAATTATGAAGCTGCGGTTACAAAGACATCTAAATTTTTGTAATGCTTTAAGTTGCAGGCAATTTGGATACCGCATAGGAGTTGGCACTCGTGAAGCTACAGACACTTTAGTCAATGATATAGTGACTAGTATTAATGACAAACTTAAAGTTGCTGGTTTATTCCCAGATCTCAGCTCTGCCTTCGATACTGTTGATCATAAAATACTGCTACACAAATTGGAGCACTACGGCGTAAGAGGCAAAGTGTTGGAACTTTATAAGTCATACCTCTGTAACAGAAAACAGTACATTGAAATAAAAACCGTCGAGAGAGGAATGGAAAAAGTATACAAATCCGGTATGTTAAGTATCAGGTGTGGCGTGCCGCAAGGGTCTATTTTGGGTCCTTTATTCTTTATGATATTTATTAATGACTAGCATTAACCCGCGGCTTCGCTCGCGTGCCTATATAATATACATCATCCTACGGGAACAATGCTCTTTGTTTCAGGATTAAAAGTATGCTATTTGTTAAGTTAGGGTAAAATCTGCAATCTGCATTTCCCTCATGCATATCCGTCCAGCCGTTTAAGCGTGAAGAAGTAACAAAACATACACAGACTTTTACTTTTCTAATATTACTGGGAAATACTTTTTATTTTATCATAACTCCACTTTATCAAATCAAACCGAAAACTCAAGCACTCAAATCAAGCGATCTCAGCTTTAACTGTACCAAATAAAGTTCACTTCAAAATTCATAACTCGAAGTGAAGCTAAGACACCGGGATATGTGTGCATTTTATTTGTATAAAGCTTTTATAATGTCCCGAGCCTCCGCTTATCGATTTGGGATATTCGAGATTGGTTTAATGATTCTAAGCCATGTTCTAACTTACGTCATGTTCTATTGTAAGATATTGAGGTTCTCTTTGTTGATGAATAAAAAATGTATTATTCTGAGCCAGATAAACGTAATTCAGAATTCTGAAATGACTTATTATTGAAAAGCTTGAATGTATTTATTACGGATGCAGGAAGTTTCCCGATCATTACTCCTCCCGTCCCAACGCACCGCCCGCCTATATAGGTACCGAATTACCGATTGACGACGATCGAGATGCAACCAAATACTATTTTTTAATGTATTAGGATAACGCTGGTCTCTATCCATACCTCAAAAGCAAAAAAAGAACCCCCTTATAGGATCACGTGTAGCTGTCTTTCAGTCCGTCTGTTACAATCGATTTGCTGCAAAACTACTGGACCGATTAAATTGCAATTTGGCGCAAATGCTTTCAAGAAATTTCATGACCACAAATAAAATTTCAAAATCGGTGGCATTTTCGTAATTAACGTCCCAACAAACCATAAAAATTACACCCGTACTCATATTTAGTCATTTCAACCCCATCGCACCCCAACAGGCGACCCGACCCGATAAACCATAAAAGCATTACCAATGGATTTTCAGACTTTGTCACCACGGGGAGATGGTAACTCACGTTGGATTTTAAAATCGTTGTGGTTTTCGTAATCGGCGACCTGATAAACCATAAAAATAGTACCCATGCTGATTTTCAGACTTTGTCACCACATTTCTCCCTTATAGGGGTTGAATTTTCAAAAACCTGAAACACGTGTTTACTCATTTATCGTTAGAAATACTCCTGTAAAGTTTCGAATAAAATAGTCTAACTAATCTTCTTTCCCCATACAAACTTTGGACCCCATTTCACCCCTTTAGGGGGTACATTTTGAAAAATCCTTTCTTAATGCACCCCTACACCTTATAAGGAACCTACGTGCCAAATTTGAACTCTCTAGAACCAGCGGTTTAGTATTTAGACATTTCAACCCCATTTCACCCCAACAGGGGAGATGGTAACTCAAGGCCGCCACGTTGGATTTTAAAATCGTTGCGGTTTTCGTAATCAGCGACCCGATAAACCATAAAAACAATACCCATGCTGATTTTCAGACTTTGTCACCACATTTCTCCCTTTTAGGGGTTGAATTTTCAAAAAACCTGAAACACCATGTTTACTCATTTATCGTTAGGAATACTCCTGTGAAGTTTCGAATAAAATAGTCTAACTAATCTTGTTTCCCCATACAAACTTTGGAACCCCATTTCACCCCTTTAGGGGGTGAGTTTTGAAAAATCCTTTCTTAGCGGATGCCTACGTCATAACATCTACCTGCATGTCAAATTTCAGCCCGATCCGTCCAGTGGTTTGGGCTGTGCGTTGATAGATCACTATGTCAGTCAGTCAGTCACCTTTGAGTTTTATATATATAGATTTAATTTTTTACATAAATAAAGTTGTGCCCAATGCAAATATTGTAGTTTTGCTGATGACACTAACGCAGTAATTTCAGCAAACAACATGACTGAGCTAAACAAAGCGGTGAATGCAGCTTTAACAGCATTTAATGTATGGTTTCAGACCAACAACTTGACGCTAAATGCTTCCAAAACAAACGCTATTTTATTTTCGGCCACTACGAAGAAGACGGATACCTTAGACATTAAATTAGACGGAGTGCCTGTACATCAAGTTGATGTGGTCAAGTTCTTAGGAATACACATAGACTCCAATCTTAATTGGAAGCACGAAATACAAGGACTAAGCAACTCAATAAGTTCAGCTTGTTATGCAATCCGCAGCTTGAGGGACGAGGTTCACACAAACCAACTCAAGATGGTTTATCATGCTTTGGTGGAATCAAAGCTAAGGTATAGAATTAAACTCTGGGGGAATGGTTACAAATATAATGTGGAAGCGGCCTTCAGGATGCAAAAAAGGGCTATAAGAACAATCGTCCGTATCCCTCAACGAGAATCATGTAGAGAACATTTCATCAAACTCGGAATTCTGACAGTGCCATGTTTGTATATTCTTGTACTGCTCTCAGACTTAATCAAGCATTTAAATCAGTATGAAAGTCATAATGAACGGGAGATTAGACTTTCATCCAGAAGGAAAGACATGACGACAAAAATCGTTCCAAGACTGCAAATTGCTAAACACGCCGCTTGCTACCAGGCTATCCAGCTTTTTAATAAACTACCAATACATCTAAAAACCATAATTAACAGTCGTATTTTCAATGCAATACTCAAAGATCTTTTGTTGGAAAAGTGTTATTATTCTGTGTTGGATTTCATAAATGATTGTAATAATTAATTGAATATTTATTATGAATGTATCGATAGTATTATTATTACCTATTTAATTTGAATTGAAACTGACATGTATTTAACTATTTTAATCTATCTATAAACCAATTGTGCAGTATTTTAGTATTAAGTTATGTATTAGGCTTTATTATTATTATTTTTATGTTTGATATATTCACATACAATGTACATTGTGACTGAATAAATAAACTGAAACTGAAACTGATCAGTCGGCATAAACGTAACCCTTATGGATCAATTTGTTGCCCGTCTCTAAAACCTTTCGCAAAACCCTTTTTGTCAGGAACGCGTGCAGGTGTCAAGCTGAAATTAATATCAAATACTTAGGGAATGCAATCCTTTAAAGTGCTAAAATATTTATTTTTTAAAAGTTAAGGAGAAGGAAAAATGATGTAGCACAAGTAAAAACACAAAATATTTTTTTTGTTTACAAACTTATTTGCTGTCGGTGAAATAACGCCGACCGCGACCCCCGATCCACAACAACAATCGTTTATTCACAGCAAAGTTAAGTTTATCTCTCTGTCGAGTTTATGTTTCTGTTGCAGATTCATCGGTTTCATAGTTTGTACGGAACCCTCAGTGCGGACTCGCACTTGACCGGCTTTTGTCCTCAATAACAATGTTATCAATATACAAGTGTACATAGTTACCAGAAACGACGTATCATGCTTCGTCTTATCATTCGATCTTTTCTTATTTTATCTCAATTTTATAAGAAAATAAAACTGAAGTGGACAGTACATAATGTATGTATTATTGTAATAAAGCATAACGTAAATAAATAAATACGCCGTCGATCGTTAATCTAAGTTTGTATGCATCAATGTGTTAAACCATGTTTCCCTACTTTCCCGAGAACTTTACTGGAATACTAACGGGCAAATGGAAATTTATATTTTCCAAAACAGGTGATTTCAATGGGTAAGTGAATAAAACCAGTTCGATTCTAGTCACTATAGTATTCGTAACCTAGAGCACAGGAAAAATAGCACATTTTGGAGGCAAAATAATAGGAGGGAAACTTTGTTTATAACTTTATCTTGGCACTCGAAATAAGGATCTGCCGAGTCCTGCAAAAAAATTGGGGACTTACCCCCATTAGGGGAAGTATGGGCAGGGGCAAATTTCAAGATGAACATTTTTTTTTACAAACTATAATATAGGCTAGTTAAGTGTCATTTTGTATGAAATTTCTCGTGCAAAATTTAATGAGATCATGCACATACTTATAATAGGATCAACATTTTACCTGATATCGCATTGTTATTGCATACCTATAATATGTTATTTTTTTATCACGGATTCCTTAATGTACATAATTTACAAGAAAAAAAAACGTGATGTTGTAATGCCCATTATAGACGCCAACTCAGATTTATTAATATTGGGATAAATGTTTTATCAGTTTGTTGCATTGCATCGTAGCACAGAGATAGACGAACCGATTTTTTAAATTCTAATGTATAATTGGAAGCTGCCACGGCATGGTCGTGCGCCAGAGGCCACGAGTATGCGTTTATTTGCGAGAAAATTAAAAGTTTTCAGTAATTTCATATTGAAAATCAATCAGTATTTTGATTTGTAGACGCCGGCAAAAAACACCAACTAAAATCTAAGAAATGTCTATGTGATGATACACTCTTACCCTATAGCCTTTTTCCTAAGGTGTACGTGTTTCAGACACAAGCAGTTTCAAAATGGAGACACCAATTAATCAAGTATTTTTTATCAAAACAGAGCGTTAATTATTTAGAAGATACCAATGCGTCATTAACGTTGAGCAAATCTTTTTCAGTTCCAAAATGTACGCGACGTCAACAGCGTCGACGACGTCGGGGTCGCGCGCGGCGAGCGTCGCTGTCGACCGGCGCGTGCGCGTTGTACGCTTGATGCGTCCACGCAGGGCTGCACCAGCCTTCGGCTTTTCACTGCGCGGGGGCCGGGAGTACGCCACCGGATTTTTCGTATCCAAAGTGGACTTTAACTCGGAGGCGCATCTGCAGGGGCTCAAGGTAAGGGCTAGTTTAAGTTTCCCGAGCAGAACCTCTGTCCGAATGAGGGTCTTAGCTTCATACTTAAAGGCGTGGACGCTGAGAGAATGTGACTAGGTCATTCGTGCAGGGGTTTAAGGTAAAAGCTAGGTAAGTGTCCTGGACAAAATTGTCAGTTCGAATGACTGAATGCCTTAGTGCCGAAAGAAGATGGTGCTCTAACGCGCTAAAATAGGCAATCCGGACAGCTTCGGATTATATGAACGCCATGGCACTGATCTGAAAACCTACTTAAAAGAACTTAGTATACACAAACACTGACATACGAAATTGTATCGCATGACAAATATATATTCAGTGCAAAAGAGACAGGTGATGCTGTGTCACGCGATACACAGTCACGGCCAGCAGAACTGAGAGATCGAACGACGGTTCGTAAAGAACGGCAATACGCGAATAGTGCTCGTCTCCAAAGTGGACTTTTAACAAGTGCAACTATCTATAGGCAGTAAGGATCTAAAGTAGCAAAAAAAATAATTAGAACGCGGTCATTATTTCGCAAAGCCTCGTCAATTTAGGGAATTTAGAATCACTCATCACGATGCAGTCAAGCTCCGTGAAACAGAATGCCAAGGTTGTGTTTTAATTTTATCTAATGCACGTGTTTTAATGTAAATAGGATTTTACTATTCCAAACACTCAGGAGCCGGTCAGTCATACCCATATAAATCCTAAGAAGTTTGTTGCAGATTAATCTACTACATACTTACGGCAAGCACTTTTGTCTTATTATGGTGTGTCTAATTTTAAACGCACCATAATTTTACATACCTATATACACATGAGTATAGGCTGCATTTACTTTACAACTGCATATCTATTTGTGACGACTTTGATTGACTTCATGATTTAAGAACGAACGGGGATCCTCGTCGGCAAATTAACTGAAGTGAATTGCAAGACGTTAGATCGATGTTGTGCAAAAGCAGTTCTGCAGACAATTCAACGAAAGATTATCCCCGCGAACTCCTTCATTATATTGTCTGTTGTTTGTATTGCGTCACCGAATCCACACATTCATTAAATGTATGATTGTACTAATAATTCTTCAGCTTCGTTTTTCCCATTACAGACAGTCACTTTTGTCACATTGTCTCGAAGTTCTGGCTATGGTTTTTGTACGGTCATTGGGCAATGTAGCATTATGTCATTGTTTGATTTCTGTGTTTGTTATGTACATTCACATCGCTAAAGGGAGAGATTAAGTCTGTTGACACTTTTTATGGTCTTAACCGATTCCCACGCGCCCTGCTCCACGGTGCTAGAGAGGTTTGAGAACACCTTGCGGCACAATTAGTTGGCTAGCCCGCATGTTACGAACTATTCCACTACACAATTACCCACATCCGAGGTTGCTTGTCGCAAGATACATTCCATTCTTTTCGCGCTCACGTAACTGACGTAGTTTCCTTTGGCAGCACTCGATCCACAATGAAATGAGTACCTGCTTGAGAGGCGTTGTCATCATCTAGGTCAAATACTTCATTAGGTTTATTGTGAAGTGTCGAGTTGCGAGTCATTGGTGATTTATTAGGTAACCGATTATGTTTGAGGCGGTTGTTTGGACTTAAGTGATTGTTAGTCAATGAAATTAAACGTCAAAACAAAGTTAAATAAATGCTATTTAAAGGTAGCAAGGACGTAGTATAATTTTAGCTCATATTTATGAGCGAGTACTAGTATGTAGGTAGTAACATTATTCAGAGGGAGGCTCGCAATTCGTCGGATCTTTGTTTTTTTAAGTTAGTAGGTACAAAAATAATATTCGATTGGCAAATTCATTTTTGATTTAGTCTAAAATACCTTGGCTCGACATGGGTATGTATTAAAATTATGGGTAGACCTACCTGTACTTAATAGCCCCATGTAATTACCGGGAACAAGAAATATAAATTCGAACCTAAATCTGTGTGGGGCTCAAGTAGGTACTCAACTACTGCGTGAAATATATTTAGTTGCAGCAACTAACTGCTCATATCTATACAAGATTATTGTAGGTAAGTACCGACCTATGATAATGGAAACCAAGCATGATTATTAATATTTTAAAACTTCATGTTTAGTGACACCTAAAATGTCGCAAACTCAACTTTCATAGTGAAATTGTGAACCGAAAGATTTACGAGTGATTGTTTAATTAAAACTGGTCCGTATAATGATCACGCTCCAGGCTGCACGTAATTAGATATTTTGAGCAAAATTCTTGGCCGAATGGAGTTTCACACGATTACTTCCTTAACAAAGAAGTTACGAAAAATTCACGAGTGCATCCGTTGTTATTTCAACAAGACAATAGGGTGTTTTGAGACAATTGTCGAGAATCCTGGGAAATGAGCATGTCTACAGTTCGGACAAACTGTATCTTCGACCGATTCTCGACAATATTCAAAGGAAAATTACAGACGAGACGAATCATAACATAGTCGTTCACCATGAGTTACTCAACTGAGGTGAGCCGTGCTCTGTTGTCGTACAAAATCTTTACAAATAACATGGAGAATAGTATTGTCTTTCAATTTGTCGAGCGCCATTACATAGATTATCTTTTTGAAGCAAAAGATGACGCTCATTTGGCTCAATGTCTCGTCAACAGGAAGAGAAACTCAAAAATTACTAGCCTTCATCTCAGTGACAGTCTCCAAGAGACTAATCAATCATGGCAGGTATTCTAACTGCAGGAAGACTGTAAAGTATTGCAATTATATGACAATTAAGAAGTAGCCCGCGTTCCCATGAGGCGGACCCATACGCGTCCGGTGCGTGAGTCATTTTAATTACTCTTTTGCTTTCCCCATATCGCATCTCTCATTTTGAGTTTTAAATCTTATTTAAGTAACATAAGTTAAGTTGTTTTTGCATTGGAATTACTGAAGATGATACGAGAATAATGAAGCAAATAGTCATCTTTTGCGGCATGCGGTGACTTTCTACAAGTGCAGGGCTTGCGTGCGGTGTCTTTCAGCTCAACTAGCACTTACGACTATTGTGTAACATTCGCTAAAATAGAAAAGCGTTAATGCCGTCCTTCGTTTAGTCAACAAGCTTGTAGTACATACTTTCGTTCAATCAGGTGCACGATGACGGTTGTTGTTGTTTGTTGTGTAATTTAAAAGTTGTACCTAATTAATTCCATTATAAATCTTTTATGATTATGATTTGAAATACGAATTGAATTTTATGCTTATAACAACGATCTGATCATTATTAGTGCCTATAAAAGGAATTCAGATGCACTTAAGTCTGAATCGAAATTTACCTACAGTTGTTAATAGGTATACATACAACATGCAAAATAAGATTTTGAGCAATGCTTCTCATTGTGAGAATTCGACTTGAGCCAACCAAAACTACACAAATTATGCGAACAGAAGACAAACGACCACATTTTTTCATTATGTATGTACTATTTGGAAAATTAGTAACCTGATACGGGAACCGTGTTTGATAAAGAATTACATACTGGCGAATGAGGTGTATGAGTCATCTAGCTTCAGCAAGTGTTACGAAAAGAGCAAATGCAATAAAGTACGCTTTTGATAAAAACACTTTTATCGCAGCGTGACTCACTCGCATCGACAGGTGATTGTTGCCTGCATGGAACAATAAAATTGTTACACGAGTATGCACAGCTGCCAGTCAAAGACGAAACTCATACTAGTCATGATCAGTACTCGGGCAACAGACCAAAACAAACGTTATAACAAAATATTTCATGCCCATTAAACCAAATCCGTTAAAACGACCTTTCGGACACGGCCATTTCGGTACATTAACTCAACTCGTTCATTATTCGAGTATGCGTGAAAACGCCACCTTCTTTAAAGATATGAGATAATTACTATGTGAATGTAATAATGAAAGTAAATTTCGAGGGCCCGACGACGAGTCTGGTGGTCCTCGAGTATCTCGCAAAAAAGACGAATTTGAACGAAAGTCCGATCGAAAGTTGTTCGATATGTGGGGCACGAGGCGACCTGTCCGGCTTCTTTTACCGTCGGCCGAGACGAACGTGAAGAAAGTGCTGTTCGTCACAGCGCAGGCGCAGCCGAGACGCGTGCGCAACATGTGTGCACGATGACGTCACTTTCATCCAATGCTTAACCAATAACAGCAATCTCAACGCCACGCCAAAACTATTAAAGAATCATGTATTGAGAAAAATTAATCAAAAACAGTTATTAGTCAGATTTAAAGGCAAACAAACATCAACCTTCAACGGCAGCAGTTTCGCAAGCCGCTAGAAGTACTGGAGTGAAACCGACCGGTCCGTGGAAAGAAATTAATGACCGGTACCTTACTATAATCCCTTTGAGAAAACTTTAAGTTGTCGATCAGTGACGGCCGAGGAAAGTAGGCCAGGCTATGCATGTTTTCCAAAGCCATGACGCGCAAAAACTAAGTGTGTGAATTCATTGATGTTTTAAGGAATGTTAACAAGACAATTTTATCCATCTTTATTTAGGAAAGTTGGTTTTCCTTTCGTGGAGATAATTAAGATATTATTTATACATTCACATAGGCGTGTCGTTGTTTCACTTTTCTTATTTTTGATACAGGAAATAATACCTATTTTGGAGGCAAAATATGTGCATCAGTGAAACTTTGTTTATAACTTT
The DNA here is from genome assembly GCA_947623375.1 of Apotomis capreana. Taxonomy (NCBI): domain Eukaryota; kingdom Metazoa; phylum Arthropoda; class Insecta; order Lepidoptera; family Tortricidae; genus Apotomis; species Apotomis capreana. The sequence continues at coordinate 16,182,031 of OX392503.1, read as the reverse complement.
ATCTTGGCACAAGAAATGAGGATCTCCCGAGTCCTACCAAAATTTTGGGGTCCCCCATCCGAGGGGTGTGAGCTGGGGTGAAATAAGATAAATTTATAAACAAAGTTTCATTGATGTACATAATTTGCTGCCAAACTGTCGTATTTAGTGTAACTTTACCTATATTATTTATCATCTGTTTGAATTTAAACGAATGACTGTCACGGTTTGTTTGTAATGTCCCAAAATACGAAAGAATGGAATCAAAAGTTACGTCGGCTCGATTTGCGTTAGATATCGCTTAGAACTTGTAGCAAGCGAAGTGCGAACTGCCTCTGTTGCAACAGCGGCCCAACTAATAACTTTATGCTCCATTGTTATTTCGACATCTGAGAAATACATTATTTATATTATTCTGTGGTACAACAGGGGGTCTTTGAGCATTTGCGTTTCCGACTGCCTTGATTTGTTAGTGCTGCAGGAATGCGGATTTGATAATCGAGGCGATCGATTTTGAATCGACACGTTTAATGATTCTAAATTTTACCACAAGCATTAAGGATGTTTGAGTTTTACTTGCCTTTTGCGTGTTAAGAGATCACAGCGTTATGAGCGTTATGATATGGTCTATATTGTGGAAGAGAGGTCAGCTTATTCGCGGTTAGTGCACTAAGTAAATCATTGGGCTCATCCTATAGCTTAGGTATATTTATTTTATATTATTTGTTCGGAATTCTTCCTACGATACTCGGCTAATTTGATGACGTCTTGGTAAAAACACGATCCTTCCTCAACCTGAAAACTTACCTTCGATCTTTCAAATTTAGATTTTGCCTTCGTGATCTCCATTTGAAAGCTCGAAGGAAAGTTTTCAGGTTTTTACCTATACAGGGCGTCCCAAGAAGAATACATATTAGGTAGAATACATACATGATGATGATGTATGATGGACGGTATGAATGAATGAAAATTTATTCGTAAACATACACGAACTGGACAACACATTAGAAATAAAATAAAATAAAATAAAATATAAATTCTAGCTGTGTATGCCATCACGAAAAGGTCACACCTCAGCATAAATGCTGGCCCGGGAACCAGCGCTGGTCTTCCGGTGTAACCTATAGGTACGGTACGGTTCCAAAGGGTTCTCCCGCGATCGTGTTCTCAGGCTGTGGAATGAGATCAGTGACGAGGTTTTCTCTAGGGTAGTATGGAGTTATTCAAAAAGGAACACACACACAGCTTATAAGTACATATTTTTAAAGGGTCAGCAACACGCATGCGATTCCCCTGGATTGCAAGTTCCCATAGGCTGCGCGGTTACCCTAATTGGTTATAACATCAGCAGGGCCGTACACATGTTCGCACCACGGTGGTATACATATGTAGGATTTTTTTAAATACATATCTGACAACCTCACATAAATCGATCTAGTTAGATCAGTAAGCTCTAGCTTAGGTTATGGGCACTAGACGACGGTATACATAGGTACTTATATAGATTAATACATAGAAAACATCCATGAACCAGGAACATATTTGCCGGGATTCGAATCCCGGTACGTCAGTTCAGTAGGTATTTGCACGACACGTCATCTTTATGTTTATGAATACTGAAGATTTTCTTTCTCTAGTTAATTTGATGCGTTGTTTGTAGATTGGAGACCAGCTGGTGAGCGTAAACGGGTACCGCGTCGACGACGCCGTCCACGGCGAGCTGGTACACTACCTCGCGTCGCAGACACGCCTCAAGATCAAAGTCAGACGTAAGTCCCTTCTGTTACTCATTATACTGCGGGAGAGACGGTCCTTCAACGTGACCCCGTCCCCAATCTTTAAACCGCTAGTAGGCCAAAAGGCTCAGGCCTAAAGCCAAACGTCAAAATTATTATAGGATAATAATATAAGAAGCTGGTGCACTGCCTCGCGTCACAGTCACGCCTCAAGATCAAAGTCAGACGTGAGTCCCTTCACTACTTTCCCTTTAGGGCCTTCTGTTACTGATTAGGTAATAATGAAATTTTTATGCTGACTCATCACTACTTTTAATTTTATTTCATCAACTTTTCCCCTGAATGGGTTATGTTCTAATCTAAAACAGTTCTTTCTATTGAAATATTTAATAACCGTAATGTATATCGATTGAAGGAAAGTGTAGACAAAAAAATTAAACTTTACGTTAGGGAACAACATTTTTGGTTTTAGTTGAGTACTAGGGCAGAGTTTATCACTTCTCGGCGATGGGTTGACGAGCAAGGCGACCAGTAATGTCATCGGAGTTCGTTGTTGAGTCTTTGAGGTTCGTTGTAAAATAATTATTGTCCGCAGCAAACTATTTGTATTTACCGCAAGCTCTGTTTAATTTACTTAATATTGGTTAGATATGCTACATCTATCCAATAACCACGTCTCTAATATTAAGTGAATACAGACATTGAACATCCAGACAACGTATGATTGGCTAGAAAGTCATGTATAATTGTTATGATTTAACTGCGACTAGAGCACTAATTTGTGTTCCGACACGCCTTATAATCAGAGTGAGACGTGAGTCAATTAGCTTACTGGTCAGTGGCCTGGAAAGTCCGATAAGGATACCTACACTTTTATTAGTTTCTGTTCTGAAAACGATAGAAAAGCGGACTTTTGTTTGTATCATTATTCTTGTGATCTAAGTATTCAATCTCTTCGTAATGTTTTCCACACAATATGTGATGAAACTAATATCGTAGTAACGCTTGCCTTGTAGCTCATATGTTGATAATCAGTGTATTTACGCTCCAGCGATACACCACTTTTTGCGGTCCCCGTATCTATCGATCATACATCGTTAACTGTTGATAATGATGAATGTATCTGGCTAAACGGATTGATCGTTACGCAACTGACACCCGACTCTATTATTTTTTTGTAACAATGAAGGTACAAATACCAATATGCTAATTAATCAAATTTCTCAGCTGTTACGCCATCTCGGAGGCGGGTGCGATTGTGGCACGGATTTTGGTTTGTGAATCAATCGTGAAAGTGCGTGGGTAAATTCGGAAAACGTCTGTCGGTATTACGCAAATTTCCAGTTTGGTATAAAGTCTAAACGTGGACAATATTCCTACCAATACTTATCAGATTATAAGCTATCTACACCCAGTATCTTTTTAGGCACGTCGAACATAAATGCATTCTATAGTTAGCTTAACTTATTAAGCAAATTATAAAATTATCTGACCATATTATTTGCGTTTCAGATGTGGGAATGCTGCCGATAAAGGAGTAAGTAAAACAATGTTTCCCCATTTATCATAATTATTAGACTGGAACTGTAGGTATTCCATTTTGAGAAATTTCTCAAAGACCGTCGACGATGAGTTAAAAAAATACGGCTGTTATACTCATGGAAGAAAGAGCCTATGGAATTGGCATGTAGGTTAAATAGTTAGTTCGAAACAGGGAATATAATACTCACAAGGAGCTTATTACAAATGACAAAATAAAGGCTACTTAATGTAGGTAGTTAGGTAGGGTAAGAATTAAATATGCATTCTATCCATGGTCATAAAACAATCCTAACCTAACCTACAGTTTTCGGTCTTACAATATTAGGATAGTGTTTTTTTTTTCTATCTTGCTCGAGTTTGTATTATTTTTTCTTAAAATATATGTAATCGAGTATTTATTTTATTTTATTTTATTTATAAAAACATTTTTATGACATTACAGTTATAAACCTATGCGTCACAAAACTTAAATTAACAATAAAAGGTTCACAATAATAGATAAACAAACAGCTTAATTTGGAACAGTAGAGCACCTAGTATCCATCGCCTCACAGAATCTCAGGCATTCACTACACACTGCCGCCCATCGCCACGCAAACAAGTCACACTCGGGTGTCGATGTCAGGAGCGCATTGAGAAGTGAGAGGGCGCGGGGCAACGGCGAATTCCTGAGCGACACGGTCCTCGACGACGGCACAGCCAACAAGTCGCGCTGTCGAGGTCTCAGGGCTATCCTCGGGACATCAGGGACATACAGTCGCACCAGACGCTCCACAACCTCGGGACAGTCCGACTCACCACGCAAGGCCTGACATGCCGAGATCATCAGATGACAATTCCGCCTGACCTCCAAGGAGTTGTACCCGAGGGAGCCGAGAAGGTACTTTGTTGGGTACAGATACGGATAAAATCCGGATGTTTTTTTATCAAGGAACCTTAAAAACGCTTTCTGAACCTTCTCAAGGAGTAAGGCATACGTCGATTCATAGGGGTTCCATATGATCGACGAAGTCTCCAGCTTACTCCTTACTAAGGCATTGTAAACCATTTTTATGGCCACCGGATCATGAAAGTGGCGAAGGTTTCGGATCACAAAACCCAGTCTCCGAAAGCAGCTAGTGGCAAGCGAAGAAATATGCTCGTGAAAAGTGAGCCGCGAGTCAAACACTACACCCAGATCTTTGACGGAGAAGACACGATTTATCGGCTCTGTCCCCAACATATATTTGTATGGGATCTCCACTGAAACACCAAGTCGATGTCCCCTTGTAATGTCTTGCAATCAGCCACCTGCTCCACTCCATATATCAACTTGAGATCATCAGCATACAAGAGACATTGAGCCGCCCGAAGAACCGATTGGAGATCGTTAATCATGATCCCGAATAACAAGGGCCCTAGTATGGAGCCTGGAGTATGAAATGAAATAGTTGTAAAATATAAACACTATCCTAATATTGTAAGACCGAAAACTGTAGGCTGTTAGGTTAGGATTGTTTTATGACCATGGATAGAATGCATATTTAATTCTTTTTTTTCTATCTTGCTCGAGTTTGTATTATTTTTTCTTAAAATATATGTTTTAATGGACAGTTCTTTATCTTGGGTGCCACAAATGTGTGAGGTTAGCAGGAAGATGTTTGCTGCAGTAGCTTCTTTGCGACGGCTGCGTAACTTTCTCCCCATTGCGACTAAAATTGCGTTGGCTCAAACGTTACTTCTCCCTATTCTGGACAACGCTGACATCTCCTATCTCGATCTTACAGAGGAGCAACTTAATAAGCTTGAGCGCATTGAAAATGTTGGCATTCGGTTCATATTTGGGTTACGCAAATATGACCATGTATCTAGTTTCCGTTCTCAGCTCAAGTGGCTCCCAATCCGTTTTCGTCGTAACTCTCATATTCTTGCTCTTCTTTTTAATATACTTTTTCATCCTGCAACTCCCCGCTATCTCAAGGAGCGTTTCACTTATCTCACTTCTGCTCGACCTGCCCAAAATTTGCTCCTTGCCGTACCTTCTTCCATCTCAAAATTTTATAATAATTCGTTTACTTTTAAACCTGTCTGTTTGTGGAACTCCTTGCCTGTGAGCTTAAGGCGCGCTAAATCTCTAGTTTCTTTCAAAAGTCAACTGAAAGAACATTATCTATCCCTTTCATAATTCGTATTTTATTAAAATGGTCCTATTACCTGTTGGCTGAATGTATGTATGTATTTATGTATTTATTGTTTATTATATTTATGTATTTATTTGTTTTTTATGTATATATTATTATTATTTTCCGATTTTTGCACCGCCTAATAACAAAATCTTATTTTTTCAAGTTCTCCACTACCCAAAGGTTGTCTGGAAGAGATCGCTCTTTAGCGATAAGACCGCCTGTTGTTTACCTCTAATTGTAATTTCTTGCATTGTATTTCACTTGTATATTTTATGAGGTGTGCAATAAAGAGTACTTGTATTGTATTGTATTGTATCGAGTATGAAATGAAATAGTTATAAAATATATGTCGAAGAAATAAACAGCGATATTTTGTTGTTCTGACTTTTAAATAGATTTTTAAACGTATTTTCAAGCGTTTAAAAATCCTTGTACCTAAAATTAGCAATTTAGGTATAAAATAGTTTAGGAGCTGTAATTGTAGCCATTTTAATGATAGCCAGAATGATTCTTATGAATGACAATTAATATTAGGAATTACACTGTAGGTAATCCGATCTTCGAGTTATCAATATTAGTACAAACATGCTTTAGGACTTTTAAATAGTTATGCGCTAAAATTGTTAGGATAAACGAGTAGTATGCCAATCAACATTATGCCAAACATTCTCGGCCAAATTTTTTTAGGTCAATCAACATTATGCGATACGACAGGCATCCTGGCACCTATCTTTGGAAACACGGGAACTCCCACTTGCCACTTCCATTAGTCTCTTTCTAGCATGGTTATACTTATTACAGTCCCCTTTCTCAAATGATTTAAATGTCTCATAGCGAACCCACTTTTAATGTGTGTACGTTTCATCACAGGTTTACATATTATGCACATTCTAATCAAAATTAATTAACAATAACCTTTTGTATTACCTATATAGAATTTATTGATTTGAACTCGCACGATTTTTATATATTATAACTAAAGTTAATTATCACGATTTATAATACCTGTATACAAAGGGTTAATTCATTATGGGTACTAATTAAACAAGCTTCTTTTTAATAGCATTATTCGCTTCAGAAAATATAAGTTACCTTCTAAATTACTAAGTCAGCCACAACCAACGCGCGTCTGAATAATAATATCTCAGCCACTAGTTATCTTCTTTGCAAGCCACTGTAATTGTAACTTAGCATGGTGATTATTTTTTAGCATCTAAATTTGAGGCATGCATTCAAATAGCAAACTTCTAAAATATTATTATATGACACCAAAATAGTAACTCTATTAGCTTCTAATTTTATAACTTAGTATGTTTAAAATGTAAGTCATCCTACATTAATCGATCGTAAAATTTACCTAAAATTGTCATCAAATAGTATATTAAAGCCACTATTATTACATATGAACTATTGAGGAGAGAACAAAACAAAATACTTAAATCTCATTTTAGGTTAGGGTCGCAGTTCAACCTAACACTCCTCCTCGCTTCGCTCGTCGTCGTACCTAACCTAAGCCAAGTTGGACCTGCTAGAACTAGATTGTTGTGGGTTACGTACCGTTTTTTTTTTTTTTTGAAGTAGGTACTAGCGGCGCCGCGCGGTGTTACCCGCTCATCACACGGGGACACTATTTATTTTTCGAGATAAAAGGGGCATGTCAAATCGATATCTGTATATTCCCTTTTTTCGATCAAATATTTGAAAGTTTCACCAAAAATACTGACTTGCACACTAATTATGCACACTAAATAATGCGAATTCAATATACTATTTAAAGGTATTTGCAAAACTGTTTTACTGAATATAAAAAAAAACTAACCTAACCTAACCCGGCCGAGTCGGACCTTAGTGTGCAGTGCGAGGATAATTAGTTTTCGAAAACTTTAATTAATTACACATGCACCTATCGCAATATTCTATTTTTATATAAAAAAAAAAAATGGCTACTGCCCATTGGGTCAATTTTGCCAGTGTCAAAGTTGACGAACGTTGTACGGTGAGTTGAGCTTTTTGTAAAGTGATAGCGATTTACAAAGAACCACGCGGTCTACCGGGCCTTGACCCAAGAAGGGCTATGTACGCTTTAAGTTGAATTCTTCATTAACTATTCACTCATACGGTAGTTCACTGCACAATAGACTATCAATACTACACATTGAACAACCAAAATGAATAAATAACGAATAACTAAACTTAAAGGCATGCGGCCATCTTAAGTCACAAACCGGAACCTCATAACGTATGTTTTACAAAGGCCTATCGCAATATGAACGAACGAATGACAATAAACAAACATGGCGGGTCGTTCGGTACAAGAATCGAATGGCGCTCTCTGATTGGTGCAAATGGCCGTGGCTGTCATGGCGCGCACTCGCGCCAAATCGTTCCTACAGTGGCTATTTTCATGATAAAAGAATATGAAGTATTATTTTAGATGTTAAGTTATAATATATGATGCTGTCTATTGAAGCTCGAATATATAATTTTTGAGGAGCTTGTATTGAAGCTGTAAAACGAAAAATGATGATGAGTTACAAATTTCGTGGCTGAGTTAGTAAATTAGATGGCAATGTATAAATCAGGAGGACAAGTAATAATAATTGTTGATTATGACTTGATGCTTTCTTTAACATTTTTAGTTGGCGTTGTAAAGAAGATGAATTAGTTTATTAGAGGCTATCTCATATTCCCGATGCTTAGTTATTAAAAGAGAAGTTCGACCAAGTGGCCAAAAAATAAAATTGCGGCCGGATTTATTATTTCTCATTCATTATTATGAAGCATCGTCCATGGGTTCCGATCGGATGGTCTAACTAGGTTCCTTTGTGACAGTGTATGTACATAGACGACACGGTGGTTGGCGCAGTTTGCAGACACCTGCCACCTGAGCCGGCGGTCCCGGGTTCGAATGCCGGCCGGGGCAAATATTTGTGAGATGAACTCGAATATTTGTTCTTGGGTCGTGGACGTTATGTATTTATATATTAAGTATATCGTCGTCTAGTACCCATAGTACAAGCTTTGGTTAGTTTAGGAATAGGTTGATTTGTGTATGATTGTCCCATAACATTTATTTATTTATTATAGATAATTTCATAGTAAATATATTAACCACCTGTTTTTGCCACAGTAAAGCCCACGAATCCCTGTCGTGGCAGTTCGTGTCGGAGCGTGCGTCGCTGGGATCCGACGTGTCGTCGTCGCCGACGCTGTGCCACGACACCGAGCGGATGGCTGACATGCGGCTGTCCATCCTGGTCCCACCTAGGGCCAAGCTAGGATGCGGGTGAGATGCATGACATACCTAAAGCCCACGAGTCGCTGCTGTCGTAGTTCATGTCGGAGCTCGCGTCGCTGGGATCCGACGTGTCGTCGTCGCCGACGCTGTGCCACGACACCGAGCGGATGGCTGACATGCGGCTGCCCAACCTGGTTCCACCTAGGGCCAAGCTAGGATGCGGGTGAGATGCATGACATACCTAAAGCCCTCGAGTTGCTGCCGTCGGAGCGCGCGTCGCTGGGATCCGACGTGTCGTCGTCGTCGACGCTGTGCCACGATACCAAGCGGATGGCTGACATGTGGCTGTCCATCCTAGTCCCGCCCGGGGCTAAGCTGGGGTGCGGGTAAGATGGCGGTTAGATCTAACAAGGTAAAAATAATTGAGTGAGAGAGAAAAGGCGAGCGATACTAACAACATTTACTCATTTAAGCACGAAGATACTTTCCCGATCTTTTGCATGTGGGTCGTTAGCAGTCATCTATATCTTGTTACTAAAACGCAAGAGTGCTCTTTTGCTTCCACAATCTTGACGTGCACTATATGACGTGATGATGTCCTTCTGTGATTTTAGTCGGGGAAAGGTTTCCAAAGGCACTGATATTGACGAGAGGCGTTTGTACTTACTCGAGAGTGAAAACGTAAAAGTACACTGAGAGAAAAATTGGCCGACAAAGCACAATAAATGCTTTGTCATTTTTTTTGTTGTCAAAAGAGCAATAAGCTTTGTCGCGAAATCAAAACGAGCTTATTGCCATCGACAACTTTTTTATTGCCAACCGTAAATCAACAGTTTATTGTATCGGCAACAACATTTACATTGCTACCAGAACAACCTATGTTACCTTTGCCATGGCATTCATGTAATATTGCTAATTTATCAAGGTTAGACTTAGCTTCTACAACAAAGCATCTGTATTTTGTCGTAGCGACCAAACCACTTTGCTATTTTATCAAATTACGTGGTTTGTTACTGCAACAAAGCGTTTCTGTTTGTTCCAGTTACAATATAACTTTGCAATGTTATCAAAGTTTTACCTTGTTGCTGGAGCAAAGGTTTTATCCTTTGCTGCAGGTACAACGTGCTTTGCTAACTTATTAAAGTTAGATTTAGCTTTTATAACAAAGCAGTTATATTTTGTTGTTCTATCAACATCACTTTGCTCATTTTTAAACTAAAACGATTTGTTACTGCAACAAAGCGTTTTTGTTTGTTCCAGTTACAATATAACTTTGCAATGTTATCAAAGTTTAACCATTGTTGCTGGAGCAAAGCTGTTATCCTTTGTTGCAGGTACAACGTGCTTTGCTAACTTATTAAAGTTAGATTTAGCTTTTATAACAAAGCAGTTATATTTTGTCGTTCTAACAACATCACTTTGCTCATTTTTAAACTAAAACGATTTGTTACTGCAACAAAGCGTTTCTGTTTGTTCCAGTTACAATATAACTTTGCAATGTTATCAAAGTTTAACCATTGTTGCTGGAGCAAAGCTGTTATCCTTTGTTACAGGTACAACGTGCTTTGCTAACTTATTAAAGTTAGATTTAGCTTTTATAACAAAGCAGTTATATTTTGTTGTTCTTACAACATCACTTTGCTCATTTTTAAACTAAAACGATTTGTTACTGCAACAAAGCGTTTCTGTTTGTTCCAGTTACAATATAACTTTGCAATGTTATCAAAGTTTAACCATTGTTGCTGGAGCAAAGCTTTTATCCTTTGTTGCAGGTACAACGTGCTTTGCTAACTTATTAAAGTTAGATTTAGCTTTTTTAACAATGCAGTTATATTTTGTTGTTCTAACAACATGACTTTGCTCATTTTTAAACTAAATTTGTTCCAGTTACAATATCACTTTGCTATGTTATCAAAGCTTTATCTTGTTGCTGGAGCAAAGATTTTATCCTTTGTTGCAGGTACAACGTGCCTTGCTAACTTAATAAAGTTAGATTTAGCTTTTATATCAAAGGAGTTTTCTTTTGTTATTCTTACAACATCACTTTGCTCATTTTAAAACTAAAACGATTTGTTGCTGCCACATAATGATTTTGTTTGTCAAAAACAATATCACTTTGTAGTTTTTATAACAAAGCAGTATAACTTATTGAAGTTAGACTTTGTTGCTGAGAACGATACTAAGGTAGGTACACTCGACGTCAAATCAATTGGATCTTTTTAACAAGTTATAAGCTGACGACAAATTTAAGCACTGTTACATTATTTCCCGCCCCGATATCTATATTCATTTAGTTGAACCATTTCAATGAACCCGACCGTCACGCCAAAATCTGGGAAGCGCTAGAAGCTCAAGGCATCGAATACACAAGTACTTACGCATAATTAAAAATATATACAAGAACATGCAAGCAAAAATAAAAACCGAAAGACTAGGCGAACTGTTCCCTATAAAAAGAGGAGTCCGTCAGGGAGATCCATTATCACCCAAACTTTTTTCAGCAGTACTGGAAGACATATTTAGGCATCTTGAGTGGACCACATATGGACTAAATCTTAACGGAATCAAACTTAACCATCTAAGATTTGCAGATGATCTGATTCTGATCGCAGAAGACCCAAAAAGCCTACAAAATATGCTTGAACAGCTTGTGAAAGAAAGCAGTAGAGTTGGGCTTTCAATGAACATTTCAAAGACCAAAGTAATGACAAATCTCGAAAAAACCCCTATTGAAGTCAATGGTGCCATAATAGAATATGTTGATGAATACATATACCTGGGCCAAATAATCTCGCCAAAAGACGTTACATCAAAAGAAGTAAATAATCGAGTTCAATTAGCATGGAAAAGATATTGGTCCCTCAAAGAAATTGTGAAAAACCCGCAAGTACCACTAAAATCTAAGAAAAAGATATTTGACTCGTGTATCTTACCCGTAATGACATATGGATGTCAAACATGGAGCTTGACGAAACAAAATATGCGCAAACTTGAAACCTGTCAATACAACATGGAGCGAAGCATGCTCAATGTCAGACTAAAAGACAAAATAAAGCTAAAAACACTACGGAATCAAACTAAACTCACAGATGTAACATACTGCACAAGAAAACTAAAATGGAGGTGGGCAGGCCATATGATGAGAAGCAACAAAGGAAAATGGGCTAAGGATGTAACAGAATGGTGTCCGCGACAAAACAAGAGAAGGAAAGGGAGACAGCGGCTTAGATGGGAAGATGAGATTCTTAAATTTGCCGGAGTCACTTGGAGGAGGACGGCCCAGAATCGGAAAATGTGGCAAGCGCTTGGGGAGGCCTTTGCGGAAACGCAAGACAATCAAAGTGTTAGTTAATAAGTAAATTATTTGTTTTGTATATGTGATTGTTAAATAAGGGCTTATTATTATTATTATTAATGAACCCGAACACGACTCTGCTGAAAGTTTGTGTGGCGTATTTCGCAGAGTAGGAGGCCTATATACCCACAGAGGGGCCATGCTGTAAAAGTTTTTTAGTGTTAGAATAGTTTTAATATATTTTATGTAAATGCATGAAAATAAAGGCTATATTATTATTATTTTCAAGATTCAAGTGGTGCTTTTATACGTATAACGCCTGTGGCCTGTAATAAAGCGCATCACGCACAGACCGAATAGATTTTCGGTCTATGTTTGCTGTAATAGGTATGTATTTTACTGTGATATATATTGGGACAGCTCGGGTTCAGATCAAATACTCTCTTTAGGCTCCTTGTTTTATTCGTTTTGCATTTTCAATTCCGCTTCACACAATATACATCTATCTAGTTTATAGCTAATGCCAGCATTATAAGCTAAAACACAAAACTCTTTAAATTATCACAGCGTCGTCTATTTATAGTTTGTCAAAGGACTGTCTCATTTCAAACATAGACAGAGAGCATTCGACCATCTCAAGGGAATCACAATTTACAGGGTATTTTCCGTTGACCTAGAACTATGAAATTTTGCAAACAGTAATACTGTCTTTTACTACAAGTATTGGGTAAAATCTGAAAACTATACATTTGTGATTAATTAATCATAAAAATATAGTCCTTTTCGAAAATCATTTTTGGAGAACTCGGTTGTGTTAACTTTGCACCTCATGCAAACTTAACCCGGCCAGTTAAGATGGGATAAATTTTTGTACGGAACCCTCGGTGTGCGAGTCAGACTCGCACTTCGCCGGCTTTTTTATGTTAATTTTAAATTATGGATTGACAAGAAAAATATTATTGTCTGTAAAGTCGGTTTACGGACGATAATTTTACGTGATAACGTACCTAATGATATGCGAAAAAAGTTTGCATATCAACATTTTTAAAAGAAAAACAACCTGGCAATTTAGTGTATTGACATAATAGTCCCTAATAAAAATGACATTAAAAGTCTAGGATCCAGTAACCAATGGATTACATTCGCGTAGGTATACCCGTTTCATCATGCTGAACAACTTACTACAGGTTTGAGTGCAATTCATGTTTATTATTATTTGGGCATCTGAGTCAAAAAAGAGATGACAGGTCACGTGGTTAGCGTAACAGACCGTCAGACATTTTTTCGTGCGCGCAGCTGGTAATCGATTCGATTTATAAGACGTTATCACGTAAAAAAGTGAGAAATAATAATTGGTTGAATAGCGCCAAAATCAAAACAAAATAGTTGGTGGATTGACGCCGAAGAAAGAAAGATACCGAAATATATATTTTTGCGGTCATAAAACTTGTTGCTGACTGATTTGTCAATAGGTATTATACAATAACTGTTTTTTTTTAATGCATGTGCGATATTTTACGCGAGTGTACAAGGTTTAAGTCGTCACAAATTTAATTTGTCAATTCTACAACCTACCGAAACTAACTTTGCAAAAATGGCAACACGCGGGCACGGGAGGGGTACGGGGTAAGGGGTGTGTATGTTGTCGTTTCGTTTCGTTTATTTTGTCTTCAAATGCGAATGTCCACGGCATTGAATGGTCGCGCGCTTATTAGTTCCTACTATTCTAGTGCTTTTATTGTGCAATATGGACATAATTCAGTTCCTTGAGAGTGCCGGTCTGCGACATTTAGCGCAGCGTATGTCGGGTAAGTGTTTATTTATTCTTATGAATGTTCTAAATATTAAAGTGAGTTTTTATGTTTATTTGTTAACTTTTTTCTTCACGCCTTAACTTTTCAACAAACATTTTCGTTCCTCTGCTAAAACACACTGCGTTGATCGGATTTTGGGCGTGATGGAGTGATGTTTTATGTAAGTCTGTATACACGGCCACGGCCACAAATCAAGATATAACTGGCAGTGGCAGAGGTGCGACACAAATGTGAAAACACGAGGCGTGTTAAAATGAAACTTGTGTAAGTAGCCGTGTGTCCGTGTGTAGACATGACGGCCGGCGATTCATAGCACATTACATTAGCTACTTCTATGAGCACGACTACAGTGCTATTGTTTTGTACAAAAAGATGTGGATCTGAACTTGGAGTATATAATACCAAGACTTCAAGGTGATGGGTTCCAAACACATTGCGTTGCACTTTTGAGCATAATTTGTCGATCCAACAAAACTTTTGTCATATCGACAAAGGTATCTATTTAGGTACTTACTAACTAAACGGTGTTTCTGTAGCAATTTATGAACATTGTCATATCGACAAAGGTTATTAACTTGGTGTTGAATGTTGTTTCTGTAGCAGTGTACAGGTACCAGCACGTTAAGTTATCCATAATGACTCCGGTCCTAATTCTTTATTTCGACACGTTCCAGGAACACCCTACGGGTTGAGAACTTTTAAGACCGTGGAGCCTAGTGAGAGGCTGGTCTTACTCCCCTGGCCTTGGAGTGGCCCAAGAAAGCTTCGCGCTGTCGCGCACTGAGAACCCTGCCCTTGGACCTTGGAGGACATCTGCACTACTGGCCACACCTACCGCCACTACCACGCCGCGCACTACCGAGGGACGTCGGGTATCAGAAGGACGACCAGCTCTCTAGTAGAAAGACCCAAATCAAGGCATCGGACCCTTACTTGTCTTAATCTAATTACTTAAATAGTTAACTTAAAATTAGACCTAGTAATACTCTAAATAAAATTAAACTTACAACTAAATCATTCTATAAATATAACTAAATTCTTAAAGCTACAAACCAGTAATAGAATTATTTTAAATAATAGAATTTGCGAAATTTAAACATAAGAATTATTTTAAAATCCAGAAAAATATTAAAATTTAAAAGTTTAGAACTACCTATATTAGAACGACATTCCCTTAAACGGTAGAATCACCTAAAAATAGAAGCCTTAACTTTTATTATTATTGAAATTAGTTTACCGGATGTGTTAATAAATATTTTATAAGATTCTTGATTAATTTTTATTTTATGTCCTTTTAATATACCCAGATAATAGGTAGGATATATAAAGGTGACACAGTCTGACAACATAAATCTTGTCGATTTGGCTGCAATACTGCGTCACTGTAGCAATACGTTGTGTGATATGTATATATTTTTGTCAGTCTGACAACATAAATGTTGTCGATTTGGCTGCAAAACTGTGTCACTGTAGCAATACGTTGTGTGATATGTATATATTTTTGTCAGTCTGACAACATAAATCTTGTCGATTTGGCTGCAAAACTGTGTCACTGTAGCAATAAGTTGTGAGACACACATATATTATTGCCACTCTGTAAACATTGTCAATTTTACAGCAGATTTATGAGACTGTAGCAATATATCGTGCTACAGTCACAGATCTGCTGTAAAATTGACAACATATTTGTCACAGTGGCAACAATATATGTGTGTGTGTGTCTCACAACGTATTGCTACAGTGACAGTTCCGCTGCCAAATAGGCAACATTTATGTTGTCAGAGTCACAACAATATATACGTGTCACACAACATATTGCTATAGTGACACAGTTCCGCTGCCAAATAGGCAACATTTATGTTGTCAGAGTGACAACAATATATACATGTCACACAACATATTGCTATAGTGACACAGTTCCGTTGCCAAATAGGCAACATTAATGTTGTCAGAGTGACAACAATATATACGTGTCACACAACATATTGCTATAGTGACACAGTTCCGTTGCCAAATAGGCAACATTAATGTTGTCAGAGTGACAACAATATATACGTGTCACACAACATATTGCTATAGTGACACAGTTCCGTTGCCAAATAGGCAACATTAATGTTGTCAGAGTGACAACAGTATATACGTGTCACACAACATATTGCTATAGTGACACAGTTCCGTTGCCAAATAGGCAACATTAATGTTGTCAGAGTGACAACAATATATACGTGTCACACAACATATTGCTATAGTGACACAGTTCCGTTGCCAAATAGGCAACATTTATGTTGTCAGAGTGACAACAATATATACGTGTCACACAACATATTGCTATAGTGACACAGTTCCGTTGCCAAATAGGCAACATTTATGTTGTCAGAGTGACAACAATATATACGTGTCACACAACATATTGCTATAGTGACACAGTTCCGTTGCCAAATAGGCAACATTAATGTTGTCAGAGTGACAACAATATGTACGTGTCACACAACATATTGCTATAGTGACACAGTTCCGCTGCCAAATAGACAACATTTACGTTGTCAGACTGACAAAATAAACATTGAGTGTTGTGGTTACATTGCTACAGTGAGAAAGCTCTACTGTCAAATTCACAAAGTTTTTGTTGTCACACTGACAACAATACTTTACAAAACTTGTTTTGACTATATGACAACGTTGTACACATTGCTACAGTGACACAGCTCTGCTATTAAATAGACAATGTTTTATGTTGTCAGAGTGACAACAATATTTTACAAAATTTGATTTGACTTTATGACTACGTTGTATACATTGTTAATAGAAGTTGTGTTTTCAACAATTGTAAAAGTTGTTGCAGAATGTTGTTATATCAACAATAAACTGGTGACAATAATAACGTTTACTCTATAGCAACGTAACTATGTGGGTTGTGTGCCGTTAAAGTTTTATTGTTAGATCGACAGTATTTTTCTCTCAGTGTAGATACCTACTGAATATACTGAACTGAACAGCGTCATTCTTTATTACCACGGTTTCTTCCGTCCACCTAGGTAACAACCAGACCTGTGGACAAAAGACGTACGATGTCATATAAGTAGTTCAAATTAAAACAGCTCTACATAATTAACAGCTGACAATTAACTTCATTTTATTCAAATACACAAGAAGTTGCTTTCGTCCGCCGACGACTTATTCCGCGTATTTTTTCTTTATCATGGTAAAGAACATCCCATAATCATCTTTGGATGCACTGCTGTACCAAAATCGATTAATATCCGTCCAGCCGTTCCGGCGTAATGAGAGGACAAAAAAAATTTACCAATATGTGGCGCTGTACGGCAGGCGCCACGCTGCTGCATCCGCTGTTAAGATTTTCCCCGAAACTTTTTCATTTTTCTCCATATAAAACAGATTATCAATACAATATTAGATTTTATAAGAGTACCAATAGATGTTTTTTTTTTATATATACAGGATCTGCAAGGGCCCAGATTGGAAACCTGGCATCTTCGTGCAGTTCGTGAGAGAGAATGGAATCGCTCGAGAGGCGGGTTTAAGGCCAGGAGACCAAATATTGTCATGCAATGGACAAGACTTCGCCAACGTTTCCTTTAACGATGTAAGTTGTAACTTGAGTCATTTACTTATTCCTTATTTCTCTTTTACTAGTTATTTTTGTTCAGAAAAGAAACCACTAGTACAAATCGGAAAGGAAAATCACTATACTTATACCTATCTGATAAAGTAAGCGTAACCAAACCGATAAAGCGAGGAAATGTAAGCGAAATCAAGAAATCAGATCGGATATTGAGAACAACCGTTAACATGACACTCCTTTGAAATGCATGAAGCAACGCTTGTAATTTCAAGCACGTTGAGGTGCCTTCTCAGCAATGAATGTCAATAAGTCGTAATGTATATTATGGGCTACCGAATTTTCATAATCCCCGCAAAAAAGGGAATTAAGATAAAAATTAAACCATTCTTCTGTTAACGACAGAGGTTCGATGGGAAGAACTTCGATATAATTTTTGAGCTTAGACTCATTTTGACGGAAAGTGAAATCGCATGCGAGTTACATTATATTGTGGGATCAGATCGAGCCAACGCGTCGTAAATGTAGTATGTAATGCAAGCTCGCAATGTATTCACACGCGATGTAGCTAACCGATTTAATAACGATATGGACACTTTTTAATGAGCAAATACTTTCCATTTCAGGCAATATCAGCAATGAAAGCATCAGGCCGCCTAGAGCTGCTCATCCGCGAAGGAGCCGGCACCGAGTTGGTATCTCCAGAAAGTTCTGGGTACAACAGTTCCGCATCATCAGCGGCAGGAGAACGGAGTCCTGCACCGGTTCCTCATATACCTCTGGCGCCTCCAGCGGCATTGAGGAGACGGCTGGCTAGCGTGGCGGAGGAAGCTGCTGATCGAGCTGATAGGTGTGATATTTTATCGAAATCCATGAAGACAGTGTAGGGTGGAACGGGACGAGGGTCTTTCTTTTTAAAACACAACTACGATCAACTTTTAGTAAGATACCAACAACCAAACTTCAAAAAAAAATTGAGTCCGCAAGATTTGTATGGAAAAGTATTTTTCACCTCACTAGCTCGGAAAGCCCAGTTTGTTTGTTTGATATCTATTGAGAAAATCGCTTTTTATCCACATGTGGAGAAAGAATTTTGACGTTTCAACGCAGCTAAAGTAAAATTTGACATGAGCTTATTTTCTGAAAAATCCCGTTTAAAATACCTACATGAAAGCTAATTAGACCTTAGTTTCAATAAATGGCAAATTGGTTGATTATTGCAGATATTTTTCAAAGATATAGTACAAACCCTTATTCTTTTTTCCTCGCTGTAGTGAGGTGAAAAGTTTTGTGTTATACACGGGCGAAAAGTTATTTTACGTCTCGTGTATTGAAACACTCGCTACGCTCAGGATTCTATTTTGAACCACTCGCTTCGCTCGTGGTCAATCATAGGATCCTTTCGCTAGCTCGTGTTTCAAATAAACACTCGCGGGTAAAATACAACTTTCCCCCCTTGTATAACAAATAACTATTTTTTTGTACGTTTCCGATGTTGGTCATATATTAAAAGTTGATTGTAATTGTGATTTTTGAGTAAATTCGGATGTTAAAAGGAAAACACCCTCGTTTCGTTTAACCCATTATTTACGCAAAAGAATAGTTAGTTTTTGATACAAGTGTGGAAAGTAGGTATGTCATTTTGAACGAGTCCCGAGGAGTCTTGGCCCGAGCCACAAGGCGTGTGGACATGTGTACCAAACAACGTTTTTTAATACATTTGCGAAAAATTACAATAAAACAAACATAAAACAGTAATTGAAAGGGGCAATTATATTTATTTCTTTGTCGGATAAAAATTACGAGTAGGTACAATTTTTAGAGCAATTGTGAATGGTCGCATTTAAGGCCTTTGCGGGTAGGTAAGTTTAAAGTTTTATTCAAGCTGTTAATAATTCTCGTTTTCTCGTTTCCAGCCAATAAAATGCTCATAGACGGCAATATAATAAATTTTTCTTTCGATTTTGCGGGTAAAATACTCTCACTTGCAATTTGTGCCTTGTCTCGTATATCGGGCGGTGTTAAATCTATTCTGATAACATCAGAATCCATCATTTTCTAACAAAAAAACTTATTTTATAAAACTTACGTGTCGTTTACACATAATTAAAACAATCTTTAATGTAACACAAAGTTTTACTTTTAATTGTAATATTTTTTTTCAAGATGGCGTCGGCTGTCATCTTTCAGCCAAATCAAATGAAATAGTTTTAATATTTCAGAAATGCTACACAGTAGGTAATTTAATTGATTCTAAACAATAAACATTGTGAATCTTTTTACTTAAATACACAAAAATTGCTGTTAATAAAGCAGCGCGTCGGTCACGCATAATACTGTATTATCTAATCTGTGACAATACTTTCCTTTTTTAATTTTTTTTAGGTGGCGGTCACGCATAATACTCATTTGGTAATTAAATAATAGTCAATCAACAAATTATTTAAACCGTTATTGAGTTTTTTTAATAGATAACCCTTTGATTGATCCAATATGCAATTTACCTGCAATTTCGTATGACGTAATAAATAAAATCAGAAAGTGATTGACCTTTGTATGGATGTATGAGGTATGACGCATAGGAACAACAGAAAATTAAAAAAAAAATTGAAAAGTAAAAAGCACTACTTCGAAATATCCAACGATATGCAGCTACGAAAAGTACCACTTTTTGAGCAACTGTATTAAAAAGATCATTTTATAAGCAACCAGACAGTCATTATGACAAGTCGCTTTTTCTGAATTGAAGAATATAATCTGAATTTTGTCACACTTCCATTATGCGTAATTGTTCAAAAAACCATTATTTAAATTGATAGTTAAACGATCGCAAACCTATTCCCAAACCTTATATAGGGTGAGGGAGGGCTATCAATACATTACAAGGGTTATATACTCATCAATGGCGGCATAGAAATGATAACAAAGTAATTACTTAACACCTTTTGGACTGAAGGCAATAAAGTAACTGATTAGAGCCAAACAAGAACCCGAAATCAGAAATTCCTTCAAACATTTGAAAACGATGCATATTTGGTACTCGTAAATACCGCCTGTTGTTTACCTCTAATTGTAATTTTTTTTGCATTGTATTTCTCCTGTATGTTTTATGAGGTGTGCAATAAAGAGTACTTGTATTGTATTGTAAATACAACCGTTTGTGACAAGTCAGTGTCCCAAATAGGTATCTACTTGTAAGAAACCTCTGAAATAATAACGCAGGATCCTTCCTTCAACGTATATTTGTATACCAATTGCTTTAACAGTATAAACAGATCAAATACTAGAATAGTCAGCCCCAAATGTAAACCAATGAAATTAACATCCCATCTAAATCCAATATTCCATGTCCTCGCCAAGTGTCAGATTAACCGCCCGTTTCCCGCCATTTTGTGTTGCCAACCTCTCAGACGTCATTAAAATTGACGATGAAACTACTTTTGTTTCTGCCAAATGTAATAAACCTTACATATTGAATAGGTACTTGAATATTCTCGTTTTTGATTATGCTCGTGAAAGCTGGAGGGGTCACATGATTAAAAAGCAGACTTGAGAACTCACCAAATGTGAATGAGTAAAGTAAAGCGTCCCACATTGTCGATTCTTGTTACGGAGTTACGGGCAGTTTAGTAAAATATGGCAAAACCTACCGAAAGTCGGCTTTCAATAAAAACTGATGGAACATACTGTAATAAACCTATGATTTTGATGTCGACACCTTTTTAGGGCCTCAGAGTTTAGTGCCTAGCGTCCCACTTTGTCGAATACCTAAAAAAATCGTAGATATCATATTTGTGACTCTTTTAGGGAAAACTTCCTACTTCGTCGATATGGAGTTATGAGTAGTTTGTAATATAACAAAACATAAGCTATCTTTTGGTGATAGATTTATGTCTCTAAAAAATAAATATAGCACCTAGAGACATAATTCTTTCACCAAAAGATAGCTTATGTTCTGTAGTATAAGGAACTACTCATAACTCCATATCGACAAAGTGGGACCTTTTCCCTAAAACAGTCACAAATTGTGAAATTTTAAGGCGCTTTTTTTAAGGTAATTATACCGTATCCAATTGTTGTTCCAATAAATAAATAAATTCCGGAAAACCGCACACAAATCAATCTATTCCCACAATAAGCTCGAGTAGGCTTGTGTTATGGACACTAGACGACGATAAACATACTTATATAGATAAATACATACATAAATACAAATAACATCCATGAGCCAGGCACAAATATTCGAGTTCACCACACAAATATTTGCCCTTGCCGGGATTCCAACTAAGGACCGTCGGCTCAGATATGTTGAACCTAATGCAATATTTTGTCTTTCACTAAAGCTGAAGGGGTCACATGATTAAAAAGCAAACTTGAGAACTCACTAAATTTGAGAAATTTTACACCGCTTTATTTAAGGGAATTTTATCGTATGTCCAATTGAAGACTTCCGGTTCGTGTCCCAAGATGCGGCCATCTTGGGACACTTGGGTAGTAGGTAATCTAGTATTTATTGGCATTTATTGATAATCTAATCATGTTGATTGCTTTTGCTCGGGTAAACCAAATACCTATGTTCGGATCGGACTCATGTGTGTGATATACTATAAATTCCTCGGTATTTCCAGATTCTTAAGTAAGTACGTACCTAATTACCTACATACAGATGAGAAATACTGTCAGTGTACGATACTATACTATGGAGATAAGTACCCTATGAGACTTCCGGTTCGTGACTTAAGATGGCCGCATGCGTTTAAGTTTAGTTGTTCATTATTTATTCATTTTAGTTGTTCAATGTGTAGTATTGATAGCGTATTGTGCAGTGATCTAACGTATGAGTGAATAGCGAATGAAGAATTCAACTTGAAGCGTTCATAGCCCTTCCTGGGTCAAGGCCCGATAGTCCGCGTGGTTTTTTGTAAATCGCTATCACTTTACAAAAAGCACGATTTTTTCAACTCACCGTACAACGTGGTATCAATCCTCTATCTAGTCGCCTAGTGCGATTGGCAACGAGACATTGGCAGTAATGGTCGCTTAACTGTGACCGGTTGCCATTTAAAAAAACAAAAAAAAATATATGTCCAATTGAATGTGGTAATTTGTTGTTCCGCAATATACACGTGGAACTACGTTGTACTTTGTTGAACTATGTTGTACCTAATGTCTTTCTTGCTTCGCTATAGTTAGGTAAATTTATAACACGAATCAGCCGTTCATTTTAGCTACATAGAATCGGGGTAACTTTGGCCCTTCCGTATAACACTGGACCACATTTACACAGTGCCTAATTGTTTCACTGATAATGTATTTCAGCAGCTCAAAGAAATATTTTTTACAATTTGAAATATATTATCTATGCGCTGTGGCAGTAAAGCATGTGGCCAAAGTTACCCCTATTGACAATAACCTACCCCACTATTATAGGCTATATCCTAATCATAAAGTATAATTATGTTGACTAACAACGGTTTAACAGTTTATCTACGTTTTGTTGCAGATTGAACATGAATCGACTGAAGCGCCGGACATGGGACAGCATAGACTTCGACTGGAAGAACATGGATATTCACAATTTCGACGCGCCTTCCGACATAGAACCTGACTACGACTGCCCTAGCATACCAAATAACCCCCACACTTATGAAAGCAAAAGTAACATTAGGAAAAATAATATTAATAAGAACGAAATAATTAGCAGCCCATCAAATAGAACTATAATAAATTTAACAGAAGACGGTGCCACCATACAATGTAGTTACGAAAACCAATCTCCTAGGAAAAGTACATTTTCTACTAATCAACTGAATAGAGACAATGACAAAAAAACCATAGTGGTCGAAGTGCATCATACAAGTGCTCCCGCTTGTAAATCGCATTGCAATTATCCGCCTCCGATGAAGAAAGACCTCAGCTCAGACTCCACTAGTATTTCCAGTTCAGGAACGCTATCAAGTGCCATTGCCGAAGAAATACAGAAACGAAAATTGGTAAGGATTTAAATTTATATTGTTGCTAGTACTTAAATTGGCAGGTACTTAAATTATTTTCGAAACAAATGGGCTGATTCAGTGAATAGAACTGAAATCCGCTAGACGGATTTGAACCATTTTTATAAGATATTAAAAAACAAAAAGGTTCTCACTTTATCTTCCACGGGAAGTTGCGAGAAGAACTTCTTTTTTAACATGTCCTATAATAACAACGTATTTTTATTCTTCCTAGAATAAGAAGAATTCGAATCCAGAAAACAGCTTACCCTTAAGCCTAATAAAGAAGGCGAGCTTACCGATCGCGGCAGACAACGACAAGAAGAAACAACACGACGCCTTGATGGACGAGTTCAAGAAGGTCCACAGGAAGATGTTCTCCGGGCAGGATCCTGGAGAAGCGATGAAAACAGAAAACGAGAATGATGCCGATAGTCTGGTGAGTATTCTCAAAGATTTCACTGGCCCAATATTGCAGGGTTACGGTGATATGAACTATACGAAGTAATTTTTTTGACTCCAAAATTTAACGTAGAACTCTTTAATGTACCACCGATTTGTTAAAGTTTCCAAGGTTTTATTGGAAATAACTTGAGGAATTCCCCGCTTACTGTGTTGATGTGTTGTACAAACCGGTCTATACTATATTTACCTATAGCTATATTTGTGGGTAATAAGCAAGCGGTAAAATAGAATCCCACCAAAAACATTTCATGTAAAATTGGCGGCCAAGACTCACATGCTCATAACGCTTTCGCTGTAAAAAAGTTACCAGATCCCTGGAAAAGCTAAGCCCCTAAGCCAACGCCAGCCTAAGAGTTTACTAGTCCAACGGACCGTCTGACCCATACGATATCAAGAAGTTAAGTTTATGTCTTCATGATAATATATATAAACTTAATTCCTTACCATATAGGCCGGACAGTCCATTAGACTTATATACGGTACTTTATGAAACGGCCAAGCCATACCTTTGAAGCCGAGATGTAGGATTAGTAAACTCAGGGCTTAGGGGCTTGGCTTTTCCAGGGATCTGATAACTTTTTTACAGCGAAAGCGTTATGAGCATGTGAGTCTTGGCCGCCAATTTTACATGAAATGTTTTTGGTGGGATCTTCTTTCTTTTTGTAAAGTAGTTTTTAATTTTTATATTTTTTTTTGTGCTGTAGCGTTTCTAAGTAAGTAGTAATAATTGTGTATTTAAGAAATACTTACGTTTAGCCCCATATATATACACTTTTATCCCCCATTATGGAAAACCCATACAAACTTTCATCCCCTTATTTAAAGGGTGGGGGGTGATTTTCTACAAATCCTAGAATATGTATTTTATTATTTATAACAAGGAGTCCCTATATCAATTTTCAGACGTCTAGTATCAAAATTTGCAGAAGTCTCATACAAACTTCCATCCCCTAGTTTAAGGGGATGGGGGTAAAAGTTCCAAGTTTCAGAATTATTCTATTGTTTGTGTACTAAACCTAGCTTACATACCATATTTCAGCTTTCTAGGTCATCGGGAAGTACCCCAGAGGTTTTGATACGTCAGTGTATAAGTGTATAAGTGAGTGGCAAAATCGCCGTATTTTAGGTACCAATAAGACCTAAAGTATAAAAGCTAGATCAATTAAATTAAGTACATTTTATATGTTCCCTAACTGCATCTTAACCTGTGAATTTGGGCGCTCTGGTCTTAACTGGGACGAAGCTATGAGGGTTTGAAAATTAGACGAAACGGATCGAGAAAAGGTAGGTACGGTAGTGCCCCGCTTCTTTTTTGCTCGTCTTGGCGGGGGCACTACCGTGCCCCCAGATTAAATATCTCACGTCTCTTACCACGCATCGCAAGAGAGGCGCATTCCTTAATTTTTTCATTTAAATTTTATTTAAGACATTCAGCTTAAATTGGAACAAGTGATAATATCTCAGCCAATATTCAATAGCTAATAATTCCAAATTTTGTAAATATGTTAACTTTTAGTAGAATTTTTCTATATCACTCATTGAATGAGTGTCTCATGAACTCATGATGACCAGCTACTTGTGTCGGGGATGTTTATTTTTTTTATTTAAGTTAATATATAATATTCAAGTATTAATTTCTTCATTAAGAATAAAGCGCCTGCTTTTGGATTACCGCTTTTTTCTTCGGCTACGTTTAGGATAGAACACCATTTGCCTTTATTCTTCAGTATTTGATTTGAACAAGAAGTAGGCAAACTATTACTCTACTTTAGTTTATCCAAGTACATTTTGGTAATCCGGCGGATTAGAAAAATGAATTACATATGGAAGACTATGAGTAAAGTACTATATTTACAAAGATCTTTGTTTTAAAGTTATATCGCATGGATAGGATCATAGGATGGTTCTTCACTACCTGCTATAAAATGCGATTCAACAGAAACAAGCATTTTATTTTAGTCGCGGATTGTAATGTAGTTGTTTCACCCTTGAGGCCTGAAATTGTTTAAGTATTTCCAAATTAGGGTTATATTTAATAGTAGGTTAACATTTTGATAATGATTCTCTGGGAAAGAAAACCCTTAAGAAAACTTTTTACTACGAGGAACCGCTTACATAAATAGTCCATTAATGAATCATATTTCAAATCCTATTCAATTAAGCAATGCAATTTAACGTGAATCAATTATTTTTAATTGATTGTGCCCAGTTTTTAAAAAAAAGTTTTTAAAAAAAATCACGTTCATAACTTTCCATGTTCCAATATTTACTTTTAGTATGGAACGTGTAGGCAACTAATTATATTGAGATTTTAATTGGAATTCATAAAATCATAAACTTTCTTTTAAGCGTTTTATTACATTATGTACAAATACAATTATTAACTACAATCTACATATGTTTAGAAACGAAACTTGTTCAATAATTATGTATCATTTATGATTTATTTATTAAAATTACATTTATGACTTACAGCTAGATAGTATCTGTTTACGACCTCTCGATAAGAAGGAATAGTGTTATAAGAATATTCGTTTCTGGGTGTATCTCCAAGACTATATGTATTTTAGTTTGGTTTTTCTCTGAACTATGAGTGTTTTAGTTCTTAGCTATAATTGAAGATCCTACTGTTCAGAAGATCGAAAGAATGTTCTAGTTGTGTAGGGGGTTTCGTTAGCATTTCAGTAAATTAGTTACTATATGGAAAACATCGATCTTTTTAACTTATCGACGGATTTTCCTGCAACGTTAGTAGTTGAGCATTTTTCAAAATATGTTCCGTGACGTATTGGAATTCCACCCAGTAAAAAAAATTTTTTTTTTGATAAAAACGATTTTAATAAATTCTCCTTCTTCTATATTCTTTGAAAATAATACGTGTTTCAATGTAAATTACTTAATTTGGCAAATAATCTACTTTGAACCTAACTACTACCACTGTGACGTTCCATTACGTTACAACCTTTAGGTACGTTTTAAGTAAAGATCAATGTATTGTTTGAAAATCAGTCTTTATTAAATGAAATTTAACACAATAATACTCTTTTAAAAATTAATAACATTTGCAATTCTAATTATCACAATAAAGATATAAAACAAAATCTTTCCATTACGTTACTATTTGGTCTTCATCATAGCTTAACTATCATCTTAAATTGAGATTATACTAAGAAACTATCATTAAGTTATATTTTTATCAACATTGTTACATGTTGTTCTAACGAATGAGATCTAAATTGTACAATTATCCTTAATAGTTAATATAAAATCTTAAAAAATCAATCACAGCCACAGTAGGACAAAGTGACGGGAATGGACCATTTGTCACGTTAAGGAACGACATGAAAGGTTTACATGGCGTGGAAAATAGCTTACAACTTCTACTAAATTTTCGGTCCATTTTTTTAAAATATAGTATACCCAGTTAGTGGTACTAATTAGTACTGTCCACCACTGAACATGCCAACACAGTCTGACCAGCATATCAAAGGTACTGAGCCGACGGTCCTGGGTCAGTAAATAGGATTTGGTGTAAGGAAACTGATGATGAACACCACAGATGGCCACTAGAACTTTTTTAGTTTTACTGAAGTCGGTTCTTTTTTTTGTTAAACAATAACGTTAACTAAACAATAAATTGTGTGGCAAGCCTAAGATATTCATAGGTGGTATTGCTGAAGCCTGTAAAATTGGCTCATTTATCTTGTAATTTTAAATTAGGTTTAGGTGTAACATAATAGTAAAATTTTTGAACTCTGCACCCACTTGAAGCATATCTCTGTTTGGCCCTATGGTTGACTGGTAGAGAATGCCATTAGGCATTAAGTTCGCCATTTGTACTGACTTTTGTTTTGTGCCATAAAGTTTAAATAAATAAATAGTAGTAGCTGTATTATATTTTTGTTTATAAATTAGAGATTTTTATTTCGATGAAAAGATTAATTTAATTATAGGTACAACTTTTTATGTATGTAAGGCTTTTTAAAATTGCTTACCTACTACTACTATTTAATTTTGCCCAACTTTACTATTTATAAATAAATAAAAATATGATGCTAATGGTAATCCGTGCACTTAAAACCAGCGGCATGTAAACCATGCATTTTCGTTCCATACGTCACGTTTTTTTGTTCCCCTCTTACAATACGTATCGTAGTGGATGTGACGTAAGTATGCCGGCAGTTACTTAAAGTGAATTAGTCCTTTGATTTCTTGCAATCTACTACTTTTAACGTCTTAATAAGTCACTGCACAAGTCAATAAATTAAAATTCATAAGAATTAAATCACAAAATGGCTCCTTACCTTCAGTACGTCCCGTTCGTATTGGATAAAAAATATGACACTCCGTGACGCACGTCCAACTTTTTGCATTTTTAAAGCGATACTGACTGCCATACCTAAACAACGGCTATAGTTAAGGATCGAAATGTTGCCACTGATATAAAAATTGGGCAAGTGCGAGTCCGACTCGCGCATGAAGGGTTCCGTACCTATATATATGTATATATAGGAATAACAAGTTTTTTGTATGGGAGCCCCCCTTAAATATTTATTTTATTTCATTTTTAGTATTTGTTGTTATAGCGGCAATAGAAATACATCATCTGTGAAAATTTCAAGTGTCTAGCTATCACCGTTCTTGAGATACAGCCTGGTGACAGACGGACGGACGGACGGACGGACGGACGGACGGACAGCGAAGTCTCAGTAATAGGGTCCCGTTTTTACCCTTTGGGTACGGAACCCTAAAAACACAACTATTTTGGTAGTTTTATGTTGTCAAGTAGGTAAAAATGACGTGACGTAGTGGAATTTTCCACCTAAGTGGTTTTGGAGGACATAAAACAAATTGTAATTTTACAATTTTATTACACTAGGCGTTAAAAGATAAGGTTTAAAATCAGTTTAAGACTATATAATCATTTCACACAATAGCCATGTTCAGGCCTAGAACGAGACAGATATACTTAAAATTCGCTTCAAAGTTAGCAAAGTGTACATGGGACACTCAAAAATCGGTACCTTATCTTCGATTTTTTTGATAAAAAAAATACTTTAAGTGGGTTTTAAAGGCAGTATTTACCTTAATTGAATAGTATATAAGTTACTTTACAATTTTAACAAACAAACTTTATACTTTAGAACAATATTTTATAGAAAAAAAGGAGTCCAAAGTCATGGGACAGCGATATTTGTATCAAATATTTAATTTGAAAAAACCGGCCAAGTGCGAGTCGGACTCGCGCACCAAGGGTTCCGTACAAACACTTTCCATCCCTAAGTGGTTAAGTTAAGTTTGCACCTGGTATGTATAGCGCCCCATATAAATTAGGTGCAAAGTTAGGTATTAAAAAAACTACTTACTAGATCTCGTTCAAAACAATTTTCGTTGGTAGTTTTTATAGTAATGTACATCATATGCTTTTTTTAGATTTTTCATTTTCTTATTTTAGAAGTTAGAGGGGGGGGAACCAACTTTTTTCCACTTTGGAAGCGTCTGTCACGCAAACTATTCGGTTTAGAAAAAAAATATTTTAGAAACCTCGATATCATTTTTGAAGACCTATCCATAGATACCCCACACGTATGTGTTTGATGAAAAAAAAATTTTTGAGTTTCAGTTCTAAGTATGGGGAGCCCCCAATATTTATTATATTTTTTTTATTTTTGCATCAAAATCTTAATGCGGTTCACAGAATACATCTACCTACCAAGTTTCAACAGTATAGCTCTTATAGTTTCGGAAAAAAATGGCTGTGACATACGGACGGACAGACAGACGGACAGACGGACAGACGGACAGACAGACATGACGAATCTATAAGGGTTCCGTTTTTTGCCATTTGGCTATATATATTTTGGGATATATATATAAAGTTATATACTTGCACTGAGTTTGTTTTGCGCAATAAAGTTTAAATAAATACAAATAAACCATTTCGCCACCCTAACTCCCAAGCAACCTATCGATTTTGTCCTTATGCTTTGGATGTCAATCTTTGCATTGTTTATTTGAAAGGCTTACACCTTACCATTATTGTGGTGTGTACCCACATTAAAAAAATGAGACATTACATGCTTCATAAATTTATTGAAATAGTTATTTTTTCTCATAGCCAATAAATATAAATAGGCAGTGAAAATTCATATAAAAAAAAAGTTAAATATTCCAACTAAGATTAAGATTATGGCATTAGCATCACCCTCCAGTATACCTGGAACTGCGTTACATACATTTGTACAGTATACGTCTGGTGGTTCGAAAGTCTGGACAGAAATGTTAATGCTCGACGCCGGCCGCAGTCACAGTAAAGTAGAATAATGAGCGAAATTTGTTACGGAGTGAAGTTAAGGCGTAGGTTGGGCGGATAGGTATTTAATATGTTAATAAGGAACGGCCTAGGCCGACTACCTTATGAGTAAACCACTTGATAATAAGTGTTTCACGTCCATAAGTAAACTAACGCAAATAGCTTTTGAAGATTATTTAGCATACATCTTACCAAAAGATACAACCAAAAGAAAAGTAAATAGCTAACTAGCTTTGATCAAACGTTCTCAAGAAACGCGCTCTTATTGCTGTTTCCTCTTCATATATTTTACACTAGCTGTGCCCGCGACTACAGAAGTGTCCGCGGCTCCGCACGCGTGGAAATCGGTCTGTGTCAGTTTTGCTTTATCACAGTTTCTTGATACCCCGCAGACAGGACTTTCCGTGCTGTCCAAATCTATTGGGATCTTGAAAGTTATAAGAGCCGTCTTGCCACCAGGCACCAGCAACGTAGCAGCGAGTATTCAATAAAAATTGTTGATATCCGTACCCCCTCTTCTAAACTTAGAATTAATTTGGCAAAATCCTTCTTTAGTGGGCTCACTCATGTCTCATCATATTAATTTCAGCGCCATCTGTTACTTTATCAGGGTACTCGATGGTCGTAGCACATGTTTGGTAAAAAAAT
The DNA here is from genome assembly GCA_947623375.1 of Apotomis capreana. Taxonomy (NCBI): domain Eukaryota; kingdom Metazoa; phylum Arthropoda; class Insecta; order Lepidoptera; family Tortricidae; genus Apotomis; species Apotomis capreana. The sequence goes on along the minus strand of OX392503.1, from coordinate 16,151,263 downwards.
TTATAACCTATAATATGGCCACTTTCTCGACAGATCAACAAAGTTTTCATCAAAATCCGTTCAGCCGTTTTCACGTGATGCGCGGTCAAATAAACATACAAACAGATAAACAGACAAATAGACAAATAGACAAAAAATCTAAAAACTGTTGGAACGTGTTCTGTTATCGATTCTAAAGTATCCCCCGCCAACTTTTTTTCGAATATTTATCTTCCATGTGCCTACAGACTTTCGACCCTCTTCAGGTTTATTATATGTAAGATATATCGTTACTCAGTTCTGAATTTTTCATTATTTTTATAAGAAAACGCTATTTAATTTTTACGGTACAATGTATTAAAAAGATTAAGGAGTTATTATGACCTACTAGAGGCGAATTTACGCTCTATCGTGACTAATAGAGCCAAAGTAGACTGACTAAACTAAGAAGAGTGTATTTCCCGCAGTTTTGTGTGTGTGACATCTGTCATCTCGTACATTAGTACATATTATAATAAAAACTTTGGTTGTATCTTTTATGCGTTTGACCATGATATAAACATGTAGGTAACATCTATAACAGCTCTAGAAAATCGTGTGTTACGTAGGGTAGTTTAGCCGGTTTTCGGCCAGGTAAGCAAAATTTTGAGTTCAGGTGGATTTATTGGGCGATATATTTAGCAAACCTTAGTCTAAGTGTTATTTACGAATCATAGACATATTGTAGTTTCCTATTTCGTATCACATTTTGCCATGGATAATATACTTTTATTTTTATAATATAAAATATCAGAAAGTAGCTACTAAGTTGGCTTTCGGCCGCTTGTTTTGGTTTACGGCCGTTTATTTAGCCAGTTCTCGGCCACTGTTATTTATATTTTAGATGACCCTTATTTGAGAAACAATAGGTTTTCATATTCAATAAAACAAAAAAGTAAAAATCTATGGAAAATGTAATTAGCTGCAACCTTTTTTTTACTGCATTAATACGGCTGACATCTAAAGATATTTGAGTCGATTTTCGGCCGTCTTATATTTATAGGGCCGAAAATGGAACACATACAAATTGTTTTTCGGCCGCATGATAAAGCAGGGCCGAAAAACTAAATTTGTTTTAGTTTACGGCCGCTTTCTGTCACCGCGGCCGAAAACAAACAATACTCTCCACCGATGCTCGGCCATGTTAACCGCAGTGGCCGTAAACTCGCTTTCAAAAGATTTATTTTCGGCCATTCCTTTATAATTTTTAGTTACCGGCCGAAAACTAAATTAATCGTTTGTATTTTCCGGCCATTATCATTTACCTAGGCCGAAAACTAGTTATTCAAAATGTAGTTCTCGGCCGCCAAAAACAAGCAATCATAAACTGATTTAAATCATTAATTTGTTTAAGATACATGCGGCCGGCACCTAAATACATGAATGAGATTGTATCCAAATTTGTAATTGACATGATGTTTATTAAATAGATTTTAATTTAATAGCGATTTTGATCATTTAAAAATATACGTAAGTATTCAAGTTATTTCTCGGCCCGGAGGCCGGAAGGTAAATGATTTGACGAAATGCAATCTAGTCATCCGGCCATCACATTTGAAAGGATTTTGTTACATATTTTATACATTTGAATATAAATGACATTATTTCAACTCTTCTAGAGCGTATAGAAGTCAAAGCAATGTTTCTAAAACCAAATAATCAACATTTTAACCTACCTTGAAGAAAATGGCGCGCACTATTTTATTCACTAATTTTGACACACACTCACACTGACTAATTTGCGTTGGCGTACTGGCTAGCCAATTGAAACGTTATTAAGTGAAAACATTTAGGAGGCGTCAGTGTTAAGTGAATTTGAGTGACAAAAGTATTTTTTTGAATGAGTGAGGTAAAATTTTCTTGTTATTGCAGTTTTACTGCGTAGAGGCCGAAAACCAGAGGGGGCCGGACAACCGGCTAAACTACCCTAGGTATAAGTTATAACAAAACATGTTAGAGCAATTGCTGTTTATTGGTTATGTGATAAAGCTATCGTGACACATAAAATCACTCAGCAGCCAATCTAGGGCTGATTATAATTTTACTTCCAAAGATTTATTCTCAGCCTACTGTCCTGAACCTCTAGCACATTTGTGATACGCGAATCTTTCTCGCACGAGATATTTATCTATCTCTTTGTGTGCAGTACTGTGAGAGAGTGACAGGTTACGCTATGCCGCGCGAAAAGAGTCGTGAAGCATATAGTTGTGCTAGACGGGCTGAAGTATCGATAAAAACGCCTGTAATGCAAAAGCTTAAGCACACCTTTGACACGCGATTTTTTCTGCTACGAGAAATGTTACCTATCCCTTTCTATGACGCATTGTGAGAGAGTGACGGGCGATGCTATATCACGAAGACTCGCGTAGCATAGTTGCGGTAGAGGGCTGAGCTGCTCTTAATGTACTACTAGACTGTGGGTTTCGTAAACTAATGTGAAGGTACTAGCAGGTACATTTCACATAGTTACACTTTTAATCATAGGTTGGTAGCTATAGCTATAGGTAAGTTATCTACTTATCTTTTCTGAAATATGGCGAGGTCATCAGAGTAACTAATCGTTGAATTCATAAACAATGGAATTATGACTCAACCTAGCTTTTATTAAAGGTCGGAAGGAAGTATCCCGTCATTTATTTTTCATCGTCGAAGCTGCCATGACGCAGTTCACAACTAATCAAAGACTAATATAAAAGGACGCTTGTCGGGTCGCCCTTGTCTAAGCAAAAGTAATATGATTTAATGATCTTTTATTCTTCGTGCCAGGAGTACTTATTTTATAATATCCTATTCTAGCAGTTTGCAGTTTTCCACGGTCAGTGTACCTAGGAAATTATACCGTTTTAGTGATTGTTGACCCCTTTCTATTACAATTTGTGCTGTTACGTGCGTCACAATTGTGTTACAACAGAATGATTGTTGTTATCATAATGATAGCATACAGCGTTCACAAAATCGTTTAGCGCTTTACAAATATAGAACGGCGGTTTTCTGTGCTATTGACAAATGACACAAGCATTGACATGTCGACCTTGACGAGTAATGATGTAAATCTGTCTGCCATCATCCTTAATGACTTAAATGACTGACTGCATAGTGTTTTGTTTAATTTTAGCGAAATCTTTTTAAGATTTGTATTTAATAATTATGAAATCATTATATTATCAATACTAGTATTACACAATATAAATAATAATATTGTGTATTTTTTTTTGCATTGCATATTATGTAAATATACATATAAGTAACCACTGTCCATCTAACGTTATCGTTATCATGGCAGTCGTTAGTTCATATCTATACTGTCGTCACTTTCACTTGGGTACTTGAAAAGGTTTTACGATGATAAGTTTTATATTTGGAAAGGAAAAAAATAGGTACCTAAACATATGCCATAACACTTCTTTTTTGCATTAGAAATAAGTGACATAACACCGTTATATATACTTTACGTCGAAGGTTCAAAATTTACAATTACTCTACTTACATATATGTAGATACTTTAGAATTGCACGAATCTTGTGAAATTGATAGACGTAGTCGCCTCGGCACATTTGGGTTTATTTTTTTATATAAACTTACATAAAGCTAATTTATTGGAGCGATACCTATTACCTATATACTATGAAATCCTATTTTATGTAGGAAAATTATACGAATCGTAGAAACGGAAACAGTGTGGCAAATCATGTAAAATGACATAGTGTTTCGCGTTGTAGTTATGATGCATATATGTAACAACCAAAAAGTCAATAATTTATATTTGGATGACTCATTGATTAATGACGCAACTCAGGCTTTATTTTGCAAAAAAAACCTGGGAATACCGGCGGCGCCATGTTACATACGTAGGAACTTAATTGAGTTCATAGGTGGATTTAAAACGACGGAATCGCGTAGATTCTGCCGATTACTTTATGATGAATTAAAAATAAATAACAATTCAAATATTTTTTTTATTAACAGTTACACTATCTTTTCTCGCGGATGAGTCGAGCAGCACCTCTAGCACAACTTCGAGACGTAACTTTCTCGCTCGAAAAATATTACCTATCTCTTTCTTCACTGTACTGTGAGAGAGTGACGGGCGATGCTATTTATTTATTTATTTAAACTTTATTGCACAAAAGAAAAACTTAACGTACAAAAGGCGAACTTAATGCCATGCGGCATTCTCTACCAGTCAACCTTAGGGCAAAGCAGAGAAATTGTAGGCGGTGCATCAAACAACATAATTACACATAATTAAAATACTCATACTATTATATTATAGATAATAAACATACATATATATAAATAGATACATACATAAATATATACGACGATGCAACAAACCAAGCAGATATATTATGAGACTTCAGTTCTGCTAGCAAAGAAACTTCGCACGGCCCTTTTAAATGCCAACTTACTCGGAGCCGGGTTGATTGTGAGAGGAAGACCGTTCCAGAGGCGAGCCACTTACAAGGAGAAAGAATTAGACATGAAACCAGTACGGTGAAGAGGAATAGAAAGGGCAAGATTGCCGGAAGAAGCTATGTCTTGCGACAAGAGTTGCGAAGCATAGTTATGATAGATTTGCAGGTCACAAAATCAATTTGTGACCCTCGACTCGCCGATAAACTGCGAGCATACGAATCTAAGGATGCAATCAAGGAGACCTTATAAAAAGATTTACATATTAGTTACGTTGCAACGAATAGACGAATGGTTAACTATTATGGTTAAGGTGATGTAATTTTCGAGTAAAATTACCGTGACACAGACGAACGTTATGGCGAAACTGACGAAGAAAAAGGCAGTAAATACAACTCCATTTTTTTGTAAAAAACTTTTACGAATAATAATATTTGGACCAGATGAAGGGACCGGATCATATCGAAAAGTAAAAGAAAGTGCATTAAGAAGAAAACAACTATGATATGAACACATTATATTAGACGCAAATGTTGAATGATAAAGAAGAATAACCGACAAGTTATCCTTTTTCCAAGCTCGTCGTTCCTTGTCCTTAATTATCTTTTTGCGTATTAATTGGCTGAAATGTAGAAAATATGTACCTTTTATTCCCACTTTTCTCAAGTTCGTTTTCTCAGCTTTGTTACGCCCATACAAAAAGTAAGAAAAGTTACAAAACTCAAATTGTCTCAGCTTTAAGGTATCTAAGTATGCATTTTCTGCAGCCAATTATCTCTTGAGATGTTCAATGTATGTCTTGTTAATTATTTAGCTGCTTACAAAATAAGAATCTTCCCCGTGGAGTCTCAAGTCTTGCCAACGTTCCTACGTAATGGCCGCAGTTCACGGCTCGGTATGCCTTTAATCAACCCGCGTTCACTCGAGCTATGTTAATCCACATGAGGTAATCAGGCAACTCAGCTATTAAGCAGCACATTAGCGGCCTTATTAAATTAATTAAAGTTATGTTGGTTTTAAATTTCGTTCACTTATCTGTGGATCTCCAAACGAAATCGCTGTGCAACACAGATACCGGTAAATTGCCTTGCCCGTAATTTTTATTGGATGGAATAACCCAGCGGTTTACGATACCTAAGAACTTGATTAGTAAGATATTATAAATGTTTTAATACGAGCACTTAACTGTTCACTCTCATAAGTTACTCAAAACACGCTAAATTACTTTTTCGCGACAAGGGAATAAGAACGACGAACGAAAGTAACGTTTAAGGATGCTATAATCCTGCATCCATGCGGTCAAACATTATTTGATGCACGTGTAAAATTATCCTTTGCGAGATATAAAAAAAAAATTAATCTGGGTTTGGAGTTGCATGAAAATGCTAGACTTCGCTTCTCTCGCACTGTACATTTACAGATACTGTGTCGTTCACTAAGCATCGTGGCAAATACGTTGCCAGTTACAAAAGCATCCGAAATCTTGATAAAAATGACAATAGCTTTTGTATTGTTGGATCTCAAGCGGCAGACTTTCCTAATTACCCGCGGCGTAAGTCGGGATTTATAAAGAATTTTAATTACAATAACGAAACAGTTAGATCACTCGGCTATTTGCGGTTCAGATTGCAATCATCGCTACGAAAAGCTTATCTCGATAATACTTTTCGGATGTTCTTATAACGCTACTGATCAAATCGTAAGTTTAACTATAATAACACGACACAAGGTCGTGTCTAAGACTGAATAGTACAGCAAGATAAGCGCTCGCCGAAGCAAATCGTCGATATTGATCTGATGACTTTACCTATATATTTCCTGCTTTTTCTAAGTGGGTAGCCCAACAGGTTAAGTGATGTTAGACCTTCTAGTGACCAGATCTCAGAATGCGCTGGCAGTAAAGTCACTGATCAATTCTTGAACTCGAACCAAACAAGTATAGGTAGATACTGGAATTGTAGTTAATAACGGTTTCTGTGCAAGTACCGCGCTGACCCATTAAGTTTTGGTCTTGGAACTAGTATTTCTCAGGACGATTCGAGTGCTTTCGGAGTTGTTGGCGGTGAAATTATCACCGAGCTAAATTTGTACTTTGAGCTAATTTGAAAACGTTCCAATTACCTACAGCTCTGTATTAAACAATATAAGATCGGTAATAATCGGTATTGTTGTAGTTTCTACATATATCACATTGTTTCGTAACAATCAGCAGCAGCAGCAACCTGTATCAATCAATTTCGACCAAGATGTTTCAAGAAATTTCACAAAATACTACATACATAAGTAAATACCTACTTAATTTAATTCTTGAGACTCCAATGTACTAATATGTTGTAAATTTTTATGTGAGATACCGTGTGACTGCTTCCGTGAACTATACATTTGATTCTGACACCAACATTTGCGAACAATACGGTTTTTTAATCAGAAAATATATACAATCACCGTCACAGATCACCTTTAAAATAACCTCCGTGTAAATAATAAACAAGGTGCTGTTAAATATCGTAACATCCCCGTGTCGGTTTACCGACTGTGAGTGACAATAGAGATGCCACAATCACAATATTTGTAAACTACTTATCCGCTATCAGATAGGTATTCACCGCGTCAGTACTTAATCACGAAAACTTTTTTACGAACGACTTTATCACAAAAATACTACTATACTATATGACGAAAAATTTTCTATAAATAAATAAATAAAATAAATAGGTATTAAGGGACAATCATACACAAATCGACCTAGTCCCAAACTAAGCAAAGCTTGTACTATGGGTACTAGACGACGATATACATAATATATAAATACATATATAGATAACATCCATGACCCAAGAACAAATATTTGCCCCGGCCGGGATTCGAACCCGGGACCGCCGACTCAGTAGGCAGGTGTCTACAAACCGAGCCAAACGCGTCGTCAAATCGTCTATGTTGGTATCATATTAAAAATGTATTGTTCTGTACCCTATAATTATGTATATCCTATTAAAAATACCGTATTCGCTACATATACGACACCTGTGTATTTTATGACTGATATCACCGATAAAATATCATTAGGTATTGAGTCAATACGCAGTCAGTCAATACTATTGACTGCGAACTACAAGCATTTCACCTTTTGAAGGGGATATCGGACACCTTTCAGCACGATTACCGCCAATTAGTCAAGCCATCCAATCATCGATTTATAGGTTCGCAATATCAAGCAAGGCACCACCGAGATTTCGCATCATTCCGCCTTGCACTGATAACGACAAGACCAAGACTTGTGCTAAAGCGCAGCGCTCGCGCCGACAAACCGCAGTCTGTACAGTACTCAGTACTTATCGTCAGTCGTTTGCGCACACTGCACTCCGCCGCGCGCGCTTCTCCAAACAAATCACAACAACTCGGGAATAACTATCGGAAAATTTTATTATCGACCTTCACGTGTTTCAGCTAATTTAAGTGCGTTTTTTCAAGCACATCTAATGCATTAGTTCACATAAATGCATTCCAAGACCCCGTGCCGCGTAAAGTGCATCGTTTGAAATCAAATCGTTTTACAAACCGTGTTTGCCATGGTCTGAATTCATTATAAACATTGGAAGTGTTGGATACAATATGAAAAATAACAAGTCTAAGCCGCTCGTCGTAATTCAATGCTATGAAGTAAGTTCAGATACAGACATAGTGTTCCTGTTACTATTAGAGCGAAACAATACCTTGCAGATAATAATGTTGTTAGACTGACTGTCTTGCCTAGACAAAATCACAAACCATGGAAAATGCCATATGATTTGTCGATGAGACGGCAAGACAGGCATGGCCAGCCCATATCTCTATCAGTTAAGTCGTGTGTAATCAAAATCGATATTATCTATACGTAGAAGTATTTTTACGAAAGCATGAAATCTGTTCAATATCATGACATGATAACATACTAAAATATGTATTGGATACTATCTAGCATAAGTAGTTCCAGGTAATTATAACCTAGGCACCTAGTTTATTACTGATCAAACTATATATGCATTTTTTCTGTTACGTATGAATGCATTTTAGCGTTACTGTCAACATTTACTTTATGTTTCCGATACCGGGCATACATATCACCTCACCAGTTATGCTACTTACAAAGTTTCAAAACAAGAACCTTAGTCTCGAAACAATTGATAGTAACAACATTCTGTTATGAAGAACACAATCGCAGATACAAATTGGGGAATTTCCTTCTAGATTGTTAATTAATCGATCGTGAATCACAGTTGCCTAAATAATTCGGGGAAAATATCGTTATATTCACAAAGAAGATACTAATTAAATGTTAACTAATATTCAACACCGAACATCTGCGTCACCGATGTACCTAACCAAAGTTCAATGTTAGTCAGGTTTTTCATTTGTTTGCAAAAAACCGCGGTTGCAAGTACACAGTCAAGATCACACACGTTATAAATTCGGGATTCTGTAATAGACATGTGTTAGTGACCCAAGTAAATAAATGGCAGGGCAACACACTCAAATACACCTGAAAAAATAGTTTCTGATATTTCTAAGTCCCATGTAGGTATATCCTGTCAGACGTTGCAGGTCTAGTAAGTAGCCATAGCAAATCGCGAGATAAAAGCACCGAAGAGGATGGACGAAATAAATTTTGGTCATAATAGGGGTTAATTTTGACAATCAGTCGCAATTTTTTTTGCGCAATATTTTTCTTTTTTAACACCGTATTAAGTAAAACAATATGCAAAAGCGTAACGTATCGTAATGTATCTCATACCCCAACGGACCTTTCACGCTTGGATAAGAACCCTATTTTGTTTTCAAAGAGGGTAAACCATATTTGCGGTTGCTTTTTTGTTCCAATATAGGTTCATTTAATGACGATAAATTCTCTATTTTGAGTAATCAGAAGACTGGGAAAAACACTTTACAAGTGCAATTAGACAACCAATCCACGATCTTAATCTGGATCACGTTAATACGATGTAAATTGACTCTTTTTTTCTAAATCGCAGTCTCAGAACGTGCAGACGTACGTCACGGAACAATTTTTGTCAGTGGGTTGGGCGCTCAAAAGGTTAAGTGAAGGATCGAAGACGAAGCTGAGATCAGTGTTACTTAATAACTACTCGTAAATATTAAACAGTTTGGACTTAATAAATCCAATTTAAGGAACCATAAATTAGCTAAGCATTTACCTACCTAATTATTCTAAATAATGTAGAAGATACACAATTCAAGAAACAAAGAGGTTTTTTTGTATTAAAATTGCCACTTAAGATACGTAGCGCATCACGTTTCGTGACATCATTGATATTAAAAGTGACTTTCGGTTTTGTTTAGTTTTTGTTTACTGTGATAGAAATTTTCTCCGCTGCTATTTTCTCATCGCTGTTACTTACTTTTTTTGAAACTGTGGTGTTGGGTGTTAACATTATGAAGCTATAGTATAGTTTAGTATGCTTTATGTGCGTCGGATAATCCTTGCGCTGTACTGTAGTCATCTGCAGCAGCATTTGGCAGGGCAAAGTGTAACATTACTAATACGTGAGTGCTTCATTTCGTTAGATAGTATTTCAAGTGAATTTGTCACAAGAAGTCACATTTAACCTACATGAATGAGATCTCAAAGCATTCTAAGGTTAGGTTTAGATAACTCGTAAATTAACTCTAACTTTACTGCGATTCTAAATACGTAAATACGTAATCGGCATTTTATAAGTGAACCCTTCGGTGCATTCACACTCGTAGTCTATATTTGATGTTTAAATATACAATGTAATTGTACGGTCTGTACAAAGGTGCATTCTGCCCGTCAGCATTTTACGTCACGTAGCATTTATTCCATTACTTTAAGTTAGTGCATATCCGGCAACCGCGGAGTGCATTCATTTGTATCATTTTATTACTTTATCAATAAATCATTATTTCGGTGGAAAACTGAAGTGTTATCATTATCAACTATCAACTCAAGTGTGACTGTCCCGTACAGTAATAATTTATTACTCTTAGGTATATAACATACTTAAGTATATAAAAAAATTATTAGTATTTCGTTATTTTTTTTTCCTTAGGATCGCCAGCAGACGTTACCGCTACGGAAAGTAGAAGAGCCGGAGTTTCCGATAAACGGGCATCAACCAGTCAAACGCGAAGTCCCGAACGGACATTTTCAAAGACGCGAAACTTTGAACGGGCATCCACAGCAAATACGTGAAGCTGTGAACGCCCACATTCAGCAGAAACGCGATGTTCCGAACGGGCCACCCCAGCAAAAACGCGAAGCTTCGAACGGGCAACCGCATTCGAATGGACATCCGCAACAAAAACGCGAAGCCACGGACAGCCCTCCACCGCCGCCGCCGCCGGTAAGTATTTCCTGACCCAGTCAACGACTCTAGCCTTAAGCCGTCACACACAATCACTACCTAAGTTAGAAAGAGACGGTGCAATGGCCGGTCATTTACGAGGGTTTGTGCGAGATGTGCATAGGGCCATTTATAAGCCCGTCCATATGCTAATTATGGCAGGTGTACGGTGAAAACAAGTCTGGAATAACTTATACTTATGTTAGAATCTTAGTAGTTATTTGAATGGAATATCCAGTTTAGATTCCAGGGCTAAAATGTTTATAAAACGTTTTAACTTCGTCGACTTTATTTGCTTTATCATACATTCGTTTACACTGCAAATCGCAAGCAATTCCAAAGTTTGCATCATAATTTACTTTTAGTTAATTGGCCAATTGATAAATGGTTGGGAAATCTGGCCTTGATACCAAAGTTTTATCTTAGTTTAACTTCCTTTCAGATGCCAGCAGCGAACGGCCTACAGAACGGAGAGCATAAAAAACTAGATATATCGAAATCAATTCCAAAAGCACTTAACACAGATCTGGTTAACACTTTGAATCAAAGAAATGGTTCGTTAGCACGAACGCCGACGCCCGACTACAATAACAAGACAGATTTTAAGACACAGTTTAAATTGAAGAGCGTAAAGGATGACAAAGCCGAGTTGGACTCGCTGGAATCGTATACATTAAAAAATCCTGCTAACGTACAGCCAAAACCACCGTCGAATTATTTTGTGAGAGCACCGAACGGGACGGCGACGATGAAGAAACATCTTCGGCCAGTGTCAGTGACGATAGGAGAGTACGCTAGCGGCGGGAACAGCAGAAGAGAACCTTCGAAACTGGAGTTCCTGAACGGTGACAAGCCCGACGGACCTCAACCGGCAATCGACGATGAACATATCTCCAACAGACTTCAGTCGGAGTTGGCGCTCACACTTTCTAGATCCAATTTACGTAAAAAGACTGATGCATTGGTAAGTATTCAATAAACTGAACTGGAAGTGTTGATACTCTTATTATTATGGTAGCTTATACATATTCAGATGTTTCAAAATTCGGATTTTAGTATGTTAAAAGAGCGTTACTTTTACAAGCCGTAAATTTTTAGGATAGTTCATAAAATAACTTGAAAGGATAGTGTATAAAATAAACGTTGGATTTGTTTTATAATACCTAATCCTGAAAACAACGAACAACGGGATTTTGGAACATATACAAAATATATTTCGAAACATAGATGTTAACCTAAATAAATTTATGAAGTAATATCCACATTGAATCTCTTTCAGGGTTATCAGATAGGTCCAGATAGCCAGATAGCAAATAACAACGAAGATAGCGATTGGTCTGTAGATAGAAATTTTCACGCCAGATACGGAAACAATCTATTGCCTCTGCCACCGACCGTAACAATACCCAAAGTATCGAAACTAAAGCATTGAGCAGCCATTACAAATAAATTCTTTTATTGCGTCATTATTCTTTGTCTTTTATGCAAAGAGGTTTTGAAACTTAAGTAAGAATGACTCAATGATTATAATATTCTAATATTCAATAATAACTTCTGCATCCAATCTTATTTAACACATTCTTTGTTTCTATCAAGATCACGAGCACTATAAGTTTCGTCATGCACGAGTGAAATAAAAAGAAAACACTGGTGGTGTGTGAAATTTCGAATTGAAGTAAGGTGGTGGTGTCAAGGTGTTTTTAGCGGAATGCCAGTACAAAAGAAATAACATAGTACTTATTTACTTCATGCGGGAATATTATGCGATACCTTACTTTTTTTTTTTTTGTTTCAGGCCGATGCAGGTCGATGATTTCAAGACCCTGTCATTTGTGATTAAATTTAATTAACTTCTTGCAATTCAGTTCTGTGCATCACTTTAATCACTTATTTATGTAAAAGGTTTAAGTTATCGTGAATATTTTGTAAATGAAGTTGACGAAACAAACGTAAGCGCGATTGGGGAAAAAACTATTTAAAAACTTATACTGCAGATTTTAAATATTTTGAATAATGTATTACCAAAGTTAGTTACTTCTGTCATTTATGTCATAAAATAAAAGTTTAAATTAATGTGTTCTTGGTAGTGCTACATTTTAAAATCTGTTTTTTTTTTTTTATATATGTAATGTAATTGAATAAATAACTGCAACATTGCTCATGTGAGTGTATAAAAATATGTATAGGTCAGTCCTTAGTTTATTAAATATTTCGGGAAATAAGGTCTATCTAGAAAAGTATTGGATTTAAGTTGTATAGGTGTGTGTCTATTTTAGTAAATATACATGTACCTAAGTCTATGTCTAGTTTCGAATATGTATGAAATAGGCAGATATAAAGCACGAATTTCTGTTGAATTGTATGAATTACCTAAGTCATAATCGTAAATAATAATAAACAATTCAATATTTATGAACATGGAGTATTTTTTTCACTTAATTAAGGACATCCATAAATAGACTGTCTTATAGTCGTGTTATTTACTTACATACTTAGATGGAGATGAGAAAAACTATTGTAGAATAAAGAGAATACATTCGCTAAACGCCTCAACATTAAACTTTGATAGAGAATACAGGAATTAACATAAACGTGAATAATAGGACTCTGACCACATAACATCGTGCCACGGCAAACCGCGATAACATTTGGTTTAGATTTAGGTAAGCACATTGGCGTATCTAAGATTATTTTTCAGGTGGGGCCTGGGTGGAGGCCTGGCCATGGCCTTTGAGTTTAAGTCATGACTTTGTATGGGTAACCCAAAATCCTGGGGTGGGCACTAGACCATATTGGGGTGAGCACGGCCCACCCGGCCACCCCCCTAAATACGCCAATGGGTAAGCATATTCATATAAGACCATTGTAATATTCATACCTGTGCTAACTCGGGGCACGATCTAAGACGTTACGTCTCACGTCGCCGTGGCGTGGAATGTTGCGATACCTGCTGTGGCGGAGATGATGTTGCGTCGTCGTCGTCGTCATGATCATGACATGCATAAGTATCGTTCTATGTATAATAATTCCTCTACAGCAAAAGACGCCGCAGCGTTGTGTGGTATGTTCTAAGTCAACGCTAGAGCTCCCGATTTCCGCGGTAGATATTACACGCCGGCTCGTGTACCCGTCAAATTTTTTAAATTTCATCTTCAACCCCGGCGGTACTAAGGTCCCGAATTACACAAACCTGCTAATACCAGTTTCCGGAACCATGTATGTTTATCTCTGCTCCGTTCGAGTATTTCCGTCGGCTACTATGCAATGAGGACGAGACGGATCCGCGTGTAGTTAGGATCCGTAGACCCGTATATATTGTACTGGTGCACGGATGCTAATTATACGTGCCGAACGGGCCTAAAATTCGGTGACATGTAACACGAAAACGGATACCTAAACTAAAATAAACGGATACCGTAGGTACCTACACGAAACCCAGACACGATCGTGAGCCCTAAAATAGTCAGTGCAAACGCTACGTTCTACATCACGTCATCGTGCCGTGAATTTTTACGTGCCTATAGTCGAAGATTTCTACCTCACGAAGACTTAATGTGTAATTGTATTTTATTTAGTCGTCCCGCGCCGGACACCGCCGCTAGTCACGGACCGGAATTTAGTAACACATAACTTGTATAAAGAGCACATAGCATAGGGACATTGTGTGCACAAGTACGGTAATTCTGTTAGAAAATTGCGAGCAAACAATATAAGAGCTAATGATATAGGTAGTGCCCGTCTCGATCCTCTCCATTTCCGTGTAGTGTAGGTAGGTATGTATATAGCTGCTTCCGTAGTGCAGACGATGACGCCAATCCGATCCAGTGAGATAATTATGTAAGTAAAACATAATCGCCTTCTTAGCGTCGCTTTTGTTCCGTATGAGTTATTACAAATAGTATTAGCATTACGGTCGTGTGCACTGACTGGTCATCTTATTTGTGCGGACTGACCTTGCTTTCCATACATGTTATCAGTTCATCTCGGTAAACAAATTTTAAAAACACGTTAGCTGTAGCGGTTTTAAGGCGACTCCGTACGTGGAATGGTGATTTTTAAAGTCCTAAGGCTCGTAATCTAGCCAACGGAAAAATCTGAAAAAAATATATGTTATTTTTGACTATTTCTTCTAAAAAATTATAGTTGGATTTTTTTTTAAAGCAATAATTACTATGGAAACAATAATGTTGAAATAGGGTCGTTTTCAATTTTCAATTCCCTAAGGCTTCTAAACTACAAGTGATATTTACACGGCTCTTTCGCAAGAACATTAACAATTCATTGATCTTTAATCGTATTGTTTAAAAGTTAGTAAAATGGAAATTCGGTCTAATAAAGCATCAAAAAAACTCAATTTCCGCGAGCGCGGCCGTGCCCGGGCTGCGAGCTCAGTGTAAATCTAACCGTCGAAGGGGAAGGCTGTGTCACTTGCTCTCGCGATCCATCTAGTTACGGAAAATTGTTATAGTACCGGATCCCGCGGAGGTTCGATCTGTCTTCGTGCGTTTGAAGTGTATTTTAAGAGAGTGTAGTTCGTTTTTTCACACGACTACGCTATGCGACATAACAAAAAGCACTCATTTTCATATAGAATTAAATTCAACAGTTTTTTTTTCGTATTTAGGTATCTATTAATTTTAAGTACTTATAAAAAAAATTGACATTGCTTAGCATTCCCGAACACATTTGGATACTTAGATATTCTCAGTCATGGGCCCACACCAGACAGGATTCCCAGAAAATAACACTTTTGGTGTGGGTTTTAGGGCCCTTCTCTGTGTAATATTAGAGTACCTTAGGTATTTCGGTTAGTAAAAAAAATCTGATAATACAGATATTTAATTATGATAACATCTAATGATCTTTATTAATTCAACCCTAAGAGATATGAATATCGTAATGCAGAACAAGTATTGTTCGTTTGAATACCATTGTAATATTCGGTAAAACGCTAATTTACGAATACGAATATTTATTGTAAGTATTCACATTCGTTGCGTCACTATTACAGTAAGTACATGACATATGATATAAAAATACATTATCAATAATTACAATAATTTTCTAGTTCAAGAAGGCAAGTGACAATTTTGGCATGAGGGCTTATTTATGTAAATATAGTCAGAATACATATTTGCATCAATAAATTTCCCACTTCAAATTTAAATCTAAATGAGCGTTAGTAATTAATAATTACTAACGCTCATTTAGATTTAAATTATTTATAATTATTGACATATCCGCCGGGCCTAGCTAGACATACCTAGCCTGGCCATAAGTTCTGTGCCAATTGTTTACCGTTTATAAAATAAAAACCTGATTTTTATTACATATCGTTTAAAAGCCATATATTAATGATTGGATTACAGTTGAATTAATGAAAAAATATATAACTTTATTTAGACTCATCGTAATGCCCGGACTTGATTTTTGACTAATGCTCAGAATTTTTCTCTCTAAGTTTGCCAGAGGGCAATGAAACGATCTTGGATCAAATAAATCGATCGCGGAAGGAACGCCAAAACCCAAATAGCTAACGTAACTCAGACAACCGCCAAACTAAAGTAGGGCTGACACGTTTGCCGCATGTCAACCGATCTGCAGATCAAGAAATCTACACCCACCCAATAAAATTCGGAACTTCTAAGTTAACGTAAAAAAAAGATACGGCTCTTTATGCCGCAAAAAAACGTATCTACGCTGGAAAGGAAAATTATCCAAGAGACACGGAGCTAACTTTACAGATCTAAAAAACTACGAACTTTTTCAAAAAAATAAAAAGTTATGAAATATTCTGTGGACCTACTTTTTAAATGAAGCATTTTATAATGTCGCTTTTGTTATTTTGTCTATTAATGGAATAATTTAAAATTTAGCATCGCTTACGCAAAATGGCTGTCAAAATAGAATTAGGTAAAATTATCCAAACGACACGTTTCCCGAGAAATTAGTCAGGTAAAATAGTATAATCTATTACACAACAATCAACACAGTTAACAATATATATGTGCATGCTCATTTTATAGTCAGGTAAATATATAAATGTGCATAAATCAGCATGAAATAAATCAAGAAAAATTATCTAATCGCCTTTGTAGGAAATATTTCAGACATGAAAAGCTATTTGTCGTACAATAAAACCTCACGATTAATGTTTTAATTAGAGGAAAATATTTATTTTCAAACATTAAAATTATTGAAGTGACATTTAAAGTTCTCTAAGACAAAAACTTATGGTCCAACTACGCAAATACAAAAAAAAAACTGCTTTACAAATGTTAAAGATTTATTCATCAGATATCACGTGAAATTTCAATTTTATCAATTTTTATGTGTGATCTGCTGAAAGATTTCAAGTAGTTCTAGACCAATGTATGGTAGCAAACGATAGCTATGACTAATGAGAACAGCACAAGAGTTCTCAATACTGCAGTCACTCGGTACTCATTAAAGAATTTTAAATCACGAACTACGTGAAATTTCAAGTTTTACAATTGCAATGAGATAATTATCCTATCCTAACAAGAATAACAAAACTACCTACAACTCTGTGTGGTATAAGTGACGTCTCGTAAGACACTGTTTGAGTGAGATGGCGTTTGGGTCCATTAAGCGAGTCCAAAGTAATGCCTTAGCGCCACAGACACAGATTTACACCGCAGATGGGCCTAAAGGCCTTTATAAATATATTGAATTACTACTAAATGTGTGATATTTTATAAAACAAAACCGGTAAAGTTGTCTAACTACCAATTTAACGAAAATATTTGTTTTTTAGTACATTCTATGCGACAAATACGACTCAATTGTCATTCAAGCAATTCAAGATAAGCGACAGTAGTCGATCAAAGTCATATCAGGTAAAAAAGGATAAGCGACAATGGTTTTATAGTATCAAAGCAGGTAAATTTGGATAAACGCCAATAGTTAAGATACGACAATCAGGTAATTTAATCTATGTTTTTTTTTTATAGAATCTTATATCGATTCTGTTTAATAATGTGGAAATACCACATTTTTACTTTTTGGCTAATGCGCATAAGCATTTTAAACACACATGACACAGAGGGCGCTCCAGTAGCGAAGAATTATGGAATCAAAGATTTAGTGTGATTGACGTAACGATATGATAGCTCAGTTGGTAGAGCACTACGCCGGAAACTTAGGGTCGCAGGTTCGAGTCCTGCTTACATTGCAGTGGATCACATTAAATTTTTCTTTCATAATTTACCTTTATGTTAATTTTATCATAAAGACATAGGTAAAATGCCACAAACAACATTAAAATATATTTTACGATCAAGTAAAACCAGTTAACCAACAAGTGCAAGTTGAATGATCTGTTTTGACAAATGAGTAAAAAAGCTCTAACGTTCATTATTATGCAAAAAACTTTTTATGTAATCTCCATTTTGCTAAAAAAAAAACTCAAAAATCAAGTCGTTTAGTAGAAAAAAATTAGAGATTCTCTAAATCACCGACGGGATAAGCGACACAAAAGTCGTCCGACAGATGTATACGAGACCCAACCCATTCGATGCAGAAAAATCTGCCGATCCCAACAGTGTGTATAACTCAATATCCCCAAAAATGTCGCTTAGATAAGTTCTCCTTTCCAGCATCGGCATATTTTGACACTCAAGTAAATTAACATTTATAGGGTATCCATTGACCTTGAACATTGAAATTAGCCAAAAAATTCGTCTAGTAAAATATCGTCAATATCAACAAGTATAGGGGAAAATCCGAGAACATTACTAATGTAGTCATAAAAATTGGCGTGCGAGTCGGACTCGCGCACCGAGGGTTCCGTACAAACACTTTTCATCCTTAAGTGGTTAAGTTAAGTTTGCACCTGGTATGTATAGCGCCCCATACAAATGAGGTGCAAAGTTAACGCAACCAACCCGTTTGTTGTATGGGAGCCCCCCTTAAATATTTATTTTATTTTATTTTTAGTATTTGTTGTTATAGCGGCAATAGAAATACATCATCTGTGAAAATTTCAACTGTCTAGCTATCACCGTTCTTGAGATACAGCCTGGTGACAGACGGACGGACGGACGGACGGACGGACGGACGGACGGACGGACGGACAGCGAAGTCTCAGTAATAGGGTCCCGTTTTTACCCTTTGGGTACGGAACCCTAAAAACTATCACTGTTTATAAGTAGGTAAAGGACGTAAATCCGTTTTCCAACGGTAAAGTTGAGTTTGTCGCTCTATTATTTATACTTTATCTTTTCATTAGAGCAGCATGACCCGGGGGATAAAGCTGTGCCTCCACTACTTTGTTAAAATATCGGTTCATCCGCTGGGTCACGATATGATTTATTTATTAAAAAACGATATTTTTTATTTCTGCATGATTTTACACGTATAATCAAGAATCTTGTCGGCATTTTAACTATTTTTGGTAGGTACCTACACATACAAAAGGAACTAAAAAGTATTTTTCGAAGCGCGACTTCCAAATGGCCAATTTCACTTATTTTTTTGGAAAATAGCTTTATCGCATTTTATTTTTAATATTCTACTGTAGTGGGTAAATAGATATTTAGTAATCCGCAATAATTATATCATTGTTTAAATGATTTATTTTACTTCGAGATTTTTCAATGCCTTTAAATATTATAAGGTTTGTTCATCTTCAACTCTCGCTCGGACTATGCGAGTGTATGAAGCTGCTTGGACGCCACTCAACGAGATTATGAACGAAGTAATGTTCCGGGGGCGCACGGTCGGCGGGGGGAATAACGCTAGGCTCCGCCCAGATCCTCAAGGACGTTGGGATTAGGAGTCGCCTTAAAGGGAGTCGATCGGGCGGTCGCCAGGGGTGCTGGGTCCTAAAGGGTGTTAACCAGGTGACTGATTCGCCCAGGGCGCCTCATTATGTATGATTCGCCTAGGCCGCCTGTCTGGCTAAGGCTGACCCGTCCCTGGCCTTCTGATGCCAAAAGATCTTGTATGTGCATGTGATTTTGCGGCATCATCACGTCAAAAAGGTTGGACGGATGTTTATTAACTAGGTATTTTTGGTATCCACTTAGCAGGAACATGCTGTTCACCGAGACGACTGGCGAGAAAGAGGGAAGGCCTATGCTCAACAGTGGG
Organism: Apotomis capreana; assembly: GCA_947623375.1. Lineage (NCBI taxonomy): Eukaryota > Metazoa > Arthropoda > Insecta > Lepidoptera > Tortricidae > Apotomis > Apotomis capreana. Next base: position 16,131,356 of record OX392503.1, on the reverse strand, counting down.
ACACGCATATAGGTAATAAAAAAGGTATTTTTGGTACACACGCACATGGATATAGCTGGGTATTAGTAAATAGTACACATTTAATAAGATCACAGAAATTATATTAGGATAGTTTTTGTCCATTCTTACTCAGCTCAGTAAATAAATAAATATTGGACAACCTCACACAAATCGATCTAGTCCCAAATTAAGCTCAAGAAGGCTTGTGTTATGGGTACTAGACGACGATATATATAAATATATATGTTGACTTTAAAAAGAAAACAAATATTGTATTGTGGCAACAGTTTGGTGTTCTGTCAAATTCATATCGAAAACGTGTCGATTCATTCTCTTTACCGTTAGATTCGGGCGGAAAGGTTGCGAATTTGTTGGCTGCAATTAATTGTCGAATTTTCGAACTTAAAAATACTTTTAAGTAGTGAAAACCCGTGTAGTGCCTCGAGATCTATCAGAAGGAGCACCAGAGCTGGTTAATCAGGTGCAAGGTAACCGTTGGATTGCTGGTAAGTGAGTTGCGCGTGGCCACGAGCTGGTTTCCTCGGCCCTGGACACCTGAGGAAGGAGCAGTACCCTCTGGAGCTAAGGTTAGTCCTTTTGAAAGAGAACTCAAGGCCCTCTTAATTTCGTTTGTAATAATATCGTTCTTGTTTTTTATCACCAGCCGGCAACTTTCATTTCCTAATTCTAAATTTAAACACAATTAAAAAGCTACAGTCCATTATTTGTATCCAAAACATTGGTCCATTCGAGCCGAATCTTGATAAGCGAGCCTGTGGATATATTATTTTATCGTTTCGAGGCAAATCTGATAATTTTGGTATAAAATTTGCATAATACTTTTCGTTCACCAAAATAGAGGGTAAGCTTATATATTTTTTTCGTTTGTTGAAAATCCACAGTACATTTTGCACATTTACGTGAATCGGAACGCACCATAGACTATTCAACTCAACTGTCAAGTGACAGCGACGTTTTAGTGTCAAACTTTCATAACCTTACATTGAAATAATTTGTTTTGTTTTCGGAATTGTTGTGTTGTTTGCAAAAAGAATAAATAAATTATGAGTGATGAGGAGAATAGATCCGGGAGTGAAGATGTTAACATGTGGCGTGTCGCCAGGGATTATGCTTTCATGCGCCTCGAGCATATAGCCGAGTCCAATTTGTTAGGATACACGGAGAGCGACTTAACAGAGTTAAGCAAACAGTTTCACGATGCTCAACTAAAGGTGTTGTTAGGTTTAAGCCCCCCGGAACGACAGGAAGTATATCCGGTAAGTAGGGAATTTGAAAGGAAACTTATGGCTGTGCAGGCCAGGTTACGTTTAGAACTGAAAACAGAAATAAAACCTTGCGAGCCACACGTCCCGTTGAATGTTGCTCATCTACCTAAAATCACAATCAAAACTTTTGATGGTAATTTGGAGAATTGGGTGGGATTTCGGGAACTTTTCGACTCATTAATTCATCAACGAAATATTCCAAATGTGGAGAAGCTGCATTATTTGCTTTCGAGTTGTCAGGGTTTAGCATATGATTTAATAAAAGGTTTTCCTTTATCCGAGGATAATTACACAAATGCTTACCAAACATTGTGCAAATATTATGACAAAAAACGTCAAATAGCATTAGTATATTATGAAAAACTGCTACATTGTGAACCTGTAAAAAATAGGCACGATTTAGATAGGATATTTAGAACATTTCATGAAAATTTAAACATATTGTCGAAGTTTCAGTTACCTGATAAAAATTTTATGCTTTATTATCTATTATGGTCAAAGTTAGATAGTAGTACGCGCGAAGCGTTTGAATTGCAGTTAGAAAGTAATGTCGATATCCCAAATTTTGAAGACCTGCAATTGTTTATCGAAAAAAGGAGCCAGGCACTAGAAAATTCGAATGTCAAAATAAAGCTGTCTTCCACAAATAATAAACCCATGCATAAAGGTAAGGCTTCACTGGTCGTTCCTGCAGTACCTATGCCGAACTGTCCGATTTGTGCTGTTGTTGGGCATGACATTGGAAAATGCCCTAGTTTTCTTAATTTAAAGCCAATTGATAGATTTTCAAAAGTTAAAGAAAACAAACTTTGCATTTTGTGTCTGAAACCATCTCATACTATGAAACAATGTAAATCAAATGCGCGCTGTGACAAATGTAATTATCGGCATCACTCATTGCTTCATTTCGATAAGAGTCGGGAAGATGCTGAGGAGTCAACGTCGGGCTCTCAGCTGACAACATTGTCTGTACCTACCTATAATTCTCAGGTATTGTTTTCCACTGCTGTCGTCAAGATTGGTGATAGTAAAGGACGGTTGGTCCCAATTAGGGTTCTTGTTGACTCGGCTAGTGCTTGCAATTTTATTACAAAGTCTGCAGCAGTTCGACTAGGCTTGCCTGTTCATAACCGTCATCAGTCTGTAAATGGTATAGGTCAATCATCAACAGAAACACTCGGGTCTGTAACATGTGAAATTTTCCCGTCAAATGGGAATAATTTAAATAAGTTTTCATTTGAAGCTTTCGTTTTACCAAAAATTTGCTCAGATATGCCAGCGGGTCAACTGAATATCGCAAGTTGGAATCATTTAAAGGGTCTGTCTCTTGCTGATCCTCATTTCTATAAGCCGGGACCCATTGATATGTTGATCAATGTCAGTATTCTGTCTTCAGCTCTTCTACCCGGTCTTGTGAAGGGTGAAAAGGGTGAACCCATTGCGGTAAATTCAATCTTCGGATGGTTGGTCATGGGCGAGTGTGCTGTTGATATTGATGCCTCTCGTAGTCATTCTCGAGACAGTCACTTTGTTGCAAAAAGGGACTGTCAGTTTGTTTCGTTGTCATCTGCGGATGATTATAATAAACAGTGTCTAGATTTGAAAAGTGAAGTATCTCCTTCCACAGCTGATTTGAAAAAAAATGTGTCGCATCGGTTTCGTGATAATTGTTGTGAAAGTAACAAAGATTGTTTTCTCGTTTCGTCGTTGTCCTTGGACAACACTATTCAGAGATTTTGGGAGATAGAAAGTGTCGCCACCCCGAAGTCAGCTGTTCTGTCGAAAAATGAATTGTCGTGTGAAAACCTGATGGATGCGAAATATTGTCGAAATCCTGAGGGGAGGATGGTCGTGCCATTAACTTTCGGTGACCCTCAGGAGCGCCCACGGTTTTCAAATTCTCGTGAAATCGCCTTAAAGCGATTTATAAACTTGGAAAAAAAGTTTAGCATAAATCCTGAATTTCGGACAGCATATGTCAACTTTATGAAGGACTACCTTGAGAGCGGTCATATGGAAGCAGTCGAGGCTCCTGCGTCGAACGAAGGCTTCTTCTATTATATTCCTCACCATGGAATATTGCGTCCTGATTCTATCTCGACCCCGCTGCGGACCGTTTTTGATGCCAGTGCCAAGGATGTTCAAGGAAGATCCTTGAATGACTCGCTCCTGCCAGGGCCCAAATTGCAGAAAAATATTTTTGATCTGTTAATTCGATTCCGGTGGCATGCGGTGGTGTTTACTGGGGATATAAAACAGATGTACCGCCAATTTCTCGTCGATGCTAAAGATTGCGACTATCAACGCATCTTGTGGCGGCCATCCTCAAAGGAGCCTGTTCAGGACTTTCGTCTTCTGACGGTGACGTATGGAGTTTCCTGCGCGCCCTATCAAGCTTTGTGGTGCATTTCAAAATTGTCGCAGGAATTTATCGGCACTGCTCCACTTGGAGCTGCAGTTCTTGATAGGGATAGTTATGTCGATGACATCGTCTCAGGTGCGGACTCCGTGGAGACTGCAGTTCGCATCCGTAACGATCTCATAAAGATTTTGTCGTCAGCACACCTACACTTGCGTAAGTGGACTTCTAACAATCCGGATTTCTTTGAAGGATTGCCAGATTCTGATTTATACTCGGAACAGTTTCGTAATTTTGAGGATGTCCATGATGTTTCGCTGAAAATTTTGGGCCTGTTATGGTTGCCCAAATCTGACTCGTTCTCGTTCAAAACCATAAGCTTAGACTGTCGTTGTACTAAGCGCTCAATCCTGTCGGAAATCGCTCGGATTTTTGACCCATTGGGGTTTCTTTCGCCCGTGGTGTTTTTCGCGAAATATTTGATGCAGCTTCTGTGGTCTTCTGGACTGCATTGGGATGACGATGTTCCAGACCCTATTGCTGAACAGTGGCTCAAATTAAAATCACAACTGTCGTGTTTGCGCTCTATCGCCATACCGCGTCGAATGATCCATTCGGGTCGTGAAATTCAAATTCATGGCTTCTGCGACGCCTCGGAACGAGGTTATTGTGCCGTGGCGTTTTGTCGTATGGTCAATAATGATCAAGAAATTGTCGTGCGTCTCTGTTGCGCCAAATCAAAAGTCGCACCACTCCGTCGTTTGTCGATTCCTCGATTGGAATTGCAAGCAGCAGTTTTGTTGTCTGATTTAGTAACGGCGATGTGCAACGCATTAAGAGATTTCCACTTAGATGCTCAAATTTACGCCTGGTCAGACTCAACTGTGGCATTGACATGGATTCGTTCCTGTCCGTCGCGGTGGAAAACCTTTGTCGCTAACCGGACTGCTGCTATTCAAGCCCAAATTGCTCCCGACTGTTGGCACCATGTTCCCACTGGAGACAATCCAGCCGACCACGGTTCCCGTGGTTTACTTCCGGCTGATTTAGTGCAATGTGAATCATGGTGGGCGGGGCCTACATGGCTGTCGCGTCCTGAAGAAGATTGGCCAAGACACATTGCCCACGCTGACGGAGCTGCGCTCGAAGAAGAAAAGGTTCTGACTCTGTTCAGTACAAAAAACTCCGACTCCATTGATCAAATTTTGCATCGGTTTTCGTCATTTCGTCGCATCGTTAATATCCTGTCGTATTGCTTTCGCTATCTTCATAATCTGAAGAACCCCGAACAGAAAATTTCGGAACAGGCCCTGTCGTCTCGTGAAACTAGTTCAGTGATTCGATTTCTCGTTAGGCATGTCCAAGAGCATGTCTTCTCGACTGAAATTCGAATCATAAAAAAGGGTTCCACCAACTCGCTTCACAAGCCTCTTCGTAAATTGTGTCCGTTTGTCGATGAAGAGGGTTTGTTGAGGGTGGGCGGTCGGCTATCCCACAGTAACACGCTCGACTATGACAGGAAGCACCCATTGTTGTTACCCCGTGACCACCGGCTCACGGCGTTGGTGATAGAAGAATACCACCGCAGGTTTTCACATCCGGGATTACAAACCCTACAAAACCTCATAGCTCAGGATTTCTGGATCTTATCGCCCAAGCGCGCGATTCATGCCGTCGTCTCGTCGTGTCTTAAATGCTATCGGGTGTGTCCGCGGGTAACTCCTCCCCCAATCATGGGAAACTTACCGTCGTTTCGCATTAGTCAATTAAAACCTTTCTCGTCAGCTGCTGTAGACTATGCTGGTCCTTTCAATATCTCATTGGGTCGAGCACGAGGCAGCAAGTCATACAAAGCCTACATATGTGTTTTCGTGTGCACTGCCACTAAAGCAGTCCACTTAGAGCTCGTGTCGGAGCTCACGTCTGAAGCTTACCTAGCCGCGCTTAGGCGGTTTTTCGCTCGTCGAGGTCGCTGTTCTCGTTTAGTGTCAGACCAGGGCAGGAATTTTGTAGGTGCAAGCAATATCCTGCAACAGCTGATGTCCGAGGCTTCTCATAAGGAACAAGTAAAATTTGTGTTTAACCCTCCTGGGACTCCGCACTTCTCCGGCTTGGTCGAAGCAGGAGTAAAGTCCGTGAAAACGCATTTATCACGAGTAATAGGCCTCCAACGTCTAACTTTCGAGGAGTTCTACACATTGCTAACTCAAATTGAGGCTCTCCTCAATTCGCGCCCTTTGTCACCTCTGAGTTCTGACCCAAACGACCTCTCCGTACTGACCCCGGGTCATTTTTTGACTTTAGAACCATTGACTATTCTCCCTGAGCCTGTGTTGACTGACATAAAGATAAGTCCCCTTCGACGTTGGCAACTGTTACAACAGATGCACCAAGCCTTTTGGCGTAAATGGCACTTGGAATATCTCCACACCCTTCAGCAGAGGAACAAATGGTCTGAAAAGGGAGATAACCTCCGAGTAGGATCAATGATCCTAGTAGTAAATGAACAGTGTAGCCCATTAAAATGGAACATGGGTCGAATAGTCAAACTTCATCCAGGTAGTGATGGCATTTGTCGGGTCGTGACCATCCGCACAGCTACTGGTGAATACAAACGACCAGTTGTAAAGCTGTGCCCGCTACCTCTTTCTAATTAACTTAGTAACATTCATGTGGTTGCCCAGCTTGAGCATCAACTTCCTAACCGTATACCAAGCTTACGCAACCCATTTTAGCATAAGTTCTTAACATAATCGTCTCTTCCATCACTCACAATTTTGTCTCTCTCTTTTCTTTGGAAAAAATACCTTGTATTTTGGTGGGCGGAATGTTGACTTTAAAAAGAAAACAAATATTGTATTGTGGCAACAGTTTGGTGTTCTGTCAAATTCATATCGAAAACGTGTCGATTCATTCTCTTTACCGTTAGATTCGGGCGGAAAGGTTGCGAATTTGTTGGCTGCAATTAATTGTCGAATTTTCGAACTTAAAAATACTTTTAAGTAGTGAAAACCCGTGTAGTGCCTCGAGATCTATCAGAAGGAGCACCAGAGCTGGTTAATCAGGTGCAAGGTAACCGTTGGATTGCTGGTAAGTGAGTTGCGCGTGGCCACGAGCTGGTTTCCTCGGCCCTGGACACCTGAGGAAGGAGCAGTACCCTCTGGAGCTAAGGTTAGTCCTTTTGAAAGAGAACTCAAGGCCCTCTTAATTTCGTTTGTAATAATATCGTTCTTGTTTTTTATCACCAGCCGGCAACTTTCATTTCCTAATTCTAAATTTAAACACAATTAAAAAGCTACAGTCCATTATTTGTATCCAAAACAATATACTTAAATACATAGAGCAACCATGACCCAAGCACAAATATCCGAGTTCATCACACAAATATTTGCCCTAGCCGGGATTCGAACCCGGGACCGCCGGCTCAGTAGGCAGGTGTCTACAAACCGAGCCAAACGCGTCGCCAAAGAAGGGGTTATGGTTTTTTTTTGCCTTCGTGTAAGAAGTTGGCTCTTTGGTGGTGAAGCATAGTGTTAATGCTGTATTTGTAATTGTATACTAAACTTCTTTTTGGTTTAAAAAAATTGCACTTAATACATTGATTGTAATGACAGTAGTGACATTTTATATAATAATATTTACTTAACCTAAACCGAAACGGTTATTTTTTTTACACTTATGTATTTATTAATATAGGCTACCTATGTGTAAAATTCGATTTGCAATACAAACCTAAATTAGAAAAAGTTTGTGCCAATAGTTTAGAAATTTAACATAAAATGTACGGAGTCGTTCAAAAATTACTCGATGAAAGTTATTTATATTATGAAAGAGACAAAGTTTTAATAGAGAGCCCTTTTGAGGAAAGAACACGAATAGGTGTTTATCGTGACACTGTTCTTTTAGGTACGATTCTGATCCATTTCTAAAACTAAGGGGATATCACACGACATCGTGTCATGGACATCTTCAAACATACTGCGACATAGCTACTCGAAGTTGATTTTACCCTCCGACACTGAAGACCGCCAGGCTTCTCTGTATAAAACCGTTTTCGTCCAGTCAACAAATCTACGATGTGCATCTTAACCTTTTGAACCCCATATCCCGACATCGGAATATTGCTAAGCATCGAAATTTATATTATGTATATCTATTTTCTATAGGCATAGTATAATCAGCTGTTAAGGCATCGTCGATTAATAAGCTGCCTGAAGTCCTAAACAGATATCTATTTTTCAGCCATAACTCCTAGCGCACTTGTAATCGCTTCCGAAATAAACGACAAATACAAAAGAAAATTCTTCAAGCAAAGAGACCTGAAAGTCGAAAATTTTAAAATTTGCTCCGTTTATCCTTTGAATTCAGTCAGTATGACTATATTTAAGCGAACTCGAAAGCAGATGTTAAAAATAGTTTTCAATGAAACTTTTACTAGATACTTTGAATTGGGGAAAATGCATCCGAGAAGAGTAAGTATTTTCTGTAAAGCTGTCCGGTAGGGCGGGCTTTAATTTAATAGCTATCTCGGCAGCCTGCACCTGTAGCACAACTGTCACAAGCGGCTATTTCTCGCGCGAGAAAACTGTGCCTGTCTCTTTCTGTGCAGTAATGTGAGAGGGCGGCGGGTAGCGCTATGTCGCGCGACAGGAGTGACGAAGAATAGTTGTACTAGACGAGCTGGGAGTCATGCAGAGTGGTTAAGAGGAAATAACACTGCTCTCTTTTCAATACAAATCGAGGTTTCGTTCTCATCTGTTTCCTCCTCCAAAACTTATTCAGTCGTTACGAAATTTTATGACCTGAATGGGAAGAAAATGTTCTGTGTCGAATTTTTTGCGCTTATTATATTTTTTTTTATTTTTTTTTTATTTTTTCTTTATTAGAAGAAATTTATTGAAGAATATTATTATACAATTAGTGTAGTAGAGCCGTCTGTTTTTGGCCAGATTTCCGCCGCAAACGGACGCCCATCAGTACCTACACAAATTTTATAATAATTTGCGCTGCATAATAATTTTGAGCTGGTAGTATGAGAAAAGGATCAGTGATATATCGTCTTAAGAGGAAATACCATTGCCCATTTTTCCATTTGCGTCGCATACAAATGAGGTTAAAACTTAAGGTTAATACATATCGAGGTTTCGTTCTCGTCTATTTCCTCCCCTAAAACTTCACAAATCTTTACGATATTTTTGGAACTGAATAGTAGTTTTCTGTGTAGCACTGTTTAGATTTTTCCGTTTATTATTATAGACTGTGTACTCGGCGTCTGTTTGGAGCGGAATTTTGGCCAAAACCACACCACCACAAAATGATAAACTGTGCTAAGAGAGCTAACTTTGCAGTTGCAAAACGGTTGTCTCGATATACATCATCATAAGAGTCATAATCATAAGATACGGGTAGTTTATTATTTAATTGAAAATATTTATTGTCCATGTAAATACAAAATAACCGGTTTTCAGACGTTTTTATTTCGCGTTTTAGTTGCCAAAATGTCGTTATACGATTGGTTATGTTTTGGAAAAGGTCGAAACAGATCCTCGAAGAACCTAGATGTGAGCGCTTTTTGTCCCTGACTCCCTGTTTAGCAAAGCCGCCAGGGTGGTCAGATTCTTCATGTCTGCACTAAGTAAATCAAGTTGTGAACTGTAAGTTTCAGGAAGCAAGACGAAACAAAATATTAAAAAGTTATTGGAAAGTAGGTAATCAAACACCGTATAGTGTGAAGCAGAATTCCTGATTTCAATCATTATATTTTAATATAAGTAGTGCAATCAAAGCGGGTTTTTCTGTATTGCTAGCTAGATCAAAGCAAACAAACTCCGAAATTAGATTCGGATTTTTGATAGGCAAAGTTCAATTGTATCTATGTCTATATTTAATTTCTGTCCAACAGATATTTTGGAAACTTTGGTGCCGGCATGTCAATGAAATAAGAAATGGATCAGTATTATGGCCCTTCGTTAGAACCAAATCAACATTAGACAAAGTCCAGAATATTCTGACATGGACCGACAAATATTTGTATTTAGGATCAATAAGGGAGGTGGAGGATCAGATTAAGCCTAAAGCTATTCCTGGGTTAGGACGCACAGAGGATATTAAACTATTGTATCTGAAACCAGAATATTTTGGATGCTGGGATCAATCTGAGCATTGGGTCCAGTGTGACGAAGAAAGAGAAGCAAAAACGTATGATTACGAGGTGTATACGTATAATGGAGGTCCAACTTCAAATATCACCTACAATTCGTTAATGACAACGGTTGGAATAATTGGTCAATTTTAATAGTATGCATAAGGTACCGTTTATTTTATTTTGGAGCTATTTTATATTTTTATTTTTTATATGTATTTCTTTTATATTTATATTCGATTTCCTGAAGTGGGTCTTTTTATTTAGTACCTCAAACAACGTCATACGTCATACGATTGTGACAATTGACATTGACAACTGAACTGAACTGACGTTGACGTTTAGTGCGGTGCGGTGCGGATGTCCAGGAAATTAATATTTTTGGACCAGACAAAATATTCTCTACTTGTCTTAACTTACTTAAAGCCTGTATGGGAGTTTAATGAAATAAACAAGACGTTAATTAATAAATAGATAATCGAACAATCACAATGAATGTTGTATTCAAAGTTACTCGAACTTTAAATTATGTTAAACCGTTGTCACGAGTGGTTAAAAGTGGTTTAAGAAATGATTATAAAAATGTACATACTTCGAAAATTTTGGGTATTAAAATGTTTATGGAACACGAAAACCTTTTCGCATATAGTGTAATGGAAAGCAAAGGATACGCAGAAAAACTGAAATCGGAATGTCAGGTAGCGCCAGTAGGAAAAGAGCAATTTACTCAACTGCTTCAGCAAGATTGGTCCAAAAAGTCTCCCCAGGAACTTTTTACAAGTGTAGCAATTTTGGGAGCATATTGCTCGGACCACAGGTTATGTATATCTAATAAAATATTTGACAGTTATATAGATAACCTAACAGACAATATTCAGCATGCCTCAGATGAAGAATTGAAAACCTTGTTCCGTTCACTAGCTAAGTGGCCAGAAACCGAATCTATTAGAACTAGAAACTATATAGAAGTGTGGGCAGCTCTTGATGATGAGTGTCTGAAGAGGCATAAAGTCTGGTCAGTCGATCAAATTCTTTCCTTTCTATCTCTATTCTATTTATTGAACGTGACTAGAGCCAGTGACTTTGTCACCAAAGGTTTGCAAAGGATATCAAACAAGGTACAACAATTAACCCCAGAACAGCTAGTCCAAACTATGTTCTTTATAAGTTCAAACCGAAAGTCCCCTCATGATATGCACAATATAGAAGTATATTTGGAAAACAATTTTTCAAAGTTCTCCTTAGATGAATTGGCTATTATGTCAATGGGATTTTTTAAAAGTAAAACACCCATAAGAAGTTTGCTACTACTGGAAAAAATTATTGATAAACTGATAGCCCATTGTTCTGAGGTGCATGAAGTATCTCTAGCAGCATTACTGAAGGTGATTCGATATTCAATGAAATCAGATGAGAACAATAAGATTTATGAGCTACTAGATGCCTTGCAACATGAAGCTCCACGGTTGTCCATCATGTCCAAAGTACATATTGCTTTAGTGGGAACTGCCACACTTACACTACACAAAAACTGCTTATCCAAAATGGCTGAATCAGTCATATATTCTATGTCAAATGCCCGGATGAAGGATTTGGAGAGACTTGTGTTTGCTTTTGGTACATTTAGCCACCGGCCAAACACAAAGGAATGCTTTTTTCAAAAGGTTACAGATGAATTGAGGAAGGTGGAACGGGAACCTGAATTAAAGAGATTTGGCAGATCTTATGCTTGCACTGTATCATTCTTAGGAATGCTCAATATATACCCGGTTGACCTCATGGATAAAGTGTTAAGCCCAGAATTTCTATTAAATACTTATGGAAAATACCATCATAATTATGGCAAGGAAATTTTAACAATTCAAAATGCAAAAGACATTCATTGTAAAAATGAAATTAAAATGAATAGTCTAACACCAAAACAGATTGCAGTAATGGCAAAAAAATTCACTGATTACTGTCCAAGTGAAAACTATCCTAAACAATACAATGTCTCTGAAAAAATGTTCTTGGATGTTATGAGAATATTAAAAGAGAAACAAGGCGGAGATGAATATGTAACTGGCGATCATATATTGACTCATCACCAGAGAGGAGGTAACTGAACAAATACATAAATAAGTATGGTCTGGCAAAAAAGAGTAGAAATTAAAAAGTGGCAATACTGTAGTGTCGTCCCTTTCTAATTAATATAAGAAAACGGGGACGGCACTACAGTATTGCCACTTTTTAATTTCTACTCTTTTTTGCCAGACTATATACTCTGCTTAATTTTTTTAATGTACACCAATTATGTCACAGTTAATGCATCGCTTCTCGTGAGAATGCCCTAAATTGTTCACATAATTATATTCTTAATTTTTTTTTATGCCAAGATTTGATGCAATTCACTGTGACCTAATGCCAAAGCAAAAAACAATTTAATAAATAAGTGCTCTAAAATCAACAGGGATTGATAAATACCTATAGGATAGCAGCTTAAAATACTTGGTTTATGATTATTGAAATTTGGACTTTATTAGACTATGTTGATCATCTTTGGCAGTCAAAAGGTTAAATTTCTATTGAAAATACAAAAGTAAAATATTAAACCCCATATTGTGCATACAACTGATGTATGATGATCTGGTAGTGTGTACTGTGGCGACAGCCGGGGGGGATAACTTCAGAGGTGGAATAATTAATAGAGCAGAGGTACTTCGTGAAGACGTTTATTGCCCGAAGGCTAGTCTAAGACTAACTACCACATTTTATTTTATTGACGGATGTCACGCGTCTTATTCTAAATATAAACATACAATATACAAGTTTACTTTTATGTCGGTGGCCATATAGCACCAACAGTGAAGGAGAACCTTCACATTTCCCGCCGTCTCGGGGTAAACGAGGGACATTCGTTTTACTATACAGACACTAAACAAAACTACTCCTGCCTAACATATAAGAGGTCCCTACCTATGCAGGGATACCCATACATTCATACCCAGATGGTCTCTTGCTAAGAGATAACCAGGGTCAGGACATGAGCAGACACTAGCCTATGGCATGTTACGTAATCTGACATGTTGACTGACACTGGCTTCGCCTTGACAAAAACCTGCTAAAAAGGCAAGGCACCAACTTCACTAGTCCCCAAAAGTCATCTGACTTAATATATTAAAGCATAGACCATTCGATACAAAATTTAAAATGACAGGCTTTAGTAATTCAATCGCCTGGTGTAACACCGGCACAACACTCGACTTAATTATCACGAATGTTCTAACCTTAACTGCCTGGAGTATGACATATGACACACGTCGCATGCCCCAAACAGTTGTACCACGGTATATCACTGCCCTTGTATTAGATGCTTGAAAACATTGTCTATGACACTTGCTTCAAACATCCATACAGGACTAACAAATAGTGATACCCGTCTACCACTAGCTTTATATTAGAATCCTGGCGCATATATATTAAATATGCCCCAGAAATCTGTACCTTAATTATTTTCATATTAGAATCCTGAAGCATATGAATTATGCTTCAAGATTCCGTACCTTGTTCTAAATAAATATCTGGAATAAATATTTTTAATTTATTCCAAGTATTTGTACCAAAAAACTAAACCTTTACCGATAAAAAAAATTACCTCATAACTAATTTCACGACCATAGACGATGTCATGACACGTCATATTGACATGTCAAATGCAATGTCAACGTCAATTCGTAAAATTAGTTATCAACGAAAAATACGAAAAATTCCTTTATTTAGATTCCTACCTATCTCCTAGTTAAAATTAAATAAATTATTTATTTATTATAAGGGCAAAAGAAACAACAATACAAAATCTTCAGACTGCATCGGCCCGATGCAGGCCGCATGAAGTTCTTGGCACCCCGTGCCAGAACCTCTGCCGCCCCTGGATGACGAATGCGCGAGGCATTCAATCACACCAGCAGCTGAAATCCCAAGGAACTGGGACAGCAACGGCCCTTGCAGTGTCGAATTACATGGAAAAGAAAAAAATGTATTAGCATACACAAATTAAAATGCTGGAAATAAAGTATTATAAATAAATATTGGAGGTCTGAGGAAACAATAAGTTAAAATTATTTCAAGTAAAAGGTACTGAAAATGCAATAAATTCAAAGTGCAGTAATTTATAGTGCAGGAAATTATAAATTAAACTTCCTATAGTAATAACTTAGAAATGCAGCTAATATCTTGTGGAAATAAATTAAATTATATTTACAACAGTGACACTTGTAAATGCAACAAATACAATTGCATCCTTGTACAGTCAGCCTGAATTAAAAATTTCTGAAAAATAATAGTTTTATTATTTACACCCTAGAAATATATAGAACTGTTTATATTAATTGGGATTAACGATTAAAGAATTTCTTTAATCTGTTAATATGAATTATTATATTCTTGGCACGACCACTGGGAGTGAGTTTTTGCACCACATAATTCAATGGAGACAATCGGTGTATTATCTTATATGGTAATAATTCAAGCAGAAAAATGATTATTTGTAGGACCTTAGTAACATCTAGAACTATCATACACCTAGCATAATTATTATGGGACAATTATTTACATCCTAATAAACATATATATTACAAATTATATATTATGGATCATTATTGCCTGTTAGAAGCGCAGCGTTCCGATCGGCGTCCATGGTGTCCAGCGTCGCTCTTCAGTTCTTGAGCGGCCCTCCTTGCTCAGGCACGCTGTTCCTGATGTTGCACTTTCTTGATAAGCACTCGGTCCGGCACAGCACATATTAATCAAATAAAATTTTACTAGCAACATATTGTATAATTAGTGATAATGGTTGAACTTGAAGGCTTCCACTCTTTAAGAACATTTGTTACATCATTTGACAACACTGAAACTGAATGTTTCTCACTGGTAAAATTCCATATTTTCACTGACAATCGCTTGTCTGATGTCAACAACGTGTGCTTCAAGCGTAAAGAAACGAATTAATGATGATTCTTGCGACTTTTGCCGTCGATGATAACATCCTTGTACATGATTTCTTGGCTCGACGGGAATTTGTTGTTTAACTTTAAAATAACATCCTAAAACGATGTCTAATACTATTCTGTAATGCGGGTCCCAAACAATTAAACCGCAACCGCCATTTGTGATTATTTTATTCGTATTTTCTCACTTGGGCCATTAATTAAAAATCTCCAACGTCGGAAAAGCCATTAAAAGTACTCGTCTCCATTTTTATGTGGAGTCCGAAACAATGCACAAACAAATTATAATCGCTTGGGATGAAAAATGATAATGGGTGATTCAATGATTCGTCAACTTCACCCGTCTGTCGAACTCGCTCCGTTATAACATACAATACCACAATGATGGCAATTCGCACTTGCCAAATGTGCACTTATTCTTCGTTTTGCTTCGTGCGCATATAGACGGTGCGCTTCACTCCTGTCTGGCTCCTATGCCAACCGTAAGCTTTCAGTACGTAATTGTTACAGCGGTCCGAGAATCTGTGGACAAAATTAGTTGGGAGCGGGGAAACTTTCAATACTCGCGTGACTCTAAATATAGGGTTTGCTGCCTCCACCAAGTGTGGCGACAGCCGGGGGGGATAACTTCAGAGGTGGAATAATTAATAGAGCAGAGGTACTTCGTGAAGACGTTTATTGCCCGAAGGCTAGTCTAAGACTAACTACCACATTTTATTTTATTGACGGATGTCACGCGTCTTATTCTAAATATAAACATACAATATACAAGTTTACTTTTATGTCGGTGGCCATATAGCACCAACAGTGAAGGAGAACCTTCACAGTACCCACATCTAAAAATGAAATATTACATGTTTTATAAATTTATAAAACTAAAATATGTTTTTCTTTTTCAGATGTAATCATTTGTAATGGTCATGATGGTACACCATTGCCAGTTGCAAATGCTTTCAGCTCATCAAGTTTTGGTGTATTGCGGACACCACCTGATAATAATAATTGGATAGTTTTTGTGATTCTTGGAAGAAATGGTGTAATTAGAAATACTGCAACACCAACTGGGCCGTTCCTGTCAAAAGTTAGAGATATTCGTGCCCTTGGTTTTTATCCAGTTTTGGTAATTATGTCTATTTAATACATTAATAAATATTGTATCATATCATTAATTTCATATTGTATTCCTCCTTGAATCTAGTATAAGTTGATTCCAATTTATTTTCTAATACTTAGTTTCAAAATTTGTTTTGTGTGTGTGTTTAAACTTTTTAAACAACATATTAACAAAAAACAAATTGTTACAGGTATCCTCAAAGATATATTCTACCCTACGGACGGCACAAGAAAAAAGTGAATATTTAAATAAATTGATGAATGAAGCTTTAACAAATAAAACTTAGTTAAACTAATGTCATTTATTTTTTTAAAGGCCCTAAGGAACATGAAAGTTATGGAAATGTATTCAGTCACATTTATATGTATTCACTACATTCACTATAAATAAAATCATGACCATCAAATCATTTAAAGAAAGTAAATAAAATAATTTAGAGATTGCGAGAAACAAATACTTATCCTTATTGTTTTTATACTTCGAAAATGTATTTATCTCAGGCAAATTAACCAAAATGTAAAAAAATCTAAGTATTATATTATAAACGTGAAAGTTTTGAGTATGTATTTATTTTCCAGCACATCAGCATTGTGATTCATTAACCTATTGACCGCCAAGCGGTCTAGCAATTTACCGTGCCACTGACACCAGAGTAAAAAAAAAAGATGTGCCCCAAAATCAATAGGGATTGAAAAATACTTGTAGCGGTTAGAATTACAAAGCTTTTGATCATTGAAATTTGGACGGCTGTGGCCGACGTGGCGTCAGGGGCACGATTTTTTGTTGACGGCCATAGCCGACTGTGGCGGTCAAAAGGTTAAGGAAATGCTGCCAGCGTTTAGGTGTATTTTAATTCAATTTATTTTAGTTTATTTTTTAGGTAACTACTTAATTTTTTTTTCATCGGGTAGGTAAGTATACTTGTAAGAATAAATTGATAATAATTTGGTAATAATTAAATGTAATAGATTTCCATAAAACTTTTCCGTAATATATCTACTTAGCTTAGGTATCTTAATACGACAATTTATATGGATAACCATTCACAAGAAGGCTAAACAGTACCTGGTTAAATTAAAAGATTGTATGAACACATAAAATGTAATCCTTCTGCGCAGGCGAAGCCAGAGGGATAGGGAAATAGAATTAAACAAAAAAAAAACCGTATTCATGAGGAACGAAAATGCTCACCAGATGTCGCTTCACGGACTTGGCTGGGGCCTGGGGGCTGAAGCGTTGAAGCTGTGGAAGAGACGTACTTATGTTGTATTTGAAACTTTTACGCGCAAACGAAATTAAGTATTCATCAACAAAATCATTCCACTTTAGAGGGTTCAGTATCGCGATTAATGCAACGCTTGTGGCATTCTAATACATGTCTTATGCCTACATCATTCGCGCAAAATAAAATTATAATTTTTTTAAACTAGGTATTTCCATGGTATAAGAAAACGGTATTTTGTATTTTGAAACGAACTCTAGCCGCGTTCGATTCGATATATTATTCATCTGTGGATTCGATTATCGAGTTGTAGGTACGGTAGTCAGTCAGTAATAACTACTATACTATATCTACGGTCAGTAACTACTATACTATATCTATGGTCAGACTGACCCGACTCTTGACATTTCAGCCACAATATAGATAAAAACAGTCATCAAATGAAATATTAAATTTAACACAATTTAATATAATATACACTTTATCATAATAATTATACTCCATCTGTAAGTACATTAATTCTTACGCTCCTATTTATTTTTGAAGATGTATTTTTGAGATAAAATAGTTTAAAAATATTCATTCAGCTGTGGTCATTTAGGATAAAATAAATAAAAATGTATCGGACTACTGCAATACTGCTCGTGTGTATATTGTGTCAATTATTAATCATAGACAAGAAACTGTCACACTTTATTTTTCTAAAAACGTCCAATTCGGACCAATGACAACAACATTACCCGCCTTTTCGCGGCATTGCGGTTGTAGTGTGGTGCGGTCTTGTCTCGTCTGTGACCGGCGTAGGTATAGGTACAGTACAGTACAACGACGATAGTATCGGAAACGTAATGCTAATTGTTTTCTTGAATTTAATGGTATGGAATAACAAGTGAATTTGTACTTATTTAAATATAAAATCTACCACCATGTCACAAACGGAAGAACCTATGGAAGTAGCTGATGTTGGAGAAAATTCAGTAAGCATTTTGCCACTTACGCTTTGTGCTGACATCAACATCAAGATGATTTTTATGATCAAGTTTTGTCTTCTCGCTTTATTAATTTGTTATGTATGTTTTACTCTGTAGAATGGCTCTTCAAGCGACACCACGTCTTCGAGAGGTAAAGAAGGCGACTTTGAAAGTAAGATTGAAACTGACCGTTCAAAGCGATTCGACTTTTTGTTGAAACAAACTGAAATTTTCTCGCATTTTATGACAAACACACCTAAATCTGGAAGCAGTCCACCAAAAGCTAAGGCAGGAAGACCCAAGAAGAACAAAGATCTTGATACATCTGGGTCTGCTGGCGAGTAAGTGAATCATATATTCTATACTTAATGGTAAATTTGTTGCATCAAAACAAATACAACATAATCAATAAAACACTTATTTCGATTATCGAACTCAAGTTTTACTATTAACCCCTTATATGCTTAGGTGCAGATCTGTGCCGGACATTTGAACGTTACTTTAAAATATTGGTTAATTTCAATTTGACTAGCAAATTTTTGACATTGCATACGAAAGGTTAACGGTTATAAATAAGATGACTCCAGTATCAGACTTATAACACAATGTATATTGTTTTTTTGAATAAATAACTATGAACTATATTAGGGGTGCACTTAAAATATATATTTTTTCTAATTACTTTTTCAGTCATCGCCACCGCAAAACAGAGCAAGAAGAAGATGAGGAACTGCTTGCTGAAACCAACACTAAGGTCAAGAGCATCTTTAGATTCGAGTCCTCTCCGCCATACATTAAGAATGGAGAGATGCGAGATTACCAAGTTCGTGGCCTCAATTGGATGATATCACTTTACGAAAACGGAATCAATGGCATTCTTGCTGACGAGATGGGTCTGGGGAAAACTTTACAAACAATATCACTGCTCGGTTACATGAAGAGTTTCAAGTGAGTTTTTAATTGGAAATAGTTTTTATTTTTTTTTCATTGGGAATAATAACTTGCTGTTGCTTTTTTTAGAAACATCCCTGGACCACATATTGTGATAGTGCCGAAATCAACACTTACAAATTGGATGAATGAATTTAAGAAATGGTGTCCTTCCTTGAAAGCAGTATGTCTAATTGGAGACCAGGAAACAAGGGTAAGAATAACCATGAAAAATAACATGTGTTGAGAGATTGTTATATATTTCAAAGAGGATTCTTCATCTACTGCAAATGAAACAAAATAAAGATCATACACTATATAAAATGTATGTTAAATTTTGCATTGCATTGTATCTTTTCATAAATATAATGATTTATCTGATTTTAATACCTGTGACAAGTTAGTGTCATCATTGTATGAATCACACAGTTTTGATTTAACACTTTCGCAACCAGATATAAAATTTAACCCTACCCCAGAAACCGAGAGCCCGCTAGGTGGGTAGCTCTTTAAGCAAAAATACGTGACCGGCATCTGAGCAATGATTACGAGTGCCTACCAGGCGGGTTCCTGGTAGCGAAAGTGTTAAACAAATCAACATTATGCATACATAATGTTGATGTACATACAATTCCAATTGTCATTTTCATTGTGAAGGAGTGTATGTACATGGTTTTGTCATATAATTATTGTTTTGTTGACTTGTGAGGATTCCAAACTTGCTATACATGAAAAAAAAAGGCGTACATAATTAAACATCAGTTGTCATCACTATTTCCTTATGATGCAATTTTAGCGATTTCATTTTTTTTTTTTTTTCAGAACACATTTATCCGGGAAACTCTCATGCCAGGCAACTGGGATGTGTGTATCACATCATACGAAATGATCATAAGGGAAAGATCAGTATTCAAAAAGTTCACATGGCGCTACATGGTGATTGATGAAGCCCATAGAATTAAAAATGAAAAGTCGAAACTGTCAGAACTGCTTCGGGAGTTCAAGAGTATGAACAGGCTGCTGCTGACGGGTACTCCCCTACAAAACAATCTTCATGAGCTGTGGGCGCTACTTAATTTCTTGTTGCCTGACGTCTTCAATAGTTCAGATGTAAGTGAAATGTTGTCTATCTTCAAATACTCATTATTTACTTATGAATGCTGCATCACTAATTCGATTTCAATATATAGAAAAATTCAAACTGATCATAAATACATGTACTAAAATTAAAGAAAAGAGTTGTTTAAAAATTGAAGGTGCTCAGAACTTTGTTTCACATTTTTTTTTCCTCTTTACTATAGTTGGGTAAAAAGTATCCTATGATCATCTTTGGATGTCCACTTATCCCTTTATCAAATTGGTTAACATCCGCCCAGCCGTTCCTGTGTGAGGACAAAAAAAAACAACAGATGGTGCTATGCCACTGGTGTCCCCTCTATAGAAAACGATTTTCTATACAATTCTAGAATTTTATAGATAGAATAGATGAGTAATGATCACATTTTATTTTTCCATTTGTTACTATTCTATAAATTTTTCCAGTGAAGAAAAATTTCAATCTGTGCTCAACTTGTTGCATTTTAGCTACTTTAAATTTGTCATAATTGCTATTTCACAGGACTTCGATTCTTGGTTCAACACAAACGCAGCACTGGGTGATAATCAGCTGGTTTCCCGTCTGCATGCAGTATTGAGACCCTTCCTGCTCCGACGTCTAAAGTCAGAAGTGGAGAAGAAACTGAAGCCTAAAAAGGAATTGAAAGTTTATGTGGGCTTGAGCAAAATGCAGAGAGAGTGGTATACGAAGGTTTTGATGAAGGATATTGATGTTGGTAAGATATTTCAATTCCTGTTTGTATTTACGGTCGCGTACTTCAAGTCAAGCGCAAAAAGGAACCCTTATAGGATCACATAGTTGTCCATCGGTTTGTCCTGCCTCTTTTCTCAGGAACGTGTTAAGGTATCAAGCGGAAATGAATATGAAATAATTTAAATCAAATTTCTAAGTCAACATGATCAAAAGATACGAGCGTTTATCCCGCATTCATGGATAGAGGCTAGGAAATCAAAACTTATAGGGTACTACCCGTTTTCTAGCAAATTTAGCAAGCAGTAACAGCATAATTTAGCACAAGTAAATAAAAACTTTTAAAAACGTTAATCTGTAGTTTCGTTATAAGAAATCTGTCTTTTCGTGATTACAAACTTATTTTGTAGTTGATAAACTAACCCCGAAGTAGGTCGATGTATGGGGACAACAATGGTGTGACAGCAAAGTTAAGTTTGCCGCTCCGTACAGTTTATCTTTTCGTTAGAATAATATGCAGTGCTTTCACTGTTTGTACGGGAACCCTCGGTGCACGAGTCTAACTCGCACTTGACTGGTTTTTTTTTTGTTTTTCTGCTGCTACTACTTGCTACTTTTTATCGTTCATCAATAATTCGTAAATGCTCTGTTGGATATCCAATTCTAAGATTCTAAAGTTGTAAGATACTCCTATCTCTATTGTAAGATTCTCTTGCCCTTGTGTTTAGCCAGATGGAAAATCCAATTCTCCACAGCATTCTATTTTGTAAGGCCTTTTAAAGGTTTCTTCTTCATTGCTCATAATCCATGTCTAGCACACAGGCTGCATAAGCACTTATAATAAGCCTTTATACAGCTTAAATTAGAGTTATAATCCCTGTATAAACTCCTATACGGCCTGTTTGCTACTTGAGAAGCATTAATCACTAATATTATAAAGGCGAGATTTTGACAGTGTGTTTGTATGTTTGTTACTACTTCACTCTCAAAGGACTGGACCAATATTGATAAAATTTGGTATGGTGGTATTTGACACCCTGAATTATCATAAAGGCAACTTTTTATCCCGAAAAATTTCGTGTACCCGTGGCATGAGAGGGTAACACCGCGCAGCTAGGATAATAATGATTGTACTTCTAGTAAACGGTGCGGGCAAGGTCGAAAAGATGCGACTGCAAAACATCCTAATGCAGCTGCGCAAGTGCTGCAACCACCCGTACCTGTTCGACGGCGCGGAGCCCGGCCCGCCGTACACCACGGACGAGCATCTGGTGTACAACTGCGGCAAGCTGGCCATACTGGACAAACTGCTGCCGAAGCTGCGCGAACAAGACTCGAGGGTGCTGATCTTCTCGCAGATGACCAGGATGTTGGATATACTGGAGGATTATTGTCATTGGAGGCAGTACAAGGTATGTTTGGTTTGACTATATTACGCAGAGCCTGGCCCGCCGTACACCACGGACGAGCATCTGGTGTACAACTGCGGCAAGCTGGCCATACTGGACAAACTGCTGCCGAAGCTGCGCGAACAAGACTCGAGGGTGCTGATCTTCTCGCAGATGACCAGGATGTTGGATATACTGGAGGATTATTGTCATTGGAGGCAGTACAAGGTATGTTTGGTTTGACTATATTACGCAGAGCCTGGCCCGCCGTACACCACGGACGAGCATCTGGTGTACAACTGCGGCAAGCTGGCCATACTGGACAAACTGCTGCCGAAGCTGCGCGAACAAGACTCGAGGGTGCTGATCTTCTCGCAGATGACCAGGATGTTGGATATACTGGAGGATTATTGTCATTGGAGGCAGTACAAGGTATGTTTGGTTTGACTATATTACGCAGAGCCTGGCCCGCCGTACACCACGGACGAGCATCTGGTGTACAACTGCGGCAAGCTGGCCATACTGGACAAACTGCTGCCGAAGCTGCGCGAACAAGACTCGAGGGTGCTGATCTTCTCGCAGATGACCAGGATGTTGGATATACTGGAGGATTATTGTCATTGGAGGCAGTACAAGGTATGTTTGGTTTGACTATATTACGCAGAGCCTGGCCCGCCGTACACTACGGACGAGCACCTGGTGTACAACTGCGGCAAGCTGGCCATACTGGACAAACTGCTGCCGAAGCTGCGCGAACAGGACTCGAGGGTGCTGATCTTCTCGCAGATGACCAGGATGTTGGATATACTGGAGGATTATTGTCATTGGAGGCAGTACAAGGTATGTTTGGTTTGACTATATTACGCAGAGCCTGGCCCGCCGTACACCACGGACGAGCATCTGGTGTACAACTGCGGCAAGCTGGCCATACTGGACAAACTGCTGCCGAAGCTGCGCGAACAGGACTCGAGGGTGCTGATCTTCTCGCAGATGACCAGGATGTTGGATATACTGGAGGATTATTGTCATTGGAGGCAGTACAAGGTATGTTTGGTTTGACTATATTACGCAGAGCCTGGCCCGCCGTACACCACGGACGAGCATCTGGTGTACAACTGCGGCAAGCTGGCCATACTGGACAAACTGCTGCCGAAGCTGCGCGAGCAAGACTCGAGGGTGCTGATCTTCTCGCAGATGACCAGGATGTTGGATATACTGGAGGATTATTGTCATTGGAGGCAGTACAAGGTATGTTTGGTTTGACTATATTACGCAGAGCCTGGCCCGCCGTACACCACGGACGAGCATCTGGTGTACAACTGCGGCAAGCTGGCCATACTGGACAAACTGCTGCCGAAGCTGCGCGAGCAAGACTCGAGGGTGCTGATCTTCTCGCAGATGACCAGGATGTTGGATATACTGGAGGATTATTGTCATTGGAGGCAGTACAAGGTATGTTTGGTTTGACTATATTACGCAGAGCCTGGCCCCGGTTACAGAGCCTTTTAGTAGCCAGTGTCTTAACATTGAAATAGAAAAGTATTGAACCATTTCAGGCCACTTTAGCCGCCCAACAACTTAAGATGTATTTGACCTGCACATTTTCATTTTTGCGAGTCTAGTAGATCATTTTAAGCAATTGAAGAACATTATGCTTGACAGGAGCTGTGATCTAAGGGATTTATAAAAATCGATTCGACTTGCGCGACGTACAGTAACTGATTTAGCTCTGATCGATTACCCTGAATGTGACCACTGATTGCATTTGACTTTTACATACATGATATTGATACTACTTAACTATGGGACTACCTGTAATTGCCATAATCCGCTACCCAAAGTTTGTCTGGAAGAGATCGATCCCTCCTTAACCATAAGATTTTCTATTATTTACCTCTGATGTAATGCTAATTGTTATCTGTTTGTTTTTATTTCTTGTTGAGGTGTGCAATAAAGAGTCTCTATCTATTTTCCCGGAAAAAATTGCTATTTACTTAACCTTCATTCAAGCCTATATTGACAATAACATAATAGGCATGTTGACTAATTTTTATTGAGGATGTCAATCGATTCTATTTTTTATTGTGATCAAATGTCTATATGGGACTGACTACATTTAAACTGCTCTAAAAGTCAGAAATGACCTTCAAAGTTCAACATTCCTACGTAGCGCTAAAAACGCTCCATACAAAACGCGTCAGGCTAGTGACGTCACAGGCCGGTATAGGTACCAATAATTGTATGGAAAAATTAAGACATTTGTCATTTTCACCGTGAAAAAGTGCGTTTAAGTTCATAGTTGTCATACAATTATTGTTTCGTTAAATTATGAGGATCCTGAAAACATTTTCAAAATTTATTTTGGATTAAAAAAAAATATCATAAAATTTGCGTACCTTTGAAGTCACATATTTCCAAAAAAGATATATGTTTCTGGATTTTTTTTCTTTGTTTCGTGAAATATTTAGCTAATTTTATCCATATAATTACAGTACGCTGTAGAATTCAACATCAGTCAAATAGCCTATTGTTCCAGTACTGCCGCCTGGACGGGCAAACGCCCCACGAGGATCGCAACCGGCAGATTGAGGAGTACAACGCCGAGGGCAGCGAGAAGTTCGTGTTCATGTTGTCCACCCGCGCCGGCGGTCTCGGCATCAACTTGACTTCGGCTGACGTCGTCATCATCTACGACTCCGACTGGAACCCGCAGATGGACTTGCAGGCTATGGACAGAGCACATAGAATCGGGCAGATGAAGCAGGTAAATTTTTTATGGCTTTGGTCACGGCACAGATACTACAAGCTACAGATGCTACTCTCTATTTTTTTTTTGCATTTTCATGTGTAAGTATTATTGTTAAATTATCCTCCTTCGTATTGTACATGTTGCTTTGGTTGTCTACCGTTTACATTTGTCTTTAGCACTCATTTACTCAAAGGTTAACTGGAAGAGATCCCTTAAAGGGATAAGTTCGCCTTTGTACATGTATTTCTTTTGTTTTAATGTATTTCTGTTTTTGTGTACAATAAAGTGTTTACATACATACATACAAGCATTTACTAAATAATAAAAGCCTATCTCTGCGATCCAATGATTTCTAGTCAACAAACGATGTTTCACCGTCACCTATTCTATTTTCCTATTTAACTGAATGGAAAATAAAATAGGAATCCTTTATTTTCAGTATGCTTGTCATTTGGTAAAGTTCTCTTCTGTCCCTTTTGTTTTTTGCCAGTTCGCTCTGCTCCAGGTGGACCTGTCTGATGTCAGCATCTCATTCCTTTGCAGTCTCCGTTTCCCTCTCTTTTGCTATCTTTGCGGCACCACTGAGTGACTTGCTCCATTTGTCAGCTCCTCATATGGCAAAACAAATTAAACTAGATCTGAGTTCAGCCGCTGACTCATAATAATACTTGTGTTCTACAGGTGCGAGTGTTCCGTCTCATAACCGAAAACACGGTCGAGGAGAAAATCGTCGAGCGCGCAGAAGTGAAGCTCCGCCTCGACAAACTGGTGATCCAGTCCGGCCGCCTGGTCGACCAGAAGAACCATCTCAACAAGGACGAGATGCTCAACATGATCCGACACGGCGCCAACCACGTGTTCTCCTCTAAAGACTCTGAGATCACTGATGAAGATATCGACTCGATTTTGGAGAAAGGAGAACATAAGGTATATCGGTTGAACCCATAAGTAAATAAATAAATATTAAGGGACAATCATACACAAATCGACCTAGTCCCAAACTAAGCAAAGCTTGTACTAGACGACGATATACATAATATATAAATACATATATACATAACATCCATGACCCAAGAACAAATATTTTGCACAAATATTTGCCCCGGCCGGAATTCGAACCCAGGACCGCCGACTCAGTAGGCAGGTGTCTACCAACCGAGCCAAACGCGTCGTCATAAGGGTTGTAGAAAATCTTTACAGATGATTTATGTCGAGTTCCGCGCCCCTGGGACGCCTTGAGGGCAACGCCGCCTACGTCTATACAAAAATGTGGCAGATAAACGTCACAAAATCTTTTGACAATAATCACAAGCTTTTAAAACCATTTCAAACAAAAACTGATTTGCCTTGTGTATGTTAATTTTATACAAATATAAATATGCGAATATAAAAATGTATGTTTGAGGCATAAGATTATTATTTGAAAAAAACTGGATTTTATGCGAATATAAACTTAATTTCCAGACTGAGGAGCTGAAACAGAAATTGGAGAGTTTGGGCGAATCATCTCTGAGGGCATTCTCCATGGACACCCCCGGCGCGACTACAGATTCTGTGTATCAGTTTGAAGGTGCTGTATAATATTTTGAAGTATGCAATGTTTAACATCATGCAGTCATCAGCAGCAGACGAAATTATGCTTGAATACATGTTTGTGTGTCTCGGACCTTATGGTCTCTGGTAAAGGGTTATCCCTTTCACGAACTGTGATATGTTTTTATTTATTTAATTTAATCTTTATTTCACAAAAGAAAACTTATCGTACAAAAGGCGGACTTTATGCCATGAGGCATTCTCTACCAGTCAACCTTGTTTTGGCGGGTCATCAAAGTTTGCTAACTTTTCAGACGTTCAAAGGGACATAATTACAAGAAACTCTACCCTGTGATGTGTGGGAATATGTTAAAGTTTGTTAACATGTTTTTTTGCGAATATCTAGCAAATGTATTAAAGTCTATGTTTAGCAGCTGGATTCCCTCGGATGTTGATGATGAGTAATTGAATTCTAATGTCGTCGGTCGGTTTTAGGCGAGGATTACAGAGAGAAGCAGAAGATAATCCCGATAGGCAGCTGGATCGAGCCGCCGAAACGCGAGCGTAAGGCTAACTACGCGGTGGACGCGTATTTCCGCGAGGCTCTCCGCGTGTCGGAGCCTAAGGCGCCCAAGGTACAGGTAAATGAGTGTAAAGAGCTAAAACGCGGACCGCGTGGAAGACTTCTTTATTTTATACGGTGGTGGTTCTATCGCAATATCATCTTTGTAACATTTATTAGCTCTTTATACTGCCAATAGCATTTTGTAAGTATTGACTGGCATTAGTTTCAGTAGCATTCTTTCATATTTGAAATCACGCTTCTACATGAGTATTTAGTTTCACCTTATTGATGGACCTACTTCCAATACGTCAACATAGCTTCATTAGAAGACATAAATATGATAAAAGTGAACAAGCTTGTGTTTCTTCAGTAAGCGTTTTATTGTAATTACGCGTACTTACGCGTGGTGCTTCACGAAATTGATCGAGTACTGCTTTACACGTGTCGAATTCGGGTCCATCTCTCTACAGATTATTATCCCATTTCCGAGGTCCACAGACCACCCCCACTAGACGGAGCATGTAAGGCACATGTAAGGCGACCCGCGCGCACCAACGATATGGTACGGCAGAACATTAAAGTACCAACACGGCGGCCGCCGTTTAGTTGCGTCCATGTTTATGAGGTCTCTCTACACCACTTACCACTACAATTTACCATGTTATTTATTTAATTCCTTTTTTCGTTGACGTACGCATGGATCATAAACAAGGACGCAACTAAACGGTGGCCGCCGTGTTGATACTTTAATGTTCTGCCGTACCATATCGTTGGTGCGCGCGGGTCGCCTTACATGCTCCGTCTAGTGGGGGTTGTCTGTGCCGAGGTCACATTCTATTGTCCGCTTGTCCGACGCAGGCACCCCGGCCACCGAAGCAGCCCATCGTCCAAGACTTCCAGTTTTTCCCGCCGCGACTCTTCGAACTGCTCGACCAAGAGATTTACCACTACAGGAAGACGCTTGGGTAAATATGTTTTTATTGTATTCAGTCCTTTTGCTTAGTTGTAGTTGTGTAGTTCTTTAAATGTCATATATGATTTTATGGAAGACAGTGGCGCTGTCATCAGATAGGAGTTTAGAGGCCAATCTATCTTTTTTTCCAAGAGGAACTCTATGATCTCGGATGATACTGAAGTTTGCGATTTTTACCACCCCAATAAACTAAGACATTAATTTACTACACAAATGTTAAACATTAAAATCTGCTACATTGCTTTCGTTCTAACAGCAGTGAACATTCCAGTATCTGACTGAATACATACACAATAAGTCTCATAGTTTAGGCTCAACTCTACGATAGCGTTGTAAACATACTTCCGTCAGTTATTTTATTAGTTATATATATTTATATACACTTAATTTTATAAACAGAAATTCCAGCTTTGAATACAAAAGCAAACGTTTCTAGGATCAGGTTACAGATTCTATATGTATATATTTTTATAATGTTAGCTACAAAGTACCCCGCAACCCCGAGTTGGGGCCGGACGCGGCCAAGATCCAGCGAGAGGAGCAGCGCAAGATCGACGACGCCGAGGCACTCACAGAGGAAGAAGTCCAGGAAAAAGAAAATCTACTTACCCAAGGTAATCATACAATTGTATAAAATTGGATATTTTTAGGGTTCCGTGCACAAAGGGTAAAAACGGGACCCTATTACTGAGACTTCGCCGTCCGTCCGTCTGTCACCAGGCTGTATCTCAAGAACGGTGATAGCTAGACAGTTGAAATTTTCACAGATGATGTATTTCTATTGCCGCTATAACAACAAATACTAAAAATTCAATATTTAAGGGGGGCTCCCATACAACAAACTTGTTAAAGATTATGGTACGGAACCCTTCATGCGCGATTCGGACTCGCACTTGCCCATTTTTTTGTATTAAAATCCTAAAATAAATAATTTCATCCGTTTGGCAATTATACACGTTTAAGACATCGTTACTGATATGACTTGTACTGCAAAACGACAAGGACAAGTGAAATAATTATTACGAATAAATTTTCACAGGTGTTATATTGTCACAGTCTAATTGTTTATTGCGATAGTAGAGCCTTAATGTTCGGTTTCTGTGATATCATTAATTCGCATGTTTAGATTCCTCTTGATTTTGGAGTACTTTTTTTACCGTGGCGTTTATGCTTCACCACTTGGCGTTTAAAAGGTTAAAAATAAAGTTTGTTATAACTCATAACATAACTATATTTGTGTTTGATACAGGCTTCACGAATTGGACGAAACGGGATTTCAATCAGTTCATCAAGGCGAATGAGAAATATGGCAGAGACGATATTGATAACATCGCAAAAGACGTGGAGGGCAAAACTCCCGAAGAGGTAAGATAATTGATCAATATGTACTAAATGAATAGAAAATAGTATTCAAATATATATTTATGAGAACATCCATACCGAATATATAGTTTATAATTGATTTATCTTTGAGATCAAGACAAATTGTCAAGGTTTTAGTACCATAACCGTTATTTATTCGTTGTAGAATAAAATGGTAATAGATAATGATATGTTTAGGTTATGGAGTACTCGGCAGTATTCTGGGAGAGGTGCCACGAATTACAAGACATCGACAGAATAATGGGACAAATAGAGAGAGGAGAAGCAAAGATACAGAGAAGAGCCTCTATCAAGAAAGCCCTGGACGCCAAGATGGCGCGCTACAGAGCACCGTTCCATCAGCTCAGGATCTCTTACGGAACTAACAAGGGCAAGAACTACGTCGAAGAGGAGGACAGGTAATAAAACTGCACAGTCATGTGAAAAACTTCAACTTCAAATAGTTGCGTTGGTCATCTCTAAGGGCCAAAATATAATCGTGGTACGACGCGACATCATGCCACGATTCGACGTCGTGAGATTGAAAACTGTATTTTAATTTAAAATCTTGTTATGTATTCTCTCGATACGACCAGGATGCGACGTATTGTAATTCTATTTTGGCCCTTTATGCACTTTGTAAATGTATGATGATAATTATTCCTTAGTAAAATGTTACGTAGATTTCTTGGTAGTCTGACAAAAAAGAGTAGATATTAGAAGGTGTCAATACTGTAGTGACGTCCCCGTTTTCTTAGATTGATTAGAAAGGGATGACACTACAGTATTCCCACTTTTTAATTTCTACTCTTTTTTTATCAGACTACATGGTGAAAATTGTAGACCCTCAAATAAAACTTCGCATTTACACAGCGGTCGGCAACGCCAAATTTCACCTTGCTCTGTGATTAATAACGATCCCGCTGCTTATTGTTAGTAATTAGTTGGCATATAATGCTGGCAGAGCTTGCTGAAATGTGGTCTGAATCGACCCACAGACAACCCCCACTAGACGGAGCATGTAAGGCGACCCGCGCGCACCAACGATATGGTACGGCAGAACATTAAAGTATCAACACGGCGGCCACCGTTTAGTTGCGTTCATGTTTATGACGTCTCTCTACACCACTTAACACTACAATTTACCATGTTATTTATTTAATTTCTTTTTTCGTTGACGTACGCATGGATCATAAACAAGGACGCAACTAAACGGTGGCCGCCGTGTTCATACTTTAATGTTCTGCCGTACCATATCGTTGGTGAGCGCGGGTCGCTTTACATGCTCCGTCTAGTGAGGGTTGTCTGTGGAATCAACCATAATGATATTAATGATAATTGTCAGGTTCCTGGTATGCATGCTGCACAAGTTGGGCTTCGACAAAGAAAACGTGTACGAGGAGCTGCGCGCCGCCGTGCACGCCGCGCCGCAGTTCCGCTTCGACTGGTTCCTCAAGTCGCGCACCGCCGTCGAGCTGCAGCGCAGGTAACTTGCTCTCGTATATTCTAAGTTACACTTTCAAGTTACAGATTTAATATTTGAATCTTAGGTACTACTATATCTATCTATCTATCAGCCACAGACGTCCACTGCTGAACATAGGCCTCCCCCATGACTATATATATCTATGTAGGTATATATCTTGCAGCCATCTGGTTGAATCTGCTATTTGATTGAATGACTAGCGCGTTCATTGAATGGCAACATTCAATTGAATGACTACAGGACAACTCGTCTAGTTGTTTAATATAACGTTCAACGTCATGACTGAACGTCGTTTAGCATTTCAATCATCTAACTGATTGTACGTCTGCTCTGTTCAAAGGGCTATGTTACAATCCGCTAACTAGTTGGACGTTGGGTGACGCTTGTTCAATCAACGTTCGGCCTAGTCATTCAATTGAATGACTATACGACAACTCGTCTAGTTGTTTAATAAAACGTTCAACGTCTTGACTGAGCGTCATTTAGTATTTCAATCACCTGACTGATTGTACGTCTGCTCTGTTCAATTGGCTATGTTACAATCCGCTAACTAGTTGGACGTTGAGTGACGCTTGTTCAATCAATGTTCGGCCTAGTCATTCAATTGAATGTTGTCATTCAATGAAGGCGCTAGTCATTCAATCAAATAGCGACATATATAATCAAATTGACGACGCGGTTGGCGCAGTGGTTAAGTAACTGCCTACTGAGCCGACGGTCCTGGGTTCGAATCTCGGCGAGGGCAAATATTTGTGTGATGAACTCGAATATTTGGCCTGGGTCATGGATGTTATTTGTATTTAAGTATGTATTTATCTATATGTATAAGTATGTTTATCATCGTCTAGTGTCCATAACACAAGCCTACTAGAGCTTACTGTGGGATTAGATTGATTTGTGTGAGGTTGACTGATATTTATTTATTTATTTATATAAGATCCCTAATTTTTTCTAACACGTCTCATGTAGACGTAGATTATGTATGTCCGTAATGTTAAGCATTCAGGCTGTTCTCGCTCAATAGTAGACAAATAAAGCCGAAATATTTAAAGGACTACACGTAATGTGTACCTACAATGTTATGTATGTATATCTTGGAAACGGCTGTACTGTTACTACACATAATGAGTGCTGTTAATATCCGTAACTTCGCCTGTGCTTCCTATCTTCGATAACCAAATATTTCTAGGAGACCCTGTGCATGACACTTATAATACTAAAGTAATAGTAGTGTAATTGCACAGACTTCCTAGAAATATTTGGTAGGCGAACGTATGAAGCACAGACGAAGTTACGGGCATTAATGGTAATGACTGTTGCATTGAAGATAATTTTCAATTATCATAATCAGTCAGGAATTTCCAACATTGTCCTAAAGCGACTTTGCCAAGGCGTCTAGAGAATGCAACCTTACGAGCATGGTACATCTGAACTAAATGAGGTTTATATTTATTTTCCAGATGTAACACGCTCATCACGCTAATCGAGCGAGAGAACCAAGAGCTAGAGGAGAAGGAGCGAGCGGAGAAGAAAAAGAAGAGCGGCGCCGCCAACCAGAGCACGCCGGGCGGCGGCGCGGCCAAGGGCGCGGCCGCCAAGCGCAAGGCCGACAGCGTCGTCGACAGCGCGCAGAAACACAAGAAGAAGAAGAAATGAGGGCCGGCCAAGCGCAACGTCCGAGTCGCGAACAACACCCGAACCAGATGAACATTCTCCCGTACCATTAATATAGATTCTAGTTGCGACGCTTAGACTTACCCTTTATTTTTAACTCCCGTCGGGTCTTCGGTCTTTAAAATTCTTACCGAGGTAGTGTGTCGAGTATTGATATAGATTGTGTGTGTCGATCGGTCTCGTCGTAGTTTTGAATTCCAGTATTTTGTAAGATCGTAATTTATTTTATGATTATGATTGTGACAGATCTGCATAATAGTTTTAAATTATGTAGAAAATATATCAGTTCCTCACTCCCGTGCCGACCTGCCGTTGGGGGGCGTTCAAGTATTACGTAACGCAATTAAGGGGGGAGGGGGGGTCTCGTAAAACGTTACGATGCGTTACAGGGGAGGGAGGGGGTCATTCTTACAACACGTTACGTATAACATTGTTTCTCTTTTTTATAAAAAAATTGGGATTTAAAATGCCCAAGTTGGCAACCCTTGCCGTTTATTTTACGGTCTGGTCGTCATTTTAATCATTTTAACATATCTTTTGAGGCTTTTGGGTAAAAATGGTCACTTTTTGTGTCACTTATTATGGTGCTACGTAACGTTTAAAGAGCGGGAGGAGGGGTACAGAAAAACGTTACGGCGCGTTACAAGGGGGGGAGGGAGGGATCAAAAATCTTCAAAAATTGCGTTACGTAATACTTGAACGCTCCCTTGTCATATCGGGAAGGATGTGATGATAAATTATTGTGGTTTTGCATGATCAGCTGAAGTAGGTAAAATATTGCCGCGATGAAAATAAGGTGTGGAAGTACAATAATGATTACTTGACATGTTCATTCATAGTTTTCAGATAATGCACATCTGTGATGATACCCTTCTTATCCGAGTCGATTTTTCAGTGAGATTATCTAAAACGACGCGCGTGATATATGAATAGGTCATGAAACAATTAGAAACAAGTGATATTTTTACCTATAAAGCGTTTTAAACAGGTCATGAGATTTTACATTTATTACAATAAAGTGATACTCAATCTGTTCAGTTTGTTTCGTTTACTGATAATAACAAGCTCAATAAGAATAATATATCATTATTAATAATGAAAGTACAGACGTCTCGGAAATCGTGGCAACGTATGGGGGTCGGGTAAACGTTCAATACTACTGCATAGATATATCTTTATGTTCTAGCTTAAAAATACTACGGAGCGCGAACTTTCTCTTCCCACCTGCGTATGCCATTCTTTCGGGATGTCGGTTCCATTTCAAGGCCTCGCCTCATTCAAGAAATTGTGAGATTTATTAAATTTACACCGATTAAGACATTATATGATAACGATAAATATATGAGTATAAAGGCTGATTTAGACGAAGACAATTTTGAGACGCCTAAATTACGGCGCCTCGAAAAGGCACCGTATAAACACTTTCCGCGCCATTTTTTCGCGGCATGCCAGCGCTGGCGCGGAATAGAACACGGGCCTATTTTTTGGCGCCAGTGACCCCCCCCCCCCCCCTCCGCGTCTCTCGCTGCCACTAATGACTGGTACTGAAAAAAAGCACTGTGTAAACACGACTGGCGGCGAGATTTAGGCGGCTGAACATAGTCATTGTCTAAACGGTCGGAGGTGTGCTGTGCGGTAATCACTGGCGCCGTAATTTAGGCGTCTCAAAATTGGCATCGTCTAAATCAGCCTTAACAGTGAGAGGGCAAGTGGTGGCCGCCTCATCACGTGGAGGCGGCGTCGCCCTCCGCCGCGCCCGACGGCGCGCCCAGCCCGTACAGGTGCCCGCTCGTGCTCTCGATGTTGCCGTCGAAGAATATCTGCCGGACAGGACTTTACTGGAGCAACACCAACATGACAGTTCGCTTACATTTAAAGGCATAAAATAAGCCGACAACGGCAAATTTATGTCGTTGAAAACACGTTCCACTGCCACTTCGCTGTCCACAAATAAACCCATAAATTATTTATTTAAACGCGTGTCCAACATGAACGTAGTAACGTGTTTCATTTTTAAATAGTCTCTGCAGATCTCTCTCAGACTATTCAGTGAATACAATCTGACCACAAGCTCCCACGATTCCCAAAGAGTTCCGGATGCTAGCCAACTGTTCTTGTGTTATTCTAGCTGAGCCTAATTGATCTTAAAGACCATGCCTGTGAGGTGCGAGAGTGTGCGGCCTGATGTTGCGGACCCAGATGCAACTCCAACCAGAGTAGAAATGGCCAGCCCTAAGTGGACTCCTAAGACATCGATCCTTAACGGCCTGGTCACGCGACCAGCGAGCGGCGGACACAGGAGTGAGCGAGACACCGCACGCGGTCCTTCCGCTTGCACCTATGGCCGTCGCTTCGCTGGTCGCTCAAAGTCCTGACCAGATCCTAATGGCCCTAAGAGCCAGAGCGTAAACACTGTTAGATTTCAGTTTCACAAGAACTTTAGGATGCGCGCGAACTGTCTCCTAACTGGCAAGCCTCTCTACAGTTGGATTTAGATATATCATTAGTTATTTCTTAAAGGAATGAATGAGAATATCCGTAATCGCTGAATTCAGATGGACTTCTATTGATAAAAATTTAAAAGTGATATGTATAGAACAGTAACGCTCACATTGCGCTCGTAACTGTGAGTTTACTTCGGCTAGTTAAAAATCCGACTGTAGTATAACTTCAACCCTTACCTCTTTGATCTTGAAGAACGCCATGCCAGTGAGGTGCGAGTCAGATCCAGCCTGATGCTGTGGACCCACACGACGCAGTTCCAGCTGATCTGCAACCTCTTGCAACCCTCCCTTCAGGTTCTTGCATAGCTTCATCAAGTACTATAAAAATAATCGCATATTAGTAATTGCTTAGCAAATGACAGTTTTACTACTTAAAGATAAACTGTGTGATTAATTGATTTAATTAACTAAGTAATTTGTTTCTAGAAAATTAAAAATTGACATATGGGGTTTTGTTGTAAATCTTTTCCACATGATGAGAACAAAAAACGTGTATGAATATCGCTAGTAGCCAAATGGTATGATTTAAGTAACAACTCACCTTGACATCATAAACTGTTGGGAAATATAGGCGCAGACTTTCAAAAAAATCATTTTCTTCTTGCGGCAGATTTTGGTCTGTCAGCAGCTTCAGTAAGTATCCAAAATCGTAGCCCGAATGGAAGCTTAGCCAATTGATGTTATCCATCAACACTATACCTGGAACAAACAAAAAACCCAATAATTTTATTAAATTACACAACACAACACGGAAATCCACAGATACCTTAAAATAAGTACATGAAGGATGAAATTATCATTGTAACTAAAAAATATCACGAAAGACTGAAACAACATCCGAATGAACTAGAAGTGAAGCAGCTAGAGACTATGCGAAAAGATTGAAAAGGAAAGATATTTTCCCAGATTGAACCCGGCTCCAAGAAAATGGAATTTAAATGAGTAGATGCCCTCATTGGAGGACACACTCGAAACGTCAAGCCTCACACAACTAATCTGCTTATAGTCTTACTGATTGCAGAAAAAATGGAAAACAAAAAAAAAAAAAAATTACACAACAACAATCCAGGCTAAGACGAGGGTTCCCTTTGTTCGGGTAAAATCAGCGCGCATGTGTAGCCACACTGAAACCCATGCGCAGGTCAGTCGTGGCGATCGGCGACTGCGTCGCATTGTAAAAAAAACA
The DNA here is from genome assembly GCA_947623375.1 of Apotomis capreana. Lineage (NCBI taxonomy): Eukaryota > Metazoa > Arthropoda > Insecta > Lepidoptera > Tortricidae > Apotomis > Apotomis capreana. The sequence goes on along the minus strand of OX392503.1, from coordinate 16,095,120 downwards.
ACCAATAAAATACAGATCTCAGGCAGCTATTGAGATGATCAGGAGAGAGAACCTTCTGTAGTGTTTTTTATTTTGTGCCCGTACATAGACATCATTAAGTTCATCAACAAAATAGAGTAAAGAAATGTTGGTCAAGTTCCATTAAAATAAGGTTAAATTTGGCTACATAACTACCTAGTTACATATCTATGTCATTAACATTATATTGTTGGTAAAACTATTCAATCTATTATATTTTCTATCTATCATCTTCAGGTATCATGTTTTTGTCAGCTCTCCCATTAAATTATGGCCTTACTGCCTACATGTTTTAATCATTCTAAATAATAAAAGTGAAAAGACACAAGTAGGTACATTTTACAACCAACCTGAAGACATCAGAAGTTCCGCAAACTCTAATGGTTCAATGCCATGCTCCTCATGCTCTCTGAACTGAAGCCCAGAATTCTGCAGTAAGTCAATGGAATCCTGTGCATACATATCTTCCCTAAAAAAAATTACTTTAATTTTGTATGAATCGAAGATGGCAATGAAAAACAAACATTCTATAATTGTTATTCATACTTATAATGTTAGTGAAGTGATTAAATCTTACTGCAAGTTGAATTTAAAGTTGAACTGCCAAGTTGTGCAGCCTGGAGGTGTCTTCCCGTTTTCATCCATGAATGTGAGCCCAAGCTGTATTATCCGGAGCAAATCTACATTGCACCTGGACAGAAAAATATTGTTTACTTATCTGGTAGAATGTCACATAAAACAGTATTTGACTATAGTGAAAATAAATTGCGTCATTGAGATAAACTGACGTCATAAGCCCGTATCTTTATAGAAACTTCTAACAGATCGTTTTTGACATTTCATAAAGAGTAGCTGATTTGAGCTGTCATAAAATACGGTACTGCAATGCCGCTATACTTTTTCCACCTCAGATCCAATTGAATAGTTGGATAGGCCAGTCTTTGTTTCAACTATTCATTTAGAAACGTTTCCAATTTAGAAAATGATTGTTTTGTTTTTGAGAAAAGTAAGCAAAATCATTCCGAGATCAGCCCAGAGATTTTGTTTGACACCACATCACTGCCAAAGCATGATAAAATCAGCTCTTAAATCTATCAAATCAATATTCTTCTTATAATTGATGATCATGCAACTAAACCATTCTGCTCACATATTCAAAAAGTATTTGTGCTTACAAACAAACATTGCATTGCAAATGTCTCAGCATTCTGCAATTGCAATGCCTATAAGCAATCTTCTAAATTAATCATCTGACCAACTTTTGCTATAGGCACTTTGAAACTTAAAATGTAACTGTTTCGGAAAAGAAAACTATTTTTTAGTCGTAAATGTATTCATTTGGATAAGTATAGGATATCAAACACATCATAAAAATTTTTGAGGAACTAAAGTTTTCAAATACATTATGGACATAAAAATACCACTTATATTGTACTCCCATTAATATTGTTTGTATGTATGTATGTTACTGCTCCACACCGAAGCTGGACAGATTTGGATTCAGGAATAAAAATAAAGTTTCCATAGGATAGTGACCTCGGTTCCAACATGAATGAAGCCGTGGACAAAAGCTAGTATATAATAATTTTACGGCAGGATTATTCAATTACATTAGATTTACCTGAGCAGCTGGTACTGGTAATCAGCTGACGATCTAAATTCACCAATAGGCCTTGCCACAACCCCAGGGAATTCTGTGTCCATAGCCACCCAGTGATATTTCTGCACAATCTGTAAGATGTATTATCAAGATTGCTTAATCTGTCAATTAGTATGAGTACTGAAAATGTAAGTGGTAAAAGAGGCCATATGCCACAATACGGTATACATATGAATAAAGTGGAAATTAATTGTATCATTGAAACCACTAAACACACACTCAAAAATACACAGAACCAAATAAACTACCACTTACTTTTGGACATTATACTAATTTTAATTAGACAAAAACCAAAAAGAAGACATGTTTTGACTACTGATTTTTACGATGTCACAAACCAGTATCTTCATAGAAACTTCATACTATCAGACCATTTTTGAAATGAAAGAAGCTAATTTCAGCTTCCAACAAATACCATATTGTGACAGGACAAAGAACCTTAAACATTCAATCATAAGTTTACAAAGGGCCAGAAGAGTAGAGTTGTAACTATGGCATTGAGTGGTACACAGCATACAATTACAGCAACTTCTTACGTTTGCCTTTAGGTGTGCACTTTTGATGTATGAAAATCACAGTTTAAAGACTGGTATTTTCATTTAAATGTTAATGTAGTTCTTGGCTAAGGAGCAGTTACTAGAGACTCACACTCAATGTTAAACCTCCTCTGTTATATATTGTGTATGACTAATAACTTATAATATTGCAGTTGACAATATGCAAGTGCTTGTAAAAGTTGTCTATTTCATTGCCATACATAGGAAAAGTTACTAAAAGTAGAGGGAAAACAACACGTATGAATGCACTCCTTATTCTGAAAAATGAAATTTGTTTACCTTTCGAATAACGTGAAATTCTTCATGGAGATTATGATTCCAAACATTTTTGATAGCACAGTCATCTTTCAATGAATTCATATTTACGCCAAAACTAGCGGCAGGCATCTGTAAAATCATTACTTTTGGCACGTTAGTGCGATAGGTAGAGACGATAACTACGACAAATGTTAAAAGTGCATAGAATATAATATTACTTTCTGTCTTTGTTTTCCTTTGCGTAAATAGTCCTCGATTGATTACAATACTTGAACACCAGTTATTTTTTCAAATTTTCGACTGCAATTGGATTAGCCAGGGGCACCTGCGCAGAGATTTATTAAAATCAATAAATAAGCCGGGAATAAAGCACTCGATTATTTATGTTCCCGATGCAATGCCGGCCCGGTATAAAAACAAAAGTACACTGCTTTTTTAAATTATTGAATTATAGAACTTCTTCCGTATATTTTACACGATTGACTAGAATAATACGCGTTTAAAATCTTAAATTATGTTTGCCATTGCAGTTGCATTCATACGGAGTGCCGACTGACGTTGTTTTGACAGTGACAGAAGGGGAGAGTGCAACTTTTTCATAGAATAGGATATCCTTTGTTCTAGGAAACAAAGCAAAATGTTTTTTTCTTTCTTATCTGGTTATTTCTAATAAAATTGGGTGTCGCTAGCATTGACGTATTAATTACATGGACACACAATCCGACGGAAAAAATGGCACCCTCCCAACTAATGCAAAATCACAAATCGCATTAGTTGGGCGAACAGTCTCGTTTAGACCATGACACGTGACGGGTCTCAAAAATGACTTAAGTGTTCAGTGAAAAATTTAAGAAATAACAGCTATAAAATAAAGAAAAGGGACGGAATATTCTTTTTTACGTAAGTTCTATTAATTAATTAACGAATCCTATGTAAAATCATAGCATATTTTAGATTAAAATAATTATTACTTTTGTTCTTACAAAATGCACCGCATCGCAGAACAAAAATCTGAGGAGTCGCTATAGTTTTATATTTCATTAATTTCATTAAGAAATAAAGGTGTGCAATAAATAATTATCCTATTTTTTGTTTAAGATTCCCACGAGATCCTCAACAACGTGAAAAATGGAGGTCACATTTAGCAAGAGACAGACGCGAAGAATAATTGAAAAATTATTTTTTATGATAATCAAAAGAAGCGTAAAATGGCGACATTCATAAATTAATAAAAAATTGCTCTGCTGTTATTGTTTTATTTGTCACAGAGTCTAGACACTGTCAGTTTAAACCTTTGAACGCCAAGAATACGGCGACGTGTGCTGCCGTGCTGCATACCACGCCACCGACAAATAAAATCAAACTTTCAAGGGTTATAATAATGACAATATTATTACTGATCCCGTCTATACAGTGTCGGGACCCTTTTATGCAGTTGTTAAATAAATATGTAACTTAATTTCTTATTTACAATTTACGAGTTTATTGTATGTGTGTATTTACACTGTTTATTGTACATTAAAAAAATATATATACACATACCAAGAAGAGTTTATTTTGTTCAAACAAAAAATATATTTTAATACGTAAATAAAATAATAATTAAAATATTTTCAGTATGTAAAAATATTAAAATCTGCTCCATTCGTGCCATGTTCCAAGTTTGACACGCGACATAAGTCAGAATACGCTAAAAAAGTTAATTTACACGAAAAGTATTTGTGGTAATAAGTACGTAAGCCAATTTGACACTTAAATGTTTGAGTAAAGAGTTATTTTGTACGAAGTAATTATGTTGTTGTAAATTATAAATAAACGTTATTGGCATCTACTCGAACATAACAGTAGTGCCACTTTTTTCGACAATTTTGTTCGGGTCTGTGGCTCTATTATAAATAATACCTCAATCCTCAATGGTCGCTAGCTGAAATAAAATACAAAATCTTTCAAGTTGTTTCCCGGCTTTTCCCCAAATTCGTTTTTGCGGTATGTATTTGCAATTGCATGACCTTGTCTGCCACAGATAACAGTCAAAGCCAACTTTGCGAGTAGTGTAAGCCCGGGTTATAATACGGGATGCGTTGCGACTGATGTGAATAGGCATGCGGACAATTTTTTGCTTTCATTTGAGCTGCAATGAGTAAAAAGGCATATTCGTAAAAAAATGCAAAAAGACGGCCATGATTATGTGGTCAGGATCCTTTACCAACACAGACGAAGGGTTAGTCCTCTGTAGGAATGTTGAACTTCGACGGTCATTTCTGACTTTTAGAGCAGTTAAGGCCCTCCACCCACCACGGCTTCTTGTTCTTGTGGCCGCGATAGTACATATGTCTCTTTTGCACGCTCGAAGTGAAAAAAAAGAGAGATATACTGTCGCGGCCACAAGAAGCCATAGTGTGCGCTGGCTCTAAGTGCAGGTAGTCCCATATAGACGTTTGATCCCAATAAAAAATAGAATCGATTGACGTGCTCTAAAAAAATTGTCCGCACGTATATTTGTGAGTTCTATGTTTCAATTGAATCCTATCTAGCAAACTTCAGTAAACAAATTGTACCAATAACCAACAGAGATGAGAGTTAAATCATGAGATGGATATTTAAATATACTTTATTAGGGTTCCGTACCCAAAGGGTAAAAACGGGACCCTATTACTGAGACTTCGCTGTCCGTTCGTCCGTCCGTCCGTCTCACCAGGCTGTATCTCAAGAACGGTGATAGCTAGACAGTTGAAATTTTCACAGATGATGTATTTCTATTGCCGCTATAACAACAAATACTAAAATAAAATAAAATAAATATTTAAGGGGGGCTCCCATACAACAAACTTGTTTTATGGTACGGAACCCTTCATGCGCGAGTCGGACTCGCACTTGCCCAATTTTTTTTAATTATGGGCACCAAGCTGAATTCCATTACATGTTCTGCAGCTGAGGATATTCCTGTTTGATACAAGGCACATGTGGCGGAAAATGGAACTAAGTAACTCCATCTCCATACTGGACAGTGAACAATAGAATAGAATAGAATATAATAGAATATAATAGAATATAATAGAATATAATAGAATAGAATAGAATAGAATAGAATAGAATAGAATAGAATAGAATAGAATAGAATAGAATAGAATAGAATAGAATAGAATAGAATAGAATAGAATAGAATAGAATAGAATAGAATAGAATAGAATAGAATAGAATAGAATAGAATAGAATAGAATAGAATAGAATAGAATAGAATAGAATAGAATAGAATAGAATAGAATAGAATAGAATAGAATAGAATAGAATAGAATAGAATAGAATAGAATAGAATAGAATAGAATAGAATAGAATAGAATAGAATAGAATAGAATAGAATAGAATAGAATAGAATAGAATAGAATAGAATAGAATAGAATAGAATAGAATAGAATAGAATAGAATAGAATAGAATAGAATAGAATAGAATAGAATGAATAGAATAGAATAGAATAGAATAGAATAGAATAGAATAGAATAGAATAGAATAGAATAGAATAGAATAGAATAGAATAGAATAGAATAGAATAGAATAGAATAGAATAGAATAGAAGAGAAGAGAAGAGAAGAGAATAGAAGAGAATAGAAGAGAATAGAAGATAATAGAATAGAATAGAATAGAATAGAATAGAATAGAATAGAATAGAATAGAATAGAATAGAATAGAATAGAATAGAATAGATAAGATTAGAATTGAATAGAATAGAATAGAATAGATAAGATTAGAATCGAATAGAATAGAATAGAATAGAATAGAATACTCTTTATTGCACACCTCAAAGGAAAGAAATACAAATGTATTTGTATACAGATGACACTTAACCATGGCCCTAGTATGTACTATAGTATACCTGGACTGCTCATTGCTTCGTTCGAACGGTCCAAGTAAGAAAGCTGCCAAGGGGGCAGTTTGTCCCATTCTGCTGGGGTAACCAAATATTTAGCAGTAAAGAGGGACTCATCCTTACTCCATTTTATTACAAGTCTAAAAATGTATATTGGCTGGCACTGTAGTGTAGCTAGAATTTATTTTATATACCTATAGAAACTCATAAATAAATATAGTGAATGTTAGCTACTATGCCAGCAATAACACACTTTTGGCTCCCGTTATTTTAACAGAACGCAGCAATCCCGTAATTGTTAATTTGATTTGATAAATGACAAACTTCGTTAAGACTAGGTAACTCAATATTTTTCATACTTAAAAACAAAAACATATTCTGATGTACGTGAACATGAACACATTTATGAGGATATTAACGCATTCGCTACCGCGGCCACGCTCGTAGCCGATAACATGGGAAAAACCGTATGTAGCGAAAACTTACTACGAGCAGAGCGCTCGGCTACCAAGTTGTTGGTGTTGAGTGTTAAAAAAAAGTGGTTATTTGTAGGGTACCATAGACAAATTAGGGAGGTAAAACTGTAAGTATACCGTTATTTTATGAACTACCTGTATAACTCTGTTTTACCAATGCAAGACTATGCACTACTTTTTAATACAGTTAATAAGTACCTATATGGCGAAATAAAAAGCAAAAATAAAATTAACAAAAAAAAACCGACTTCAAAAAAAACTAAAACCTAAAAATAACCCATTTAAGTACAGATTACATTTGAATCACGTTTTGAAGACGATGCCAAATTTTTAGTTTATTTTATATACGTATATTTTTATTTTTAGTGGTTCATATAAAATACTAATGGCGGGGTGATCTGGGAGGTCTTAAAGGCATGCATCTCGTTTGAGTTATCTCCTAACTTCGGTGCTACGATTGCTACTACTACTACGATTATGCGGGTTATTAGGCGGGTAGCAATGTTCTAGGTGGGCTCGCGTGCTACGCCGTCTCTGGGACGCTCCGCACCTTTGGTGCTACACGGAGCTCGGCCTGCATGCTGGGCCTGCCGCCCCTTGGTCGAACTAAAATACTAAAGTTTGTTGTCCGATATTTTCTGACTCTGACAGATTTTTTAAAAATCGATTTCAGATTCCAACTTGGGGGCCCCAAAAACCGCCTGATACTGAATTTCAGCCCCCTCGGACCAATTTGAAGTGTTTTTCATACAAATCTTGTTTTTGCGATATTTTCCGATTTTGACCGAATTTTCGGACACCGATTTCAGATTCATATTTGTGAGCCCCTCTATGACATTTGGTCGAGCACCTCCCACCTGAGCCAATTGTTTACGAGATACGGGCCTCTTAAAAAAATCCTCATACATTTTTTTTAATGCTAGAAAAATAAAGTTTTTTGGAATCAGGGGGCCGAAAACCCCCTACATACCAAATTTCAGCTTGCTAGGACCATTTTGAAATGTTGACGCCTATTAACCACCCTTAGATAGCGAAGGATTATCGTAGTTTAATAAAAAACGACATTACTGCAATAGTGCAATGCTCAGATTGATTTTAGTACGAATCATATTTCTCGAAGTAAAACATAGATCGGAATTATCCGGTAATTTTGTAAATTCATTGTCACTCTATTAGTACTTTATCACAGTTTGACATGCTTTCATATTAATATACGATACCATATATTACCTGAAAAAATATACTACAGCCACCAAAAGATTTCCTTTTGCAAACTTTTATTCAGCAGTTTCTTACCCTGATGCAATTATAATTATGTATTTTTTAAATAATCAGAAAAGATACCACTAAGCACTGTCAAAAATGCTGACAGTTTTCATATATATTAATAAAGGATTTAAATATAAAGGTTTTATCCTGACATGGCAGTAACATAAAATTATTTTATTTATATACTATCGGATTATATAGCGTTCATAAAGTTTTCCGTTAGTTTCTTTGGTGACGCGTTATAACGTTTAGCGAATAAAATATGTAATTATTTGAAGTGAATAGTGTAAATATGTATACTACTAATAACTACCATTGAGGTATTATTTATAATAGAGCCACAGACCCGAACAAAATTGTCGAAAAAAGTGGCACTACTGTTATGTTCGAGTAGATGCCAATAACGTTTATTTATAATTTACAACAACATAATTACTTCGTACAAAATAACTCTTTACTCAAACATTTAAGTGTCAAATTGGCTTACGTACTTATTACCACAAATACTTTTCGTGTAAATTAACTTTTTTAGCGTATTCTGACTCATGTCGCGTGTCAAACTTGGAACATGGCACGAATGGAGCAGATTTTAATATTTTTACATACTGAAAATATTTTAATTATTATTTTATTTACGTATTAAAATATATTTTTTGTTTGAACAAAATAAACTCTTCTTGGTATGTGTATATATATTTTTTTAATGTACAATAAACAGTGTAAATACACACATACAATAAACTCGTAAATTGTAAATAACAAATTAAGTTACATATTTATTTAACAACTGCATAAAAGGGTCCCGACACTGTATAGACGGGATCAGTAATAATATTGTCATTATTATAACCCTTGAAAGTTTGATTTTATTTGTCGGTGGCGTGGTATGCACGGCAGCACACGTTGCCGTATTCTTGGCGTTCAAAGGTTTAAACTGACAGTGTCTAGACTCTGTGACAAATAAAACAATAACAGCGGAGCAATTTTTTATTAATTTATGAATGTCGCCATTTTACGCTTCTTTTGATTATCATAAAAAATAATTTTTCAATTATTCTTCGCGTCTGTCTCTTGCTAAATGTGACCTCCATTTTTCACGTTGTTGAGGATCTCGTGGGAATCTTAAACAAAAAATAGGATAATTATTTATTGCACACCTTTATTTCTTAATGAAATTAATGAAATATAAAACTATAGCGACTCCTCAGATTTTTGTTCTGCGATGCGGTGCATTTTGTAAGAACAAAAGTAATAATTATTTTAATCTAAAATATGCTATGATTTTACATAGGATTCGTTAATTAATTAATAGAACTTACGTAAAAAAGAATATTCCGTCCCTTTTCTTTATTTTATAGCTGTTATTTCTTAAATTTTTCACTGAACACTTAAGTCATTTTTGAGACCCGTCACGTGTCATGGTCTAAACGAGACTGTTCGCCCAACTAATGCGATTTGTGATTTTGCATTAGTTGGGAGGGTGCCATTTTTTCCGTCGGATTGTGTGTCCATGTAATTAATACGTCAATGATAACTACTATTTTATTTCAAAACTACTAATCATTCCTATTTTTTGTGACTGGCAATATTAGAAAGGGACACACAACCTATGTGCGAGCTGTCTCTGTCTGATCGTGACCCCTTCACCGGTAATATACACCGTGGCCGTTAATAACCCGAAAGATTTAAACCACGTATTTTTGACGACAATACGAGTAAATAATGTTATACCAACATGGGTCTAATTATGTTTCTTAATTAAATTACTATTTCAGTACAAATTAAATCATATTAATTGGCCGCTTCTTTGTGAACAAGTCTTTAGTTGAAGAAGAGTGAGCGAGCATGACACTTCACGAATCGCTCCGAAATCATACGACGAACGTGACTTGTGTTCTTTGACAAGAAGTGTCAAGTTATCGCTGTCTCAATATTACAGGGTTCTATGTTTAACTTTTGACGAGTTCAAATTTGAACATTGGCATAATGACATGAATTAGGGTGTATTAGACTGGAGATTTTTTAACATGATTTGTTTTAAATAATTTATATCTCCTTAATTATGAGTTTTTGGACTATATGTTACATAAGTTTATATACTCTAATTAGGCTCTAGTATCGTAGCTTAAATCTTTCGGGTTATTAACGGTCACGGTGTATATTTTATGCGTTTACATTAAGATTTAATTTTGTGTGCACACTTATTCTAAGTTCGCACTCCTGTTGTCTTACAATATAAGCTCCTTGCACTTAACATTACAAACAATGCGTAGATAGTGGCGCCATAATTATAGTGCATCGCTAAATGGCAGTAAAGCACTGCAATTTAAGTAAAACTGAAAAATAACTATAAATACACTCCTACACGTATAAATTGAGGATAATTCCTTGTGATAAAAAAAGTACCATTATTTATTGCTATTACTACTATGATAATCGTCAATTTAAAATAATTTTAGCGTTGTATTAATAGACTGGCGCCACTATTTATGTGGATCTGGTTATTAAGTATGCATTTTTGTTACCAATTATGTACATTCTATTTTTTTTAGTACCAATTTATGCCACATCTTAACTACAAACACGAATACCGCAGATCTGCAATGGAATTTAGCTTGGTGTCCATATTCTATAGTAAAAAAATGAGCCCGGCCATCGAAACGTGATACTGAAAAATTTCCGCCAAATTTAAAAATTCTAGCACATATTTCATCGCCAATGACCAATGACTGATACCAATGCAATGGTGCAGATATAGTAAGTCATTGGCGATGGAAAATATAATGTCAAAAGTACCAAAACTGTTTAGTCCTAGTTTGTACAGACAGAGATACTAGAGCTGGAATTTTAAAATTTCGCGGCTGTTTTCAGTATCACGTTTCGATGGCCAGACTCTACCTCTTTAATAACTTAACTGTCGTCAGTGTTGGTTCTTAGTCCAGCCTCCGTATAAAACCCATGGTTAAACCAAAACAAAATGAAATATTTATTGAAATTTTATTCAAAACATATATTTGTCATGTTTTCAGGGCTCCCTATGAAACACAGGGCATAGACACAGACAGTCAGACACGCTGAATCGAGTTACCTCACCCCGCAGGAGCATTTGGAATCGTGATAGCTCTGCGTTGCGTAGATAATTTGGAAATGGTGCTGATGGTAATAACGATGATGATCATGGTGGTTTGGTGGTGATTGGGTGGTGGTGGCCATGATGATGATGTTGGTGACTGGTGATGAATGATGATAACGATGTTGGTTTGATTCTGATGGTCATGGTGGTGATGGATGATTTATGATTATGATAATGGTAATTGTTATGCTACGACAATGCTGATGGCGATGATGATGAACACAAAATCACCATCATCATCAACATCATCATTACCACTAGTACCACCGTCTCCACCCCCACCGCCACCACCATCACCGTCATTACCACAGCCACCACCGCCACCACCATCACCGTCACTGCCGTTGTGTTGTTTGGTTGTGATAATTTCCTATCTTATTATTAATATATATCTATTTTATGTGCAACCTGTGTGTGCAATTAAAGCACCAACTAGTTGTTGCAATGGGTCTGAGGCAGCCCTGTTTGTCTTACACGCACACCATAATTAAGATCATTTTCAAGATTAAGTTTTTAGTAGGCTGTTTTTATAAGGCTAAAAATAACCTTTTAGGTTTGTTTGTAACATTTTGGCCAATCTGATCGGGTTGGTTGGTTTTAATGTACCGTATCTGGTATGTAGCTGGCCCCTAACAAAATTTAATTTTTATTGCTAAGCTAAAATAACGTACTTTTTGAGCAGGAAAAGTGAAGAGCAGAGTGTTTATCACGTTACTAAAGGCCATTATGGCACTCGGAATATATTTGTTCTCGCTCACTTCGTACGCTCGTCCCAATAATCACCTCGTGTCACAAGGGCTTATTTTAGCCCCTTGTCAAACAATAAATTATTTTGGATCGACTATGTTTTTCCGTCTATCACAGCATTACCTATATCGGAGCCTACTTATGTTTTTCCTGTATACCAATATAAAGCGGAGGTGGCCTACTAGGCTGAGTAGAGTTTAATATCAAACTCACGTCATTCGAATATTTGTGCTTGGGTCATGGTTGTTCTATGTATTTAAGTATATATTTATCTATAGTATGTATATCGTCGTCTGGTACCCATAACAAGCCTTCTTAAGCTTAATTTGGGACTATATCGATTTGTGTGAGGTTGCCAGATATTTAATTATTATTATTTATTAAAGGGCATGTTTAGAGCTTCCTTATTAGGGGCCCGGATGACACAGATACAGGATGTCACCGAGAGATAGAGTCAAACCATACAAAGTAAGCCAGATTGTATGGTTTGACAGTTCATTTGCTTTGCAGAGTTAGCGTGATCTGGCTATAGATGGGGTAATTTTTGTGAATCTACCAAAGTGTACCTATAACTGTATGCCTGCGTCTAGTTTCCGCCAATTTATTGAGACCTATTAAACAAATAAATTATACTACTATTTTACTTGTATTTCAGTTTGATTCCTAAGGCTGCGTTTAACCCAACTTTTGTTCTAAGAATAACGCTTGCTTTCGGATAGTAATGTCAGAACCCCATATTAGTTTGACATTACTATTCGTTATCCTTGGAATAAAAGTTTGATTAAACACAGCCTAAGTAGTGTATATTCGTGAAATGTAGTACCTACTGACGAGAAGGATACAACAATATGTGAGACACGTATGGAGATAACTTCATCTCACTCCTTCGTATTGCTGCATCCTTCACGTCAGTGACTAATTTAGGAAAGTGTAATAGATGCATAAGTCTTCAATGTTAAATTGAAGCGATAGATTTGTGGAGCCCTATCTACTCATCGTAGACTCCATGTATTCATATCTCACAATGGACATCCTAAGATGGGGTACTTTTTACCCGACTACGGTAAAGTAAAAAAGTTTCACGCGGACGAAGTTGCCTACCTACAGGTAAGTTACTTTCTAGAAAGTGTATCATGATAATGCCATTGTAAGCATGGGTATTTTATAAGCAGATACTTAAGTCCTTAGCTAAAAGTATCGAATAAAAAAACGTCTCTATATACAATATAATACAAGTATAATTTATTCACACAGCCAGGCTAAACATTAAATACACAAGCAGACAAAGTTTACAGCATAGACTAACTGCATTATTTGTGTTGGAACTGGAGTCATCGGGATTCTGACTCGGTAAAGCATCCAGAACAGTCGGTGGCTCATTCATATCACAAGTAAACGTCGTACTGTCAACGCATGTGGCATTTATAGGGCTATAAAGTGTATTTTCAGGACAATGCACCAATCTGGCAGTTGCGATTTGGTTCAAACCTTGAACGCAAGCGACGTACGTGGTACAGTTTTTGTCCATCTCATCTGCGAAGGTTCCTTCAGTTGTGCATTTGTATTGAGGATAGCACTGGTAACCGGTGATGTTCGTGCATTGGTTGTCGATATGGCTGTAAATGAAGGTTTCTGGGCAGTTGAGGTCGTACTGAGTGAAGATGCCAGGAGCGCCGCTGAGACACATGGTGTACCCTCTACAGTCCGGCGCATTCTCATTAGGAAACCGGCCACGAGCTGTGCATAAGCTAGCTTCACTGACGCCGTCCCATAAGCCCTGTAATTATGAAGTAATCCTATCAGTCTAAGTTTATTAGATCTTAATACTGTCTGAGGCCAGTTAAGTGATAACATGGTTTATATTGCATTACAGAGATGGTTTTTCATCGTTTGATTAAAGGAAAGAAACCAAGCGTTCTTGATGTGTTACAATACTCACATGACCCAGATATAGCATATACGTAAACAAGCAACATTAAAACAACAGTTTCATCATTTCAGAACCGAGAATGTCGCGAAATAAAAACTTCTACTTTTTATTATGCTTCCAATTTTTTATTATTATCTAACCTATATTTTCCTTCAGTATCTACGTTTACATTTTTCACAAAAAACAAAAATACTCACTATGATAAACACTATACAAATCCAAACTCGCGTCATTTTTAACAAAGAATAATGATTTAAATTTATTTAAATCGAGTAGTGTAACTTGGATGACAATATTCCGTTTAATAGTGGCTTTATTTTTTTATTGAAGTAATTTACGAGTATCACTACCATTTATCTCTCGGGAGATAAAACGAGTACTGAGAGAGGTTCTTTAGTACTATCTAAGCCTTTGAGTGAGTTGATTATACTCGATAGTTGACTTCTCGATAAATGAACCTCTTTTCATAATTTAAATCCAAAATCAAAATACAGCTTAATTGTATAGTTAACCTTTTTCTGTGCTTTAGGGAAAATGCTGCGAATATGGTAGTCCATGTAAGACTAGGTCGATGCAGAGTCAGCCACCGGCTACGCTTGCACCATAGATTGGAGCGGAGTTTTTTTTTTTTTTTTCGAAATTTTCTCTTCTTTAGCGAAATTTAATTTGTGCATTTTAAAACAAAAATTTCTATAATCGGTTGAGAACTCGCTGAGATCTGCGCATTGTTACGAAGTCCATTCGAGTCGATCCATGGGAGCTCCAATAAGGCTAGTGGAATGATCGCTATCATTGACATCAACATAGTAATCGCAGTAAATTATGCCTAGCCTATGTGCCACTTTTAAAATATGTACTTTAAGAAAATGCAATGGCACTTTCAGTGTTAAGGGTCCGAAACTCCAAAAAATATTTGGTGTCAATTTCTATAAAACACTTTATATAGTCATCCTACTATACATGTTTGTACCACAGGGTATTATTTTTCATCGACTATGGCACAGCACTAGTTAGAAGATAGCAGACACTATGTTGTGAGATACAACTAAGCTTCGCCTAGATTCCTCACAACAATAAAGTAAAATACATAATGAATAAGTAACTGTATAAATTAGATATGAACTATTATACTGCCATGCGTCACAATATCGTGGACTTTGTGTACTTTTCAGATTAACAATCGTTGATATCATCCATGGAATATGCTCGTGTTATTTTACTCTACTTATCTTATTTTACTAGGAAAATTATTTTACGAGTAGTGACTAACTCAATGCATGAAGATCAGCATAATATTTACAAAATTGGTGTCTACGGCGAACGCAGCGCGGGCTACCTTGTTGCCGTTATAATACCTACATTACGAAGGTCAGCAGGGCCTAGCGCGCCACACGGGATATTAGGTGACCTACCATAATAGTACATTACATCAGAGGCCGGGAAAATGAGGATTTCCGGCCAAGTAGGTATATACATAGGATAGTGATACGAGGCCGGGAATCCGTTTTCACGACGAGGCATGTATAGTGCTTTTCTCAAACATACAATGAAATAAAAAAATATACTTCAAAGAATAACACTTAATATTGTTTGTCCGATATTTTCCGAATTTGACCGAATTTTAAAAATCCGATTTCAGATTCTGACTCAGGAGCCCCAAAAACCCCCGGATACCGAATTTCAGCCTCCTAGGACCAATTTGAAAGTTTCTCCATACAAATCGTTTTTTTTCGACATTTTCCGAATTTGACCGAATTTTCGGACAAGATTTCAGATTCATATTTTTGAGCCCCGAGAGCCCCCGAATCCGAATTTGACCGAATTTTAAAAATCCGATTTCAGATTCTGACTCAGGAGCCCCAAAAACCCCCGGATACCGAATTTCAGCCTCCTAGGACCAATTTGAAATTTTCTCCATACAAATCGTTTTTTTTTTCGATATTTTCCGAATTTGACCGAATTTTCGGACTAGATTTCAGATTCATATTTTTGAGCCCCGAGAGCCCCCCGATACCGAGTTATAGCCGCCTAGCACCAATTTGAAATTTTGAAAAAAAAAAGTCGCCATCTTGATTTTTTTTTTCCACAAGTGTCTAACAATCAACCTTTAAAAACAAAACCTGCTTTTTGTCAAACCAGCCAGCTGTGTGAATGACCTTGTTGTTGAAACCAAAAAAAAGTTACTTTGCAGGCCTAGGCCTGAAAAGCAGTATGAAATCCCTTTACAGTCCTCTCGAGTTGTTGCGCCCAAAAACCGATACTTCCGAGCCTATTATAAGGAACGCAAAGACAATATTTCATTGCATGTTTGAGAAAAAGTATTTTGTAAAATAGTACCAATTCTGTAGCTACTACTAACGCTACCTTAGGCCTTACAGCCACGCAACTAAGCGACCTGTATGGCGTTAGTAGCATAACAATCGGCGCTTACCCCGTGTGATAAGATCTCACCCCTTTCTTCGTTTTCTTTCTTTATGCTTGACAGTCTGCGTAAAGGACCACTATAGTTTGACCTGTAATCTGGAATACGCACTACTAACACGACCTACACGTTACACGTGTCTATAATTATATTAGGTTTAATACGGTCACCCGGGGCTCAAAAATCAGCCATTTTGAAGTGCTCTGAAAAATTTCGGAGTCGTGAAATTTATGTCAGTAGTTATAACACTTCATTTTTATTCATGTGTCCTATAAGAGTGTTAAAATAAGCATGCTTTGTTATTTAAACTTTCTGGCTCAGATTAATATTTACCGAGATATTGAGGTTTTTAAGGACAAAATGCTTGCTTACCCAGGGTCCTCGTAAATAGTCTATACGTAGGTACTATTAGGTATACATCAAAATATGTTATGCTTTTGAACCCCAATATCTCGGTAAATATCGATTTGAGAGAAAAAGTTTAAAGATTCTTATTTTAGCGTAATCTACAAGATTCAATCTAATTTAAGCCCAAACAAACAAAAAAAATTGTTTTGTCGTAAATTGTCTGTCCTAAAATAGGGCACCCTTTTGCTATACTCCGACCGAGCCCCGATATCTCGGTAAATATTGATCGGAGAAAAAAAGTTTATAGAACAAAACACGCTTATTTTGATGTATTCTAGACGATACAATCATATAAAAAAGGTATCATTATGATACCACAGAATTTTCATAATTTTTTCTGTCTTAAAATGGGGCCCCTCGAATTTTCATAATTCCGAAAACAATGTTCTAATACAATATTTAGATTTTATAGGGATATCACATAACCCTAACCTAATTTTAATGGAAAATTTCGCGTTATTTCATTTTCGGAAATTTTAAAATGGGTAAGTAATAAAACCTCCGAAAAATAATTAAAAAATGTGCTCATTTAAAGTACTATTTTTACTGCTTCTTTTACTAAACTTCCGAAAACTTATGTACGAATAAAAATATAGAAACGAACTGGTAGCAGTTCGGTTTTGGCGCTTCGCCGACCGCTGCCGCGGCACGCTCGCTTCGCTCGCTCGGCTCGCGCGCTGTTGTGGTCGCAGTTCAAACCTAACCTAACCTAACCCATTAAACTACATTTGTGGTAGCAATTCGGTTATTTATTTCGGAAGTTAAGTATTTTTTTCGGAAGTTTAGTATTTTCTTCGGAAGCTTAGTTTTTTTTTCAGTAATTCATTTAAATGCAGCTTAGTTAGTATTACACAATGTACCACAGATCGCTGGACATTCATTTATTTTTCGGAACCTTTATTATTATCCTTTAAAATTCGAAATATTGATGGTTTGATGATGATGATGGATAGATGGATGGATAAATGAAACTTTAGAATTTTTGAGTGATCCCTACTTGGGTATTCGGTGATATGAGTGATGGCTAGCTTAGTAAGTATAGGTAGGCAGATCTTGGTGACCCTGGTATCCTATTAACTAACTTCACTTCCTTAGTTGCATAAAGTATAGGTACTTGCCTTTACTTGGCAATATAGAGGAAGGATGTAGCCTAAACATTATACATTTTGAGCCTAATATTACGACCACATTTGGTTCATTTGGGTCTCAGATCCGCTAGATACAGATAACAAATTGTTTCACTTAGGAATTGCATCAATACCTACTTGATATCATTCATAACAATAGGTTATTAACAATAGCCTTGTATTGGCTAGTTTTATTGACACTTTCTAGGGTATAAGAAGCAGAACTTGTGGGGAGTTTTATGAACAACGGCAACATGGACAGCAAGATACCAGTAGCTGTAGTCTTCCTTGTAAGTTTTTCTATATAAATAAATCCATGTTATTATGTGGATAACCATATATACCTCTATTGTACACTCTATACTATTGAAATTGTTTTATACCAACGTTTTGGCGAACAGATTAAAAGAAGCTAGGGGTCGTTCTCAAAATATTTGCACCGCCACCTGTCAACAGGTTTGTCTTAGAAGAAGTTTTTTACACCGCATTATTTTAAATATTCAATTATCAACACATATCCATAGACACTTTTTACATAGAGGCCAAATGCTTTTAATTAAAACTAAAGTATATTAATAGACGAAAAAACGATTTAAAACTAGGTTTTGTCGGTCACTTGCCGTGTCCCAACGCGAGGTACTCATGTTTCGTTGTAATAAAAACATATACTTTACCGACTTAGCTTAAGTTCAGTACTCCATTTTATTTACATATATGATGAAGGTTGAATACTACCATATCAAATAATAATACTATGCTTATGTTGCGAATTATTTGCAATTTAAGTTTGTCCACGCCATTTTTTGTCGTTCACTTGTCATGAGACAAACATTACATCTGTGTGACTACTATTTCGTTTCCCCTGCCTCAACCCGCATAAATCGAGACCTTCAGTTGCCACCTAACAGTGCTCCAAGTGACAGGTCGTCAGTGCGCGGCACTAAAAAAATATGATAAATACACTTCGGCGAGCGGGAGTTTGTAATGGGTATGTAGTCTATATTCTGCCTTCCATATTTTGGTTGACGTGTGTACTATTGGAATAATTTTAATTTATAATACGTAAAGTATGGTCTATTTTCATGTGTATAAATATGCAGTTCGTCTACCAAATACTTAATTTTTTTTGATGATATAACTGTCATTTTGTCCGTCACCTGCATGTCGTTCACTTGTCTTTAAAAAAACAGGTGAACGACACATACGGCAAGCGAACGACCATTATTTGAAAACTTATACAAAACTATTTAAAAACTAGGTTTTACAGGTCACTCATGGTATCCCAACGTGGGTTACTCATGTTTCGTTGTAATAAAAACATATATATTACCGACTTATCTTAGTTTGAGTACTCCCTTTTAGTTTCATGCTGACCAAGGAATCCTTAGCAGGCCACGCTAGCACCACATTTCGAAAACGTCAATCCTCTGCCTGTCAGCGGCTTTGAGCGTCTTGGTCTCAGCCCCAGAAATATGGAGATGACAAGTGCACAGACGAGGTGCATCTTAGTTCGGTTAGGTCAGGTTCCATATTTTGCCGAGTTGGGTCATCGCTGTTTTGGCCATTCCGATTCGACTGCGAATCTTCAGTTTGCTTCTGCCTCTATTTATGACGATCGAGCCAAGATACTGGAAGTGATTAACAGTTTCAAACTGTCGACTATGCTTGATCTTTTTTTTATTAATTTGAAGTAATATTTTGAGCCGTGTCAAAAGTTTGGCAACTTCTGCTTCGGTTGATGATGATTCAAGAAGTCTGGTGTTAACCACGTAGCCAAGGTTTAATATTAATATTCCTCCTATTTGAACGCCATCACTCCAACATTCAAGGGTGTGATGTACTCTGCATCTCCATATTTGTTTAAAAGTATGGGAGATATTATGCATATCTGTCGTAGACCTTTAGAGAACTTAAAGTTCTTGGATATGACATCTACTGTCACCATTCTGTATCTAGACTCGTAAAGGCTTTATAAAGTGTTACCAGATGAGCTGGCAGCTTCAGACAAAACCTCTGATAGCTTATCCCACCTAACGCAGTCGAAGACTTTCTGGTAATCAGATGTGAAGGAATTCCTCGAAGATGATGAAAACAGCAGTAGTAAGAAAGAATATGTCAAAAGAGGCGAAATTAAGCTGCAGAAACGTTATTTAAATGATTCGCTGTTGAACCTGCATAAGAAATTTTATAAAGTCACGTGGGTACAGCTTGAGTTCTGCATCTTTTGGCCGGTTTAGACCTTTCTGGATTGTTTAGGCTTCAAAAAATCCCTTGAATAATGTCTTATGAGATGAGAATTAATGCTTGTTTTTTCTGCAAATTACTAACAAAAGGAAAAAAATTTGAAAAAAAATACAAAACAAAAAGTACTTGTAGAAAGTTCAATGTAGTTTTTATTTGAAATGTCACTTACCTGCAACCATAGTCGTTAACCTGCTAACAATTTTATTTAAATTGGAACGTATTTGTCGCCAACCTGCACCCATTGTCGATAACTTGGTAAAAAATGTCGTTTACCTGACCTCGATGTCTTTCACCTGTCGGCCTAAAATTTCAAACACCTGTATCTTCTAAAATATTCAATTTAACTACTTCCCTCCACATGATATCGATTATTAGAATATATTTCTAGCGATCCTATAAAAAATATAATAAAAAATCGCAAGTTGAAAAAAAAATGCAAAATTAGCGCAGCGGTGCAAATATTTTGAGAACGACCCCTAGATTTTAAGGTTCTGTGGTCTTCTCTATGTCCTCGAGTTATATAGACCTGAAACTTGAAACGCTTTAACTTGTCTTGCCGAAAATCCTTTGAAGTGTGGGGCTACGCAACTCTACAATGAGAGTGGACCGATTAACTTCTATATGTTTAATATTCACGGTTAGATTAAACATAATTACTTACCTAAATATTTCGCACTTACACTTTTGCAAATTTAAAACTCACTATTTTCCTGTTGCAATTTTCTCGGTAATGGACATGTAAATGTGTTATTTGCTAGTCTAGTGCATCATAATTTTATCTTGATATAAGTACAAATAAAATGCAGTAGGTGATAGTGCACTAAATAGGTGCATATTGTCCTACCGATTGTAAGTAGCTGTAAAAACTATTTATAGAAGAGAACCTTGAAAAAGAAAACCTGTAGGTACGTTGTAAGAAATGTCTATACCAAGTAGATGCATGCAAATGCATACGATTATAATTATTGCTGATTAAATTCAACAACTATATAATTAAAAAAAAAACAAGTTCAGTAGGTTTCAACTTATTCAGTATCATGTTTCTTTTTCAGGTGCTTTGCAGCGTATTGCAGGTGCACGCCGCAGCCACCAACTGCACCACCAGTGGCCGCTTCGCCGACATCAGTGACTCCACCTGCAAGAACTACACCTACTGCGTCTACGACAGCTCCTCCGGCAACTACCTGGCTTACTACTACCGATGCCCCACTACCTCCCTCTTTAACCCAAACTCCCAGAGATGCACTACGGCTTATACTTGCAACAATACTTCCAGCGATGTACCAGTATCAGACTGTGTAGATGAAGGCTTTTACGAAGACGAGGGTTCAACAGATTGTACGGGTTTCATCGGTTGCGTCGCGCTGGGTGGGACTTTCATAGAATCAAAGTATACTTGTGCGACTGGAACTTACTTTGACCCGTCGGTAGGTGACTGTACGTTTGACTATATATGTCCTTCTACGTGCACTGCAGCAGGAAGGTTCCCTAACACCGCGGATACAACGTGTAAATCGTTTTACAGTTGTGTTCTAACGCCAAATGGCACCTATGTGCAGACAGAATATACGTGTCCGTCCACATCTTTGTTTAATCCTACGACTAAGTTATGTTCAACTACTTACACTTGTAAGTAGTTGAACACTTGTACACCTAGATAATCATGGGAATTTCCAAAGATGATAAAAAAAAAAACAAATAACAATCAATGCATTGTGCATGTAAGTTTTTTAGGAAGGTATTCCAGAGATGATAGTATCAGTGATATGTTTTGGACAATTTATTTAATCTGATCAATAAATTCAGCATATACTTACCTATACATATTATTTCTGAATGTGTACCTTCTATTATTTGGGCCTGTGCCCATAAGGATCATTAATAAATAATAACTATTCAACTTCAAGATTCTGCGACATCTAAAGTAACTATATTACTTATTCAAAACGTACATTATGGTTGGAAGATATCCAACTTTGGTTTTGGGATAGGCCAGGACCTGGTCAGGTAGTCTTTTGTAAAAACAAAACCTATGGCAAATACCTTATTATTAATATCTCAAATTAAGCATGAAATTGAAAGGCTACTTCTGGTTACAAAAGATTACTCATAAACCTCATTACAAATTCTGCATTGTCGCGCTGTTAAGAATTTCCGGAATTAATGACCGATCTCTATAAAAACTGATTCTAGATACAACCTTAGAATTTTATAATAGTATCGATAAAGAGAATGGCCGGCACAA
The DNA here is from genome assembly GCA_947623375.1 of Apotomis capreana. Taxonomy (NCBI): domain Eukaryota; kingdom Metazoa; phylum Arthropoda; class Insecta; order Lepidoptera; family Tortricidae; genus Apotomis; species Apotomis capreana. The sequence goes on along the minus strand of OX392503.1, from coordinate 16,072,760 downwards.
ACCAGGAAAAGCAGATAATAATCAAGTGAATAAAGGGGTATTACCTTACAAACGGTGCGGTCATTTTGAATTTCTGATATGTTGTCTAGGATGGTTAATGAGTGTTTAATAGTTATTTGTTATACAAGGGGGGAAAGTTGTATTTTACCCGCGAGTGTTTATTTGAAACACGAGCTAGCGAAAGGATCCTATGATTGACCACGAGCGAAGCGAGTGGTTCAAAATAGAATCCTGAGCGTAGCGAGTGTTTCAATACACGAGACGTAAAATAACTTTCGCCCGTGTATAACACAAAACTTTTCACCTCACTACAGCGAGGAAAAAAGAATAAGGGTTTGTACTATATCTTTGAAAAATATCTGCAATAATCAACCAATTTGCCATTTATTGAAACTAAGGTCTAATTAGCTTTCATGTAGGTATTTTAAACGGGATTTTTCAGAAAATAAGCTCATGTCAAATTTTACTTTAGCTGCGTTGAAACGTCAAAATTCTTTCTCCACATGTGGATAAAAAGCGATTTTCTCAATAGATATCAAACAAACAAACTGGGCTTTCCGAGCTAGTGAGGTGAAAAATACAAAATGCACAATTTCCCCTCCTCCACGCCCGCCGCCATATTGAAAAAACCGGCAATTTCTGCAGATTTTTGCTTATACCACGTTTAGGAGCATTTTAGCTACAAAAGAGCTTAGACAATGTTGTAGACAATTTAATTTACTATAGTTTAGTTTAGATTTTAAATTTTGTTTCAAGGACAGACAGTTACGGAGATATGCACATTTAAAAAAAATTTAAGAAATCGCAATTTCCTGTAATGTACTTATCACACTTCTGGCTTATATCTTCGTTTAGGAACATTTTAGCTAGAAAAAAGCTAGACAATGTTGTAGACTTTCTAGCTAAAATGCTCCTAAATGAAGATATAAGCCGGAAGCTGTCTGGAAATTGCGATATTTTTCATTTTTTTTAATGTGCATAGATAAATACGGAGATCCGTAAGTACCTATCTGTGCTAGAAACAAAATTAAAATATAAAATATAGTAAAATTTTAAAATATAAAAAATATAGTAAATTTCACTTTCTACAACATTCTCTCAGCTTTTTTCTAGCTAAAATGCTCCTAAGCGAAGGTCAAGCGAAAATCTAAAGAAAGTCTCGGTATTTTCAATATGGCGGCGCGCGCGGTTAAACATTCGCTTACCATCTTAGACAACATATCAAACATTCAAAACTACCGGACCGTTTGTAAGGTCACCCCTAGTACTTTAGTCTCTATTCACCGAACTATAAAACGGATGACACAATTGTCCACAGAAATATAAACCGCATAAGTATTTGAATCAAGATCAAGGATTACACCATCAAAGTTGATAATGATTAGTAGCAATCATTTTGGCAATCACCTAAATACCCCATATTAACTTTTTACTACCTTCGGTACTATATAACGCGCCCCATTTTCAAGTTTTATTAAGATCAGTGCAATGGACAGCAGATTCGGAGTTGCAGTGTTCCTGGTAAGTAGTATTTTTTATTAAAGTTTCAAATGAAATAACTGACTGGCATTGTTGGCAATACTACCTCACACTAGTTAGGTACTCTTGTAATAAGGCTAAGGGGAAATATTAGCTCAGTCATTGTTTTTAGGGTTCCGTACCCAAAGGGTAAAAACGGGACCCTAATACTGAGACTAAGCTGTCCGTCCGTCTGTCACCCCAGGCCGTATCTATCTCAAGAACGGTGATAGCTAGACAGTTGAAATTCTCACGGATGATGTATTTCTATTGCCGCTATAACCACAAATACTAAAAATAAAATAAAATAAATATTTAAGGGGGGCTCCCATACAACAAACTTACATATAATGGTTTGGAACCCTTCGTGCGCGAGTCCCACTCGCACTTAGTGTATTCTTGTGTATTATTTCAAATTGTTGTTCTTTTTTATCTATGGCAACATAAAGTACAGTATTTGTCTCGTTTTTATTGTCTCGTTCTCGTTCTATATCAGTGGGAATTGACAACATTTCATATTTATAACAGGTGGAAATTAATATAGAGATCGACAGGGCTTTATGTCGTGTACCTTAAAAAAAATCTTTGAATTTATTCTTCTGCATTTAAAGAAATATAATAAAATACATCAAATAACTGCAATCTAAGACAATACGGGCTGAATAGGGTTCTTGTCTAAACCAAAGAGCGAAAAAAAATATTTTTTTTTTATTTGACGTTGTCAGATGACAGATGCATACCGAGTTTTATTGTTTTTTTTTTAATAAGAAAACCGACTAAAGTAACCGTTCCATTAAGTTCTGGTTTTGGTGTTGCCACATTTTAAAATGAGTATGTTTTTATAAATTAATAATAAAATAAATAATCATCTCAGAAAATAAATAAAAACAGAGATTACTTCATCTTTTTAAGCAGAATTCAGAAAAGTAATAAAATGATAGTCTAAAAAATATGAAATGTTGGCTACACCTAACTTTAGATTTCTTATCATATGTACCTAACTGTTTTGTCTATATCCGTTTTTCGCCAATAAAGGAAATAAATACAAAATCAATATATAAATAACTAAAGCAGGGGTAAAACTCGCTGGGTCCCGTTTTTTATATATATTTTTATGTTTATTGATTTCACGCCTCCTTATGTCTATGCGTAACATTTTGCAAATGTGACTTAGCCAGTTCTTTCCCTTAGCCCTTCAACAATTACTTTAAAAACTGATATTTTTAAGCAGGGGAAGGTATTTAAATTTTAAATAAAACAATTTAAACGGATTATATCGCGTATATTAATTATTTAGCCTCCCAGATAGACGTTTCGGCAAATTTCCAGTTACCGTTGTCAAAGGTTGATAACGGTAACTGGAGAGTTGGAAGTATACGCGATATATCCGTATAAATTGTTTTATTTAAACGTGTGACAGTCGTGGAAACCAAATAAAATATTAGGGGAAGGTATATTCTGCAATAATATTTTATGCCTTTATCTAGGTGCTCTGCTGCGCATGGCAGGCTCACGCAGCGTACAATTGCACGTCCTTAGGCCGATTCGCAGACCCCGACGACACCACTTGCAAGAACTACACCTACTGCGTCTACGTCAGTTCCACCAGCTCCTACCTCGCCTACAACTACGCTTGCCCCACCACCTCAGTATTCAACCCGAACACAGCCCAATGCACTGCTTCTTCCAACTATGTCTGCAACGTCACCACCACCGACTCAACGAACTCTTCAGTGTGCACCGAAGACGGATACATAGCAGATCCTGACTCAACCAACTGTACGACTTACATAGAATGCGTCGAAATCAACGGAACATTCACAGAAACAACCTACACTTGTCCAGATGACACTTATTACGATCCGAACACGACTTACTGCGAATCGGACTACAATTGCACAGACACTACAGACTCTACGTTTACATGCACGGCGGCGGGTAGGTACGCTAATTCTACGGATACCACTTGTCAGACTTACATTTACTGCGTAGCGTTATCCGATGGTACTTATGTCCAATATGATTACACTTGTCCTAACACATCGGTATTTAATCCAAATACATCTGTATGTACCACTAGCTATACTTGCACAACATCTTAGCTTATCTAAATGAATATCCATTTTATTAACTGCTAATCGTATAGAATGTTGGTCTTATGGGAGCGATTTTTCTAGAACAAATAAAATAATTGAATTGAATACCATTTAATTTGCAGAACTGTAAGAAAGTCATTTGAAATGCCATCGATGGCTATAACTACGTAGTTTCTTAAGATCAATATATATTTTAGGAGCATACAAACGCTTGCATTTCTAAGCTATTGCCTCGTGACGGTTTTAATATTGTACCTAATAATGTCGAAACTAAAGCTATTTTTATATTCAACAGTCATATTTAATGTATAAATGTGTTATTGATTATTCAATTATTATACAATTATACGTTATGTTGTTTGTTTATTTCTATTAAATAGACACAAGTCTCATCAACCTGCGACATAGCAAATTGAACAAGCGATAACGTAGGTATGTTAAAGGATGGTAAACACCAGAAAATGATCTAACAATAGTATATTAACAAAGTATGGATCTGCAAACAAGTTGATTAGAACGAAAATGTCTGAATACCTCAACAATGTTATGATTGAAGCATAAAGGTGTGTCATTCAAAATGTTCGGTTCGACTTATCTTCTGTTTGGCATCAAAGTTTCTGTTTGACTGAACTGAAATTCTCGCCCTTCCAAATCAATAAAGAAACCAACGCTCTCACCGTTTCTTTATTGTGTTTTAAACTGGTGTCTTCTGAAAATTCTGATTTAATTCCACTATTCTGAAAGTCCGCAGTAGGACATTGGTGGATCTGGTTAATATCGTTGGTTTTCTTTGTATTTGCATAATAGCGCTTGAAATACATTTCTCTTGCTCTGTTTATGTATGATGACGGTAGTCTGCGCTTCGTATTCTTCTTTTCCCCAATCTCCACTGTGGTTAGTTTATTGCAATCAGAAGCACTCTTACGTTCTTGTACGTTTTGCACATTTTCATTGTAGAATGCGTTATTGTAAGTGATGTAGTCGATGTCTGGGATACTAGTCACCAAGTAAGATGATTTATTAATTCGTTGTACTTGATACGTCTCGACAGCGAACGCAAATTTGTTAAAGCTGATAATAAGGTAATACGAAAGTAAACAAAATATTGATACAATTTCCATTCATTTGACATTAAAGACGTAACGTAGTTCTCGATTTTTTGTTGCAAGTGATAAGTATTCTTGTTGTAATGGTATCTTCCAATCCAAGAAGTTTGAGTCTGTACTTATTAAGGTTATATTACGTCAGACCTATATTGCGTTTGACCGAAGAATTTCATTAATTAATGTGAGGCGCAATATCAATTTACTGCATTTCACGTATTTAGTTACATTCATTCACCATGATGGTATCGCGCGCTTTTGAAAAAAGTGAATGAAGATTGTACAATGAATCTCGAGAGTCAGCGCGGAATCAGGGTCAAATTTGTCTAGCAAATCATCCAAATACTCCAAGGGGCTTCCATGGAGAAATTCAATATAAAACTGACGTTACCAAGTGGTGAGAAGATTCAATTTGGGTGGTGAACTCTGAAGTTCGTTACGTCGGTGTGAGGAAAGAGCCTGAGAGTGTTCCCGTCGGTATTGTTTTCAATGCTACTGAGAACACGCTTCTTAATTGCTACTTCCGTTACTGAACAGAGGAGGCATGAAGTAGTTTAATTATGGAGCGGACGATTATTATATAATTGATAAAGGTACCTAGAGATCATTCGAAGAAAAGGTAATTTAAAAATTAACCCACTTCCAATGTGTTTATTTCATGTTTATTTGGGAGATGTGTCAAAAGTTTGGCCACACAGGTAACAGCGAAAACAGCAGTGAGGAATTTCTGACTACTGGGACTTACGTGGGAGCCCTCCCGATTTTTACTTACTTGTTTGTTTATTGTAATCGATTTTTATAGTAGGATAGCCAAAGAGGGGATTTCGGGAGTACCTAAAGCGCGGCAAATTAATATATAGGGGGCTACCTTTTACCCAGTTAAGTACTTCCACCAAATATGAGCCTCATATATATGGCCGCCCGTCAAGGATAAAAGATCAGATTAGTAAAAAAAAAATTGTTTATCTGAAATTCTCGAGCGCGTCAGATTAAGGTAGGGTGAGTTAGTTACATGCTAAAACGTGTAATATATTCCTCTAATCTGACAATTTAAAGGTGACGTAAAGAAGGCGGCTACAAAGTTGTAAAAAAAAAACTTCATCCCGACATTCTCGAGCGTGGCTAATTTTTATTTATTTAAAAGGGAATGAATCAATGATAACGGAAAATATATAATCTGACGATTACCACTAGCCGAAGTAACAAAAATTCATCGATAAAGTTTAATGCGTGCTGCCTGTATTCCACTCTGGTTTCTATTGCCATGAAGCCATGAGAGCTGATCATGTTGTTTACAACACTAAAGTTACAAATATTTATAGTTGCCGGCAACTTTTAGAACAAAAATGGCGGATTTTCGCATGTACATTTGTACGTAAATCGGCTACTGTCAAGATTATGCTCTAAAAGTTTGCCGGCAGCTGTACTATGAGTGATTTTAATATAAAGTGTGTATTTTGTGGTAAAACTACTTTACAAAAAACAATTAAATTTACATTAGAAACATAACAAAAATGTGTAAATATTTTAGAATATAGTCGGAGCATCCGGTTCTCCGAAAATCCCGAACAACATACGATAATGATGATTGAACTTTCGAGAGAATCTTCATTAAATGAAGTAAATCACGCACAGTGCTATAAATTATTTATAGCAATAAAAATACCGCGAGTCTTTCAGTACTTACAACAGCGGCAAAGTATAATATAATATGACAGTGCATCGGAAGTTTCTGGGAATAGCTCCGAATCACATGCCCCTGCTTCTGGGGAGTGCTCCGAGTCACATTTTCCTGTTTATGGAGAGTGCTCTGAGTCACAAGTTCCTGTTAATTTTTTTTATTATCAGATTAGGCGAATCCCGCCAGATAATCGTCAGATTATGAGACAGCACGTCTAGGGCATAAAGATGAACCATATATATCTTAATCTGAATCTGACGCGCTTGAGTATTTCAAAATGGCGATTTTTTTTTGCACATTCTAATAATAACTGCGAGTTTACGTCACATCCAAATCTTCAGATTATTATATAAGAGCCTTTTTTAGGTTCACTTAACATCCCCTTAGAAAATGTGACGCGCCCGATGAAAAAATTTTTTTTTCATTTTCAACCCTCAAGTACGACCACCCCCATCATGGAAACAATCAGTTTAACATGCGTATATCTTTAAAAATGTGTAGCACATGAATGCTATCAATATCTGACGCGCTCGAGTATGTCCATGCAACAGTTTTTTTTTACATTTTTGAAAATCTGTAGCTGCTCCCCCCACCGATGAAAAGGTATATATTATATGACATTTTTTCCTTTTTATCATCTAAGCTTCGCAACCCAATAGGTCTCTATGACGCTCGAGTGAATCCCGATTTAGCATCGTGGCCTACCCTACTATTACTTGTTTGTTTATTATGATATTATATTAGAGGATCATCGTCATCTCCGCCAAAAGATGACCAAAACCCTCTCCTAATGATCTCCAATGTAGAACCTCTACCCACATCCAATGGATTCTTGTAATGTTCAAACGTTTTTTGGTCTCAGGTGCGGATCCAGGTCTTTAAAAAGGTAATGGGCACCCGCACAAAAAAAAGTTTGAGTCGGGCTACTGAGAGCATACCTGTCAGCCGATAAACCTAAATTCAGATTGTGAGCAGGGTTCATGTTATGGACTTAATCTTATATTAATGCAACATTTTAATGTACAACATGATATCATAATATCATATAATTTATTTATTTGTAAATAATGCAATAAAGAATTATGATTATGCCCACATTGGCCACAAAGGTGCACATGCTATCTAGGCCCTCTCACGTTACGTCTCCCGATTTTTGGTTATGTTTATAGTTTGTCCATGACAATTCGTTACTACTAGCGCTAAAATACACTTCATTTGGGAATTTAAATGACTTTTTATCTTTTCGATTTTTTCATCATCCTCACCTTATTTTTTTTCTAAACATGACTTGCTCCACTGCTTTTACCTTAGCACTTTGTGCCGGCGTATCGAGTGATGTACGCTTTCATTCGCGTGAGTCTCGGGTAACCCCGATCGATTTTAAATCCACGATAGAGCTGACAGATACCAATAACGCAACTTATTACGTTGAATGAATATGAGAATGCTGTTACTAAGTAACGGAGGAATAGGAACGGAGGTGGACATGTCAGGAGGTCTTACAATCTTTTTATGAACATTGATACAGAGAAAGTAGGTACCTAGTTAAATATAAATACAAATTGTAAAAAATGTTACGCGGGACACAATATTGCAGGTGGGTATTAGGGTGTGCTCCCGGTACTCATTTTCTATACAAATCTAGTACTGGAACCGGGAATTCCCGGTTCTCGCCATACAAAATCAGAACCGGGAGCATGCCCTAGTGGGGATCGAACCCTCGATACCTTAACTTCCTTGTCCGGAGTAGTGGGATCTCTGTAATTAATCAAATTAAGCATTATATTCCGCCAAAGCGAGCGCTTATCACTTCATTTTATCATTGGTGAAATGATGGTTGGAGTTGGAGGTCGGCTCAAACAACTATTTCGGTATAAATAATGACTTATTTATGAGCTATTCAAATTGTATCTATTTATTTATTAAACTTCACTTTCATATATCATCATCATCATCATTACTAGCCGAAAGACGTCCACTGATAGACAAAGGCCTCCCCCATAGTTCTCCACAACGATCGGTCCTGCGCCGCCCTCATCCATTTCTGCTCGCGATTCTAACCAGTTCTAACCCATACAAACAGACCACTAGGTCATTCTCAAATACAAACTTCCAACTAAAATTATTATTGCATCTAACCTAATACGGTCGGTCGGGGCCAGTGCGCTTTTTAGGGCTCCGTACCAAAAGGGTAAAAACGGGACCCAATTACTAAGACTCCACTGTGTGTCCGTCCGTCTGTCACCAGGCTGTATCATATGAACCGTAATAGGCGTATCGAGTGACGTGTTTCTGTTGCCGCTATAACAACAAATACTAAAACAAAACTAAATAAACTTTGCACCTTATTTGCACTCGTATGGAGTGACATATATACCAGGTGCAAACTTAACTTAACCCGGTGCGGGAGTCAGGCTCACACTTGGCCAGTTTTTTCGATATTTCGATGTGGTGAGTGCGCTTATCCCGCTAGCGCATTCGTCTCGACTGACCTTTTTAATCAAACTAAGGCCCGCTGAGAAAACTCAGCAAGGTACTTCCACACCATACTTAATAAAATAACAATGTTCTCAAATTGTACATCTTGTATGCAATTATCGATACGTGAAGCCAATGAGTCTACACGTCATTATAATGCAGCCTACATTACCATCACGTACACATTTACCTACTCAGTCTATAGACGCAATCAGTCGCAGTTGTAAGTACTTTGAAATCTTTGTTTACGATACTCTGGGTACCTAGTTATTATTCGAGCTAGTAAAGTTTCTATAAAAAATTGAGCAAGTGCGAGTCCGACTCGCGCATGAAGGGTTCCGTACCTATACATATAATAATCTATAACAAGTTTGTTGTATGGGAGCCCCCCTTAAATATTTATTTTATTTTGTTTTTAGTATTTGTTGTTATAGCGGCAATAGAAATACATCATCTGTGAAAATTTCAACTGTCTAGCTAATCACCGTTCTTGAGATACAGCCTGGTGACAGACGGACGGACGGACGGACGGACAGCGAAGTCTCAGTAATAGGGTCCCGTTTTTTGGGTACGGAACCCTAAAAATGTATTTTAAGGGCAAGTTTTTTGCTGTATGTACTATTTCGCTTTAATACCAATAGCTCGTCAAGGTAGATCAAATAGGCTCATCTCGATGGGGTTGAGTCCCTTTACTACATGGTTCATGGTTCCTATGACGACGTTCCGGCTCTATAATTAGATCTGCTTGTGTCGTAATAGCATTGCATTGTCATCATTTACATATGTATGCACAATTTCAGCTTATACGGAAATCGAGACAACATCACCTCACGTATATAGGAGAGCACATTTACCTACTCACATAGATATATATATTACTACCTACTCAGTAGTCTATGCAGTCAATGGCAGTTGCCTACTTTGAAATCTTTGTTTACAATACTCCGGGTAGTTATTATTCGAGTTGCATTGGTTACGACAGGCTACGTGTACGCCGATACATCGTCGTTCCAATGCTAAACTAGTTAACATAACTGCCATTTTGTCAAAATTGAGTTTTTGATGTAAATCTGTACCAAATATAACCCCGCACAATGTCACAAATTTATAGAGCTCTAGCTTTTAAGGTTCCAGAGTTACAATATTGTGAATCTGCACTTTTATTTTTTTCCCCCATGGTAAACTTACAAAATGTAGGTCAACTAACGAATCTGACATTTTCGTTAACTTTTTATGGTGTTACTTATCACTTACCGGTCAGATAACCAATAGCAAATTTGCGAATCTGCCAGATTCGTTAGATTTCTACGGTGGCTATTATGATCTGCTCATATAACAATCCTATAGCAAATGTGCGAATCTGCCAGATTCGTTGGTTTACTATGGTGGTTATTATGACCTGCTCTCATAAGTAGCTATAGCGAACTTGCGAATCTGCCAGATTCGTTAATTTACTATGGTGACGATTATGATATACCCACAGCGGTAGCCTATAGACATTTACGAATTAAGCATTTTCGCGAGTTTGTCATTGTGACTAATGCATTTGAAATAGGTGAAACTAGAAGTAAACGTGCGAATCAGGCATTTTCGCAAATTAAGTATTGTCAATTTAGTATAAAAAATAAAATTCATGCGATTTGCGTTTGAACAAAGGGATAAACATATCAGAGGGGAAGCATATAAAAGCCTAAATGGTGAAGACGTTGAAGCAAGACCCTCATCCATTAAAAGGGTAAAATGGGAGGTAAAAGTTTGTATGAAGAACTTGAAATTCTTCGAGTAACATTTCGAGTTCTTCATTAAAAACTAAGAAAACAAGTTTCAGCATTTTTTTAAACACATCCCTGAAATGGATTAAATAGAAGGTGAGCTTGTAATAAAAAACGTGGCCTTCTTTGTGTATTGTCGTGTAGACTGCGTCAAATAAAGATACCTAATACTTCTTTATTATCTATATATATAAAAGAAGAAGTCCTGACTGACTCATCAACGCACAGCCGAAACTACTAATGTTAGAGAGTTGATTTTTGCACAGTAGGTTACTTTTATAACGTGGGCTAGAGATAAGAAGCGATTTTGAAAAAGTCAATCCCTAAGGGTGTTAAAAAGGGGTGCAAAGTTTGTATGGGATACAAGTTTTTTTTATAGCTGGGAACTTGAAACTTTGTTAGAAGATATTAAAATTAAGTAAAAGAAAACTAGTTTCAGCGTTTTTGAAAATTCATCCCCTAAGGTGGTAAAAAAGGGGTTGAAAGTTTGTATGGAGATCAAGTATTTTTTTGAGCGCGGGACTTGAATCTTTGTGTAAAAGCATACTATTTAAATACAAGAAAAGTCATTTCAGCGTTTTCAAAAATTCGACCCCTAAAATGGTAAAAAAGGGGTTTAAAGTTTGTATGGAGATCAAGTATTTTTTTGAGCGCGGGACTTGAATCTTTGTGTAAAGGCATACTATTAGAATACAAGAAAAGTTATTTCAGCGTTTTCAAAAATTCGTCCGCTAAAAGGGGTTGAAAGTGTGAATCCATTACAAATTCCTTGAAACTTCTTATTAAGGCATATACAATAATAACAAAATAACATTAATTTAACATCATCAAAGATTCAACCTCTAAGGGGGTTAAAAGGGGGATGAACGTTCGTCTTGGGGTTCAAATTTAATTTTAAGCTAGGAACTTTAAACTTCGTAAAAAGTTATGCAAATAAAATGGAACAAAAGTGATTTCAGCGTTTTTGAAAATTCATCCTCTTAGGTGGTAAAAAGGGGTTTGAAAGTTTGTATGGAGCTCAAACCTTTTCTTGAGCGTGGGACTTTAAACTTTGTATAAAGGCATATAATTAAAATACAAGGAAAGTAATTTCAGCGTTTTCAATAATTCGTCCCCTAAAATGGTTAAAAAGGGTTGAAAGTTTGATTCCATTACAAATTCTTTGACTAAGGCATATATAATAATAACAAAATAACATTAATTTAACGTCATTATAAATTCAACCTCTAAGAGGGTTAAAAGGGGGATGAAAGTTTGTCTCGGGGTTAAATTTTAATTTTAAGCTAGGAACTTGAAACTTTGTAAATAGGTATTAAAATAAAATAAAAGAAAACTGATTTAAGTGTTTTTGATAATTCATCCCTGAAACTGGTAAATAAGGGGTTGAAACTTTGAATGGAGGTCAAACCTTTTTCGGAGCGCGGGACTTTAAACTTTGTATTAGTGCATATAATTAGAATACAAGAAAAGAAATTTCAGCGTTTTTGAAAATTCAGCCCTGAAGGTGGTGAAAAGGGGTTGAAAGTTTGTATGAAGATTAAACATTTTTTTGAGTGTGGGACTTGAAACTTTAAATAGAGGCGTATTAATATTAGAATACAAAAAAGTGATTCACCGTTTTTGAAAATATATCTAGCCCTGAAGATGGTGAAAAATTGGGCAAGTGCGAGTCCGACTCGCGCATGAAGGGTTCCGTACCTATATATATATCTATAACAAGTTTGTTGTATGGGAGCCCCCCTTAAATATTTATTTTATTTTATTTTTAGTATTTGTTGTTATAGCGGCAATAGAAATACATCATCTATGAAAATTTCAACTGTCTAGCTATCACCGTTCTTGAGAAACAGCCTGGTGACAGACGGACGGACGGACGGACGGACAGCGAAGTCTCAGTAATAGGGTCCCGTTTTTACCCTTTGGGTACGGAACCCTAAACAGGGGTTGAATGTTTGGAATGGAATGGAGATCAAACCTTTTTTTGAGCGTCCGGACTTGAAACTTTGATTAAAGGCATATAATTAGAAATCAAAAAAAGTTATTTCAGCGTTTTTGAAAATTCATCCCCTGAGGCGATAAAAAGGAGGTTGATAGTTTGTATTGAGATCAAACATTTTTTTGAGCGCAGGACTTGAAACTTTGTATAAGGGCATATTATCAGAATACAAGAAAAGTGAATTCGTTTTTGAAAATTCAGCCCAGAAGGTGGTGAAAAAGGGGTTAAAAATTTGTTTGAAGATCAAATATTTATTTTGAGTGCGGGACTTGAAACCTGAGTTCATAATGATTCCGCGTAATTAGAGCAATTTAGCCGAAAAAAAAACTAAAAAGAGGCCAAGAGCGAGTCGAACTCGCGTACGAAGTTCGGTACCATTACGTATAAAATGGCAAAAAAAAAACACGTTTATTGTATGGGAGCAGCACTTCAATATTTATTATTATTTATTTTTTGTTGAATTACAGTAACCAACATCAAAATCATCAACTTGCAAAAAAAGAAAATTAATTTCAACATTGTTTAGATCTGAAAATAATATAATAAAGATGTAAACTGTTCAAGATAAGATTCCACGCGGACGAAGTCGCGGGCAACAGCTAGTCTATATATATAAAAGAAGAAGTCCTGACTGACTCATCAACGCACAGCCGAAACTACTAATGCGAGAGAGTTGATTTTTGCACAGTAGGTTACTTTTATAACGTGGGCTAGAGATAAGAAGGGATTTTTGGAAATACCTCCCCTAAGAGGGTTAAATAGGGGTGCAAAGTTTGTATGGGGTAAACTTTTTTTTTGGAGTTAGATACTTGAAACTTTGTAGAATGATTACTTATTCAAAAACATAAAAAGTACTTTTAGCGTTTTAGAAAATTTCACCCCTAAGGGGGTTAAATAGGGGTGCAAAGTTTGTATGGGGTAAACTTTTTTTTTGGAGTTAGAGACTTGAAACTTTGTAGATAGCTTACTTAATCAAATACAAAAAAAGTAATTTCAGCGTTTTGGAAAATTTTACCTCTAAGGGGGTTAAAAAGGGGTGCAAAGTTTGTATGGGGAACACCGCTAATGTTGTTTATAAAGAAGTGTTACGCTAACGTTATCAGTTTATATATTTTTTATTTCCAGTCTACTACCCAGTGACTACGTCCTTTCTTTAAAACGAACTTGCACCCCCTTTTCTATGGTTGACTGTCAACAATATTTTCTTAGTGCTGTCTCTTATTTATTGTGTTCCAAACTTTATGTGTTCCTATATTTTAGTGAGTTGTCTATCAGCACATGAATAATTTATACTTTATATACCTATTCTTACTTTATTTAGCTTCTTGAGAAATATAGAGAACTATAGCCACCAGAATATATTGAATCACTCTTCAAACAATACTACTAGCCTGTAGACCAAAATAGTAATCGCATCATTAAATTCGCTTATGTGCATTTAGTTTTTAATGGTCATATTTCAGCATTTTCTTTAAACACTAGCCTTTTTAATAACTGGGGTACCTGCTAGACCATTTAGAAACATTTTGGCCAGCCTCGGGAACTCCGCCACACCACTCTTTTCGTTTAATAGGCAGGCCGGCGTGTACAAATACCAGTGCTGCCTTCTTATGAAAAGAGGTCATTATTTATTATCGTTATGAAATACTTAAAGTTTATTATTTATTATTCCATCTCTCGATTTCCAGTGCTGAGTTTAAGATTGTTTTAACAGCCTTACGATATTTAACTTTTTTTTTAAATCTCACTCATAATAACTATTAAGATCCCCATTTTCTAACTCCAATTCCATGCGTCGCTCTATATCTTGCAGTCATTTTTGCCAAAGATTAAAAGCATCAGGTAACTGACGGAATAAATATTAAGCATCTTGCAAACAGTTCCCGTAATCTAATTGGAAAAATCTTCAAAAATTCTCTAACAATTGCATATCAGTGTCTGCCACTGTTTGAAATGTAATATGTCTAGACCATTTTAACTAAGAATAAAATTCACTTACCTATTTTAATATCTTTGTCATCATCAAAAATCTACGCGGACGAAGTCGCGGGCGGCCGCTAGTCTATATATATAAAAGAAGAAGTCCTAACTGACTCATCAACGCACAGCGGAACTACTAATGTTAGAGAGTTGATTTTTGCACAGTAGGTTACTTTTATAACGTGGGCTAGAGATAAGAAGCGATTTTGAAAAATTTAATCCCTAAGGGTGTTAAAAAGGGGTGCAAAGTTTCTATGGGATACAAGTTTTTTTTAAAGCTAGGAACTTGAAACTTTGTTAGAAGATATTAAAATAAAATAAAAGAAAACTCATTTCAGCGTTTTTGAAAATTCATCCCCTAAGGTGGTAAAAAAGGGGTTGAAAGTTTGTATGGAGATCAAGTATTTTTTGAGCGCGCGACTTGAATCTTTGTGTAAAAGCATACTATTAGAATACAAGAAAAGTTATTTCAGCGTTTTCAAAAATTCGACCCCTAAAAGGGTAAAAAAGGGGTTTAAAGTTTGTATGGAGATCAAGTATTTTTTTGAGTGCGGGACTTGAATCTTTGTGTAAAGGCATACTATTAGAATACAAGAAAAGTTATTTCAGCGTTTTCAAAAATTCGTCCGCTAAAAGGGTTAAAAAGGGGTTGAAAGTGTGAATCCATTACAAATTCCTTGAAACTTCTTATTAAGGCATATACAATAATAACAAAATAACATTAATTTAACGTCATCAAAGATTCACCCTCTAAGGGGGTTAAAAGGGGGATGAAAGTTCGTCTTGGGGTTCAAATTTAATTTTATGCTAGGAACTTTAAACTTCGTAAAAAGTTATGCAAATAAAATGGAACAAAAGTGATTTCAGCGTTTTTGAAAATTCATCCTCTTAGGTGGTAAAAAGGGGGTTGAAAGTTTGTATGGAAATCAAACCTTTTCTTGAGCGTGGGACTTTAAACTTTGTATAAAGGCATATAATTAAAATACAAGGAAAGTAATTTCAGCGTTTTCAATAATTCGTCCCCTAAAATGGTTAAAAAGGGTTGAAAGTTTGATTCCATTACAAATTCTTTGACTAAGGCATATATAATAATAACAAAATAACATTAATTTAACGTCATTATAAATTCAACCTCTAAGAGGGTTAAAAGGGGGATGAAAGTTTGTCTCGGGGTTCAATTTTAATTTTAAGCTAGGAACTTGAAACTTTGTAAATAGGTATTAAAATAAAATAAAAGAAAACTGATTTAAGTGTTTTTGAAAATTCATCCCTGAAACTGGTAAATAAGGGGTTGAAACTTTGAATGGAGATCAAACCTTTTTCTGAGCGCGGGACTTTATTAAACTTGTACTTTAATAAGATTTTAGAATTTTTTGAAACCCCCTGTCGTAAAATGGGGTAAAATTCGAGTTAAGTTTGTTAAACAATTTTTAAGAACTATACTGAGCATGTATACCCGAGCAGCATACCTGAGCAGGTATTTCAAACAAAAATAGATGCATATTTTCGTATCTCTCACCCATTACACTGGTAAGTAGAAATCGAAATGTTTATTTGCCAGAATACATTACAACAAATTAGATCTTACGATACTTATAGAATCAGTATTCAGTCGACATGCAAGTCAACATGCAAAATAAATAAATTTTAATACCACATTTAAGGTAAAATCGTTATTATCAAATTAAATCTAAAAAATAACTACACATTAAGACAAATGATAGCAATAACAGTTACCACTATAATTATGGTATTGCATATTAGTGACATATTATCTAAACTTTGGGAGCAGAAAATATTGTTTCCGAATATTATCACTCTTACGAAAGTATCCCCAACTCGGAAGTGTAGTTGGACCACATTAACTCTACCAAGCAAATGAACTGTCAAACACAAAAAAACTAAGTATGGCAATATTAAGCAAAGAGTAATCAACAATCTTAGTACTGGCATATGTTTATTTCGAATTCACCCATACAAATTTTTATCTTGTTTTAATCCCCTTTGAGCCCTTAGAGTAAGAATATCAATAAACTGCAGTAAAAGGGAAATAGAAATACAGTATGTAAACTTACTTAATACAACGTAAAAGTCCATCGAAACATTATTTATAAATATTTTTATAATTACAATATTTACTAATTATAAAAACGGTATAAACTCACGTAAAAATTGTCAGGAACGGCCCGACATGTTTCGAACTCATTTGGAGCTCTTCATCAGGGGTAGCTATCCGTGCTGCTACGCGACTCGCGACCCACTGCACTTTTAGAGCCCAACCACCGTCTCGGTCTACCTCCAGCATGGAAACCTGTGATTCCGGCGTTAAAAAACATCTCGCGTTCAGACAATGTCGTTGATACAATAAGTCAAGTGTGCGTGGTATTAGTGGGTAATAGTGAAAATGCAGTGACAGACAGTCCAGTGGTGACAGCGCAAGAGCCCTGCCCTCCCCGCGCCGCGCTATCTGCGCGTGCGCAGAGGGCGGCAAGAAGAGCGATTAAAAGTGCAGTGGGTCGCGAGTCGCGTAGCAGCACGGATAGCTACCCCTGATGAAGAGCTCCAAATGAGTTCGAAACATGTCGGGCCGTTCCTGACAATTTTTACGTGAGTTTATACCGTTTTTATAATTAGTAAAGATGTCTCACGATAGTTTTAATAACATTAATTACAATATTGATCAAAGCATTACTTACCAAGATCTTTTTTTATTTACCTATATTAAATTTGCTAGAATCTAATACTAACGTTCTAATACTAAAGTCTAAAACTTAAAGATTAAGAGTAATACACAAGTATCAAGACTAATTAGTGGCCTATCTTCAGTGTTGTCATATACCGATTTACAGATAAAAAACTTAAATTGCTGGGGGAAAGATATTTTAGCCAGACTATACGTAATAGATAGCATACCAGAGTTTATATTCTAAAGCTGCCTAATAAGTAAATAAAAACTATTATTTTCGTTTAATTACTGAATATCGGTATCAATTACCATTAAGTATAAGTTAACGCTTGTAAGTAGTTCATAAAAACATGAAAAGCCATATGTCATTATTAAGTTTACTAAACATAAGTTGAAAGTAAATCATATATTAATATATTGTCAGTCAGTAACAATTTAACTGCATTTATTGACTGACAGGTATAAAAACAAATATACTTATGAGACGTTTTCAGTTAAAAGAGTCCACTGTGCCGCTTACCATGAGCGCGAAAGTTTGCATGTTTAAACAAATAACTTGTCAACGCGACCTTATGTAAGTTTTTTTTTTTTTTTTTTTTTTTATGTCATAGGGGGCAAACGAGCAAACGAATCGCCTGATGGAAAGCGATTACCGTCGCCCATAGACACCTGCAACACCAGAGGAGTCACAAGTGCGTTGCCGGCCTTTCAGGTGGGAATACGCTCTTTTCTTGAAGGTTTGAAGGTCGTATCGGTCCGGAAATACCGCAAGCGACAATTCATTCCACAATGCAGTCGTGCGAGGCAGGAAATTTCTAGAAAAGCGCACAGTTGTGGACTGCCAACTATCTAAGTGGTGAGGATGAAAGGATTGTCGCGTAGAACGATGGCGGAAAGAAGCGGCAGGAATCAATCCGAACAACTCCTCGGAGCACTCCCCGTTATACAAGCGATAAAAGATGCAGAGAGAGGCTACATCTCTACGTAGCGCCAAGGAGTCAAGCCGATCTGAAGTTCGCTGGCAGTCGACGATACGAGTCGCTCTCCGTTGGATATGATCTAAAGGGAGAAGCTGGTACTTGGGCGCCCCAGCCCACAGATGAGAACAGTACTCCATATGTGGGCGAACCTGCGCCTTATAAAGCTGTAGGCGATGGGCCGGAGTGAAGTACTGTTTCGACCTGTTGAGCACGCCAAGCTTCTTGGAGGCTAATTTAGCCTTACCCTCTAGATGTCCGCGGAATTGGACTTCACACGAGATGTCGACACCAAGGACTCCTATAGTGGCTGAGGCAGTAAGGGGAGTGCTTTCAAAAAGAGGTGACGCGACGAACGTAGATTTTTTGGTGGTGAACGCGCAAAGCTGTGTCTTTGCGGGGTTAAAGTGGACTAAATTAAGTCGACCCCATTTTGAGACTTCTTTTAAACAAGTCTCGACTTCAGACACAAGCTTTTTCCGGCTCTCGATGACAATTTCCCGAGAAATATTATTGCGGCCGGTATAGGAGGCATCACCCGTGCTATCATCTGCATAGCAATGAATGCCACAGATTTGTAGCATATCATTGATATGCAGAAGAAACAATGTGGGCGAAAGCACACAGCCTTGAGGGACACCAGCATTCACAGACATGGGTTCAGAGCATGCACCGTCAACTACGACCTTCATGCATCTGTCTGCCAGAAAGCTACTGACCCATTCGCATAATTTCTCGGGAAGCCCATAAGACGGAAGCTTCGAAAGAAGTGCTTTGTGCCAAACCCGATCAAAGGCCTTCGCTACATCCAAACTAACAGCCAATGCCTCACCTTTATTTTCAATTGCCTGTGCCCAACGATGTGTCAGGTAAACCAGAAGATCACCAGCTGAGCGGCCTCTACGGAAACCATATTGACGGTCACTAAGCAGCTGGTGGTCCTCAAGGTACCGAAGGAGCTGGCAGTTTATAATGGACTCCATTATCTTTGAAAACAGGGAGGTTATAGCTATCGGCCTGTAGTTGGAGGGGTTAGAGCGGTCGCCTTTTTTAGGAATCGGGTGCACCAAAGCTGACTTCCACGAAGTCGGGACTACACCAGTGGAGTAGGAGAGCTGAAAGAGACGCGTTAAAACCGGAGCCAACTCTGGAGCACACGTCTTCAGCACGATAGGCGAGATTCCATCGGGCCCACTCGACTTATGAATGTCCAGGGAAAGAAGTGCTTTGCGCACTGAGCTTTGGTGGAACCGGACATCCGGCATATGGCTCTTGCACCGCGGTATGGTCGGCGGCTCTTGTCCCTTGTCATCCAAAGTCGAGTTGGACGCAAAGAGTTTGCCCAGAAGATCGGCTTTCTCTTTCGCATCGTGGGCCAACGAATCATCTGCCTTGCTTAAAGGTGGAAAAGATGGCGTGCAAAAATTTCCCTGGATAGCTTTGGCAAGGGACCAGAACGCACGAGTTCCCGAAGGGAGGCGCACTAGTCTCTCGCCAATTCTACCAATGTGCAACGACTTTGCCTTGGCAATTTCTTTCTTGAAGGACCTGGAGGCAAAGTTAAACTCCTTTTTTAACTTACTGGTCTTTTCATCCCGAACCGATGTTGCATTTACCCAGGCTTGGTAACATTCCTGCTTTTTACGTGAAGCCTTTTTGCAAGATCGACCAAACCAAGGTTGGGATTTGCCACCGACAGGTACTACAGAAGATGGAATGAAGAGCTCCATTCGCTGCTGCACCACGTCATCAACAGAATCAGCAACAACGTTGGGATCATCCAGGGCGAAGCAAACCTGCCTCCAAGGGTAGGACGCAAAAAAGGACCGCATCGCATCCCAATCTGCTGACTTGTAGTGCCATACACGGCGACTACAGGCAACTCGCCGACGCGGCGGGTACAAGAGTGGCACTGTACTCCGGACTAAGCAATGATCTGAGGAGCCGAGTGGGGCTGCAACAGACGTTTGGTAGCCAGCTGGATGAGAAGTCAGCAGAAGGTCCAACAGGGAAGATTCATGGCTCTCCACATCTGGGATTCGTGTGGGGGCAGTAATCAATTGCGTCAAACCATACGCCAGAGCAAAGTCGTGAGCAGATCTCCCCGCATGATCAGTCTTGCTAGAGCCGAGCCATTCGGCGTGATGAGCGTTGAAATCGCCAAGTATCACAATCTCTGCGGATGGGATTTGCTGTTGCACAAAGTCTACAGCCATTTGAATTTGTTCAAAGAGTCGGTCGGTTTCAGCATCACCGCTATGGGACCTATACAGGCACGCATAGATGCGCGGGTGGTCGTCGCTGTCTACACGCAACCATAGGGTTGTCCCTACCTTCAAGGTTGCTGAGGCGTCGAGAACTAATGTCATCGCCAACGTACATGCACACCCCAGCCCTGGGCGTAAAGGAGTGTTCCAGTTCGTATCCAGGATAGGAGAGGTAAGATGTGTCCGCCGGAGACGATATCTGCGTCTCGGTCAAAAAGAGCAAGGTCGGCTTTGCTGTCTCGAGGTGTTGGTGAACAGCATTAAGATTTGAATGTAGACCCCTGATGTTACAGAAGTCCACGGCCAGCGTGGAAGGGGAAGCCAGGGTTGTTTTGCTCTTGTCCTTGGCAGAGGTCGAATGATAGAGCGCGGTTTTGCCCCCCCCAGAGTACGAGGGGCAGTCTGGGCGTCCACGCTCAGCAATGATACTTGCTGAGCATGGAAGCCCAGAGAGGGATTCTCCAGCGCAAGCGCAGCTGGTACCCTCCTGGGGTAGCATATTATTCAACTGCGCCATCATTAGGGGGGGTGGGGGGGTTGGGCCTCCGGTACCCTCACTCACTCGGCGAAACGCAAGTGATACTTCACGCCGGTTTTCTGTGAGGCCGTGG
This sequence comes from Apotomis capreana, assembly GCA_947623375.1. NCBI lineage: Eukaryota > Metazoa > Arthropoda > Insecta > Lepidoptera > Tortricidae > Apotomis > Apotomis capreana. Next base: position 16,051,595 of record OX392503.1, on the reverse strand, counting down.
TATCTCTCCGGTCGAGCCGGCCTATTCATACCGAAGTATGGCTCTCCCACGGTGAAAAAGTAAGTGACCAAGTGGTATCTTTTGCTTGAACCGTCACATTTTAGCATTTGAACATTATTTATTGGTCGAATGCGATAAGTTTTAGACTATATACAATAGTATTATGTTATTGGCAACAAAAATAAGTGCAGATTCGCACTCTATTATGATAGCAAATGAATGGGAAAGCATTTACATTCCCCAAACGAAAACGACGAATGTGGCAGTTTCGTAACTTTACTTTGGCTTAAATATAAAAAATGCATTGTGAATTTGCGAAAGTGGCACTTTCGTAAATTTACTATGGTGAATAATCTTACCTTTTTGTTCCTTTCTATGGAGTAGCCATATTGCGAATGTGCCTTAATTTCTAAACCTAATGAATTAATGCATATCTGACACATTGAAAATATAAAACATGCAATTTAAAAACACTGTGTGAAAACAGTTCTATTATAACTACAAAAACAACCGCGAAAAAAAATATATAAATTTTTTACCAACTTAAAATTGCTCCCCTGTAAAATTAGTTTTTTGCAGTTATGTTAGTTTAGCATTGGACCGACGACATGTGCAGCTTTTTATTGGTATCAAATGCAACTAGGTAGGTATATACAGGAGCTAAATTATACAGGAGAGTGCCAGGGGTGATGGAGAGGGTCACATTAAACAACTTTTACTATCCGTTCCGACTATAACCAAGCAAAAAAAACCGGCCAAGAGCATGTCGGGCCACGCTCAGTGTAGGGTTCCGTAATTGCCCTGCATCCTTCACAATAGACTTTAAATTAAGAGAAAGATTTCAAGCTCTATTAAAAAGGTCGTAAACGCCAAATTAGCTGTGATTACTTATTTCCTTCTGGAAGTTATCGATTATACGCGACAGATTGAGCGGAATATTTTAATTCAGTATGGCACTTAACTAATATGTGTAACGTTCGAAGTACGAGTATAACGACACCGCGCGACACTTACGTCATTTTAAAGAAAATTATATTTTTTTGCGATAACTCAAAAACGGCGCAACCGAGTTTATTCAATATAGTTTTCATTGAAAGTACTAATAACGCCTTATTTTCATGAATTTTTTTACCCGTGGTTGAGAAGTTAGAGGGGGGGGGGGCACTATTTTTTGGATTTCCCGAGCGAATATTTACAAAACTGCTGACTTCATCAAAAAATGATGTTTGAAGACCCCTATTGTTTTTGAAAGATCTATTTCAACGACAGCCTACATACATGCTAGTGTTGGAACGAAAAAAAAATTCACCCCCACAGGTGTACGGGAGATACCCGTTTTTTTTTACCGTTATGTCGGCGTGATACATACACATACTCATACCAAATTTCAGCTTACTAGCACTTATGATGACGGAGCTAAGCCGCGGACGGACAGACGGACAGACGGACAGACGGACAGACGGACAGACAGACAGACGGACATGGCGAAACTATAAGGGTTCCTAGTTGACTACGGAACCCTAAAAACTGCAAATAAAAAATATATATGTTTTGTATGAGATGAATGAAAGAGATAAGGTTATAACGTTTGTTCTGATACTGAATACTCAATATTATATCAAATAAAAACTGTAGGTAGAAATTATTATTTGCCTATCAAATAGTCCAGTTTACTCAGTGAAAGATACGTGCAAATCGCACCATATTGCGAAAGCCGGCTGTTTGAGACGTTTGTTTTAAGAGACGCGTGTCCCATTCGAAATGTACCAATTTCTCTGAATAACGAACCTTTGTGGAATACTAACTGATGAGTTTCACGACGTGATGATGCAATCTCTTTTGAATTTTGAGTAGGTACGTATGGCTAAATAAGGAAATTGAAAATCTATTTACTTGGTAATGTTGGTTTTCTCCCTTTATGAACAGGAAATGTGTCCAATCAGTGACTACGGCAGTACCTACATAGAATAGTATGAGTTGTAGACGATTTATGTTAGGGTAGATTTGCGTGCCTATACATACATCTATAATATATGCCTAAGTATTGTTAGGCATATAATGTTTGTAGTTACATTTTATTAGTTATCTACTAAAAGCCAACAACTTCGTTCGCTATGGTGAACAATAAGGGCTTCTTTGCTTCTCCTTAGTTGCATAGGTAGAATATTTATGTATGTTAATCTTTAAAAAAATATATAATGAATGAAAGTATTTCCTAAGATTAGGTTCTTACATTAAACTTATTTGCTGAATGTGGCTTAGGTAACTTGAGTTCAACAGACGAAAATAAATCAACTGAAATAGATGGAATAGGTGCAGTGGTAGCGGAGCTACCTACTGAACCAGCGGTCCTGGGTTCGAATCCCAGCAAGGGCAAATATTTTTGTGATGAACTTCCTGGGTCGTAAAAAATAAATTAGAAACATTGTCTGTGTCCGATGTTTATTGCCAGGTTCTGAATCCCCAAAACAGGAAAACTACTTGGTTATAGGATTTCCAGTTAAATGGCAATTTAAAGAGGAACGTCTATTTCCGGAAAATTACCCAAAATTAAATTTCATTAGTAACTGATGAAAATCTAAGCTGCTGTAAATAGGCATAGAATTCTGATAAATTTAATTGCTACTAAGGCGCTTACTTACTTCAAACAGCGTAACATTTATTATGAAAAAGTTACAAAATATGCGCATACGATAATCGTGATAGTAAAATGCTTCCGCGCATCACGGAAGCAACGTCGTAAATAACTGAAAATGAGACTTGCATTTAATTATGACGAATGATAATGTCTAATATTACACGTAATAGGCCATGACAAATATGTCGTGATGGAATGTGTGATAAATATCGAGTGAATTATCAATTTGATGCAGTTGTTGGGCGTGATGCTTTGAGATAACTTCGTTCATATTTGACATCTTTTCGGTTGCAATGTCTTAAAGCTGCAGGTATCGCTGGATGGATATCGTCGAGTCAGAAAGGCTTAGGTACTCCGAAGTTCGAAATTCTCTGCACCCTCATCTGAAGAGAGGATGATGGGGCTTTTCCTCCCTTCCGCCTTTAAAAACCTTAAGCCTTTAATTGGCGGGAAACGGTACCAAATCAGAACAAGTAGCAACTAAACCGTACCGGTGCCGGAGGCTAAGCCTCGCTTCGGGCCTAGTTTGAAAATACGAGTTTTATCAGAGATTTGGATTACTACTTATTAATAGTAGTTTGGGGAGGAAGAGGCTCGACTCAGTAACGTAGGTACCTACTGTAAAAAAATACCGTCGTCTTAATATACACAAAGCGAATTCGAAGCTCGTTAGAAACGATAAGGTTAGGTAAATTAAGAGAATATTAAGTCATTAAAAATAAGGAAATACAAAGTAAGTAGGTATACGTATAGATCATTTCCAGTCATTAAATGGGTTTCCGTAAAAGAACAAGCAAGTTCATCGGAACAATCGAACGTGCACGTATCACGTGATGTTGATACATAACTTTACGCGAACACGCAAAGATCTTAATGTTGTCCTCAATTAATTTTCATTATTGCAGAGACTAGAAGCCATCGGCCGAGTATGAGTTACATTTATTAAGTTTTTGAATTCGTATACTATTCCTACCTACGACCTCGTCACTCTCACTGCATCTTTAGTATTAAAAATACTCTCTGTGATGATGTCACGTTTAAAATTCCAAGGTTTACTGGACAGTATGGACAAATGAAATAGTTACTTAAATGAACTTTATTCTGCAAGTAGAGGCCACGCACTAAAAAAAATGTACATAGATACAATAGGGCTTTAACTAAAACAAAAAAATTGATTCCTTTGTTTAACGAAAATTATCCACATATGTTGTATGAATAACTTTCGTTAGGTATATACGAGTACAAACAAAACGATTCAAAATTTGTTTGAACATACTTAAATATGTGCTGTTTTTCTAACGATCCACGTTCCAGTTCTTCTACGCATTATTTTTAGCGACGTTTTGGCAACAGGACATTTTCTACTGCCTAAAAGAAAAATCTAGAAATTAAAAGTGCCACTTAAACCTTCAGTTGTCCACTCAGAAGGGTTGTGCCTGTATAAATTATAAAAAAAAACAACCCGACGAACTGAGAACATCCTGTTTCTTTGAAGTCGGTTAAAAAGATAAATTATCGGATTAATCTATTACTATGCTCAGCTTTCTACATTATCTAGGTATAAGCTGTTTTCTACCTTCATTATTTGAATGTTTGTGCTCCTTTTGTGAATGCAATATACAAAACCTGTAATAATATTGTAACCACATATTTGTGTGATCATATATGAAATAAAACAGCATAATTTTAGTTCCAGGAAAGTACATCGACCCATCAGCAAATTAAAAAAAAAACTATTGGGCAGGATGTTTTTCTGTAAATATAAAGTAAACTAGATCGTGTTTCCCCTGACCTGACCCGTATCATCCTTAATAGGTATGGCATCCTGTGGGTCACAAATAAAAAACATATTCGAGTTAACGTCATAAACAGCTTTGGTGCATTCTTGAAGTCCTCTCCCACATTACGTCACCTAAGGACCCCGGCAATGTCAAAAATAGAAGAAAAACTTTAATCGTTACTTCGAAGAAAGGAATAACTTGTATGATAGAAATCGGGTGAGCATGAGCGATCCATATGGGTCAGTATGGGAACATTCGAAATCATAAGAGGAAGAAACATTTTATTTATTCATACGAGTATAATACATATTTATATAGCATTACAATTACACCAAAGTGCTATCAATATGAATGCAATGGATGAGATTGATAAATATAATTCAACAATATCGAAACAAACTCGTCTACAGCTCCTGAGAGCACAAAACCTAAACCTATTTTTAAACGTGTACACATTTGTAACTACACATGTTACAAATGTGTAATTACACGTTTAAAAATAAGTTCAGGTTTGGCAGCATTTCTTTAGGTCCCATCAGGGCATAGAGGCAACAAAGTTAATGCCTTTCAAAGAGTTGCATTTTCATAAATCATAATTAATAGTAACTCATCTAATTAAACTTAAGTTATTATAAATAATTAAATGATGAGGGAGGTTAATGTTCAATACCTATATAGTATAGGCCTTAGCTTAGCCATCCTTGACTTACGTAAATGAAAAATTTATGATGCACATACGCTTATGTGCATAATTAGGCGGTTGATAGAGAGCTCTCTATCAACCGCCTAATATTTTATGTTTATAAGTTGTTTTATACAGTTATACCTAATCTATCTAGTAATACTCTAATCTATCTATAATAATTATTCAACCATTGAACCAAGGTAAAAATAATGTGACTGCTCGCCTCCAATTAGAATTATCTCAAAAATCATACACAGTCATTGTGGTTCGATTGTTCCGCTATCGATTCGGGATCGTCGGGGATCGATGGAAGAATTCCAAATTATGATCGGCGGTGGTGGAAACAGTTGAAATGGGTCAGCAGGTATCGGCCGCCCCCGCCCCATCGCCGCGCTTCGTGCCACACTCATTCGCTTTTTGCCCACCTTTCGACTCGCGCGCAGCCTAAGTCATTGTTAGTGAACGAGCATTTCTCCAACGTGGGAACTATTGGCTCTTTTGTGCTTTACCCGCTATTCCCCAGCCGCTACACGACCGACCGCACGTAATGAGATGACTTTATAAGTGTAATTGTGATCGGGATAAACTGTTTTTGTGAATTAATATGATCGGATTGAGGTGCCGGGTTTCCTAGTGAAAGTTGAGTGATGATAGAACAAACAGTGTGATCAGGATCCCTTATAAGATAAGCGGATACCATGGCTTCGCCGGTGAGTTATGGTTATGGATTATGTTTATTTAATAGTAATTTTGAAGAATTAATTGGGATTAATTATACCTGAAAAACCCGTGATGACACAAGTACTTAATATAGAGCCGGTCCGGACTAAATTGTTCATTAATGGTATGGAAATGAAGCTTTTAATTATTTTATTACAACAGTTCGATGTTACGATGTACGAGGGAGATATGGGCTTATTTGCTGCGTTAATAGAGCAATAAATGATTAGTTTGTTGTTAAAACGCATCTCAATGTTTATACAGCGAGTTTTCATCTTTGGTTTCCCATGAAGAGTGTAGAATTGACGAATATACCTGTTCATTTACATTTCATCTCAGTGATTCTCTTAAAAAAACCTTGAAAGGTAACAAAAAACCTTGGCAAACCTTTTAGGGATAGCGAATTATAACCTATTTACATTTGCAAAATGCATGTTCATATATTATGATTCCTAATTAACATGTGTATTTAAGTTTACAAACTCGCGCATATGAACGTTTGTTCTTCTTTAATGTAGTAAAGGAAAACAGATCGTAGATAGTCAGAAAACTTTATTTTAACTGTAAGATTATGGAGAACTCAAATTATGGAGAACTGAGTAAAAAATGTTATCTAGAGCAAGTGAGTTACAACACTCCGAAAATAAGTAGGGGAGAGTAACCTATATTGAACCGGCGCTTAAATTGGACCACTTCTGTATTTCTACCAAATAACACAATTTATTTACACTGGCAACAAAAAATGAAGCGACGACAGCGCCATAATTCCACCAATTTGGTGTAATAATTAAATTGTGTTATTTGGTAGAAATACGAAGTGGTCCAATTTAAGCGCCGGTTCAATATAGGTTACTCTCCCCTATGTGATTAAATCTTTAGAGTAAATGTTTGGAAAAATAAAATATCTAATCGTAATATGATCGATTGTGCCTCATTGAACAAGACGGTGCCATCGTCAGTGGCTGACTAAGAAGCTTTAACGCAGCTTATCTGAGCTTTTTGTTTTAAGTCTTTTATAATGTGTGGTCGTCAGTCAATCCTGGCTGCAGTGAAGTGGTAGTATGTGACTTTGACACGTACAGTCATTAACGAAATAGCTACTGAGGTCCTTGAGCTTTTACCGGCGAGCTTTCTTGTTCCATTTCATTTAATTGTAACATATTGTGAATCAGATTATCATGACTGATATGTACGATTAAAAAAAATATTATAAACAACAAAAGAAAATAGTTTTAATACCGATGTCTACGAGATTTGTTGTTCAAATTGAAAATATTATGCATTGTAATTCTTTGCTTAAAAGTACGTGTATAAAGTCGTTACTTACTACTATTTTCTTTAGAGTAAGTAGGTACTTATATTTGATCAGCCCTATTATATTCGGTATCGTTTAAGTTAAACTATTCGAAAAGGTTTTTCTACGCCCTTATCGATAAAAACTATCTATAGGGGTCCCGATTCTCAAAAACCGACAAACTATTTTATATACGACAGTATTCACTGCTGGCGTCTAACGAGTTACTTCCTAATGTAAACAGTTTCAACCCTTTTTTGTCACTTCGTCTTCTAAAAGCCTGATAAAGAAGGCTGTACTTAAAACTTTACCTAATAGCCGTCGGAAAAGTAACTTTAAATGCTCTAGGCAATAAAACATTAGTGCTACTCGCTTACGTCTCATAAAGCCGTTAAGTTTTGTAACAGGTTATCGAAATGACGCAATCGGTAGACCAATGTCTATCTAGACCAATGGTTCTCAACTAGTGTTCCGCAGAAGTTGAAATTATAGTAACTATATTTCGCGAATGATTTCAAATTTGCGGGTCCATCGCTGGATTTTACCGGAGGACGGGAATTTGTTTACATTTAGTCCCTGTGAATTACAAAGAAATAAAAGTGGTCCCTGGTCAGAATATAAAGTTTATGCCAAAAAAAAATTTTCTTAAATAGGCTTTTATGGCGGACTGCTTTCTTATATAAATGTTAATTTCTCCTCAAGACCAATCAAATAAGCCCCAATACGATGGGTTTATCTTGTGCTGTTTAGTAATTTGTATGTTCTACGGCCATCTTCCGTCTCCATCATCAGAACAGCTCCAAGATACAAAATTATTGTATTGTAACGTGAACTACATATACACTAAAAGTTTCATTTCCATACTTTGTTTGTCATAATGTAAGTATATATAATAGGCTTGCCGGCAGTGTGCCGCTCCTCTTTAGCGTATATTTCATAATATATTCGTTTTATTGTGAAAATTTAATTGGAACAGAACGTAAAAAGCAGTGAAAATATTAAATAACTTTATTCTGACAATGACATTAATGACATTTGTCTACTTCCACGCACACATACCTAGACATTTTTTTATATCGCACGTAATCGTAATGATTTGAAATTAACTTTCTTCAGCCTCAGAATAATCTTTTGCTATTAATATCCATTTTTCTCAAAAAATGGTGGTCTGAAAATTCTAAATAATATTTTATAGTGCTTAGGAAACCAATTTCTTCGAATAGGGATCAAAATATAATGACTTCAAAAAAATTAAATGTTGTCCACTTCCAATATTTTCTAAAAATGAAATTAAACCTATTAAAAGCTTGTTAAAAAGTTTGGGAACCACTAGTCTAGACTTAAGTATGGATTGGTTGACAGCTAGACCATATTAACATGGAATAGGTACCAAAGTTATGATGATCATGTCATCATCCAAGTGAAACTTAAGAAAAACGTTTGCCGTGGAGCTAGTTCACGATCTCGAGTGTCGTCGAGTACACTCTCGACGAAAGTGTTAACAGTGTCCTGTTGAATGCTGTCTCATTGATAAACATTGTGTTGTGACGACGCGTTTGGCTCGGTTGGTAGACACCTGCCTACTGAGTCGGCGGTCCCGGGTTCGAATCCCGGCCGGGGCAAATATTTGTGCAAAATATTTGTACTTGGGTCATGGATGTTATCTATATATGTATTTATATATTATGTATATCGTCGTCTAGTACCCATAGTACAAGCTTTGCTTAGTTTGGGACTAGGTCGATTTGTGTATGATTGTCCCTTAATATTTATTTATTTATTATTTTTATTTATTTAACTAAACTTATGTGCGGAATGATACGTAATACTTCATTTACATTTTATTGTTCGAAGTGTGCGTAAAAAAACATTTAATGATAATTACGTGTTGAATTTGTTTTATCAATAAGTACCTAATAGATGCGTACGTTAAGAGAAAGAAAGGATGAATTAGCGACTTCAAAACCGGGGACAACGGTAATGCGTTATGATCTTTTATAACCACTGAAAATTGAAACCCATCGCATTCTATCTACTGCGTAATGCCGTAAGACATTTTCCACGAGTCAACTAACTATTAGGGTTAAAAAGAAACTATCATTATCATTGAGAACTAAGATTAAAAAATGTTTCTCTGAATAATATTGTCTCTCTTGCTCTACATAGCTAATCCACATCTTTTGTTAAAACAATAGTAGATTGTTTGACAAGGGGCCAAATAAGCCATTGTAATACGAAGTGGGCGAGTCATAATCGCTTTTAGCCACGTGTTAAACACTCTACTTTTCACTTCGGCTGCGAGAAAATTAAATATCCTTATACAAGCAAATCCGTTATTGGTAATCAAATAAGTAAAGCTACTCCCATACTGTACAAATATCACCCATATAAAGAACCTCCTCCTTTTTTGAACTCGGCTAAAAAAGGGCACAGTAAAAGTAAACATTCATATTTTCTTTGAGTAAGAGGTTTTTAAATTGTTTTATTTTTAATTGTGTGACAGTCGCGTAAACCAAAGAAAATATTATTTTTCTAATTTTCGCGACTACTTTGGATTATGCTTCTTGTATTTGAGTTGACTAGTTAGGTACTCTAATTAACAAAATGAAATTAACTTAAGTCTTTATAGCGGAAGCATGTCCATTATTGCCCATAGGTGACATAGGTATCTACATATATTACTAGATGAGAACAGCCGAAAAACATCTGGCTATCCATCGAAACAATTAAAACATCCGTACGAAAAAAATTTGGGCTAAGCTGAAACGGAGACACTTTGCTCTCTCAGTCAATAATTGAATTTAAGCTACATTGAAAAGTGTTTTATTTTGTTTGTTCAAATTGTTCATTGGAATAAAGCAGAATTCCAAACATATATGAGCCATACAAAAAAGGGCACTCAAGGAAAGTAAGAGTAAGGTAAACATTCCTATCTCCTTTCCGCCGCGACTGTCCCGCCAAGCAAACAGTGATGGGGCAAACGTGCTCGAGATAGCGGGAGAGGTTTCGTGTGTTCAAAATTATGTTTTCAAATATTCTAAGACTATTTGGAACATGCTTTTTGAATTTGAGTTGACGTGCTCAAATATCCCTTTTTATTGATTTATTACATATTTAATGAAATAAAATAAAGGCATTATTATCTTTAATACTTCTTACTCGTACTCATACTCCGAGAGTAAACACCATACAATACATATCAAAATAATATATTTTTTTAAATATAAAAGCTTTATTTTATTTAAAAGTGTTTTTTCTTGATTCTTCAACCCAAAAGTGTCAGCCAGCAATTTTGCAGGCAGAACACGGAACCCAAAAGTGGGTAGGTACTTATGTAAAATTTCTTGAAGATTATTAAATTGTTATTTGTTTTTTCTTGATTCTTCAACCCAAAAGTGTCAGCCAGCAATTTTGCAGGCAGAACACGGAACCCAAAAGTGGGTAGGTACTTATGTAAAATATCTTGAAGATTATTAAATTGTTATTTTCTTTCAATTTAATAATCTTCAAGAAATTTTACATAAGTACCTACCCACTTTTGCAGCAGGCAGTCCTTCCTATAAGGATCTACAAATTGCAGTGCTGCTTTTCATTTTCCCTCACCATGGTTTTTCGATTTTATACGTTTTCGATATGACAGTTGACCATTCCCCATTTTCCTCGACCCCTTCCCTTTTAAAAAGTGAAACTCGTTCAATCTCATTATTACGTACCTTTATATTAAGCAAAAATACTACGACTAGTACCTACATATTTAATCAAAATCAAACATGTCGTAACATAAATGTTACACTAAGGTATTAAACCTACTCGTCTTTCTAAATATATTATACTATATACGTATGTTTTGGGAGAGAAAAAAAGGGGAAATTTGTTTCTTGAAAGTTCTTAATAATTTTAACCTGTGAACGTGCACCACTATTTTATCGAACGAAGTCACTTTAATCAACGTATAAAATAAAATGATATATAACTGTATCAATCACGTAGTAATTCCAATTAAACAAGTTCAATAATAACGTATTCACATAGAGGTCGCTAAGGTGTAAAAACCTTTCAAATAAACAATGCAAAGATCGACACACAAAGCAATAACGAAAAATTCGTCAGGTCTACGTGGAGCGAGGGTAGCGAAGTGGCTAACGCGCTGGACCGGTAGGTAACCCAGAGGTACCGGGTTCGATTCCCGGTCCCTTCCACCAGGTAGCTCCTTTTTCAATTTTTCTTTAAGCTTTGATCTTTGTATTCATGGATTAAATAAAAATTGTGGTGTACCCACATTAAAAAATGAAAAAAAATGAGACATTACATGTTTCATAAAATTATAAAGTTCAATAATGTTAAGGCATCGAACACCGCAGCGTGCAGCGTTAAAAATCGCCGTTTTTTGATTTAATAATCTAATAATTGACACCAATTGCGGTGACGCGTGCGGCCTGGCACTGGCACACATATCCGATTAGCGATCACATACTAGAAATATATATGGAATTCATTCCGTTGTTACGAAAGTGTAATATACTTTACAATTATTTTCAGAAATTGTATTACAAAATTTAGTCACAAACGGATTTTATTATTTTTCGGCCGGGGCAAATATGTGTGTGATGAACTCGAATATTTGTTCTTGGGTCATGGATGTTATCTATATATGTATTTATATATTATGTATATCGTGGTCTAGTACCCATAGTACAAGCTTTGCTTAGTTTGGGACTAGGTCGATTTGTGTATGATTGTCCCATAATATTTATTTATTTATTATTTATTTATTTATTATCCAGTTCCTGGGTTACAAAATTAATGTTTTAGCACCCATCGGTTTAGGCTATGTATTGCAGAATTAATTTTCGTCGAATGTTTCATTTCGCTGAATTTTCAATTCGCAGAATTTTTATTCTCTAATTATTTTTTTATTTTTATAACACGTAAAATAATTCGATGAAAATGCAGAGAACAGTCTGCGAGGTATGTATGGTAGGCACGTACCTACTTATGTATCGAAGGTTGCATGGTTAAACCCAAGATGTCGAAATATTTGTTTTTTGAAATAAAATAGCACAATACATACTTTTAAAGTTTTTTTTTTCGATTTATCGGGTTTGATTACTCAACCCTCGGTATATTGTATACTTAGCTCAAAGGAAGTACCTTTGAGCATTCTATTACCTTGAAGCCAATTTATCTCAAGATAGTGATAAAAAAAAAGAACAGTTATTATAAACACATAATAGCCATATTTTTCTGTATACGCGCGTAATCGCAGTACACGCGGTTACACCTCGTTCGGACGCACACGCCACACACTTTCCATTTCGTTGCGCCCGCGCCGTTTTCCCGCTTTATCAAGTTACGGTGCGTTTTTTCAAGGGTTCCGGACTTTTGACAGACAAGTGTTGCACAAACACTTTTTCTAATGATTTATGAATTTATGTATATTGATGATTACGTAAAGGATAAGCAAATTTCTATTTTCGCCGAATGCACTGTATCACAGCTTGTTCAGAGCTTACTTAATGAACCAAAACAAATAGTGGAAGCAATGCATGATACATGAATAAATACAATAGATTTGAGTTTTCTATATAGGCTCTGCAGTCAACATTTATCAATTAGATCAGTTTTAACCACGATCACATTTTATTTTATTGTGCTGATTTTAACCACCGACAAAAAATAAGGGTGTTATAAGTTTAACACGTGTATCTGCGTGTCTGTCTGTGGCATCGTAGCTCCCAAACGGATGGTCCGATTTGAATGTTTTTTTTTATCGAATGCCCTGTCTGTCGAGGTAGTTCTTAGCTATATGTATATAGTGGGGTCGGGGGTTTATTAAATTTAAATTTTAGGTTAAGTATTATGTACACAATACGTTAATACTTCGGTTTTCCCATTTACAATGAGAGAAGTTTTTTTACATTTCTTATATTTGTTAGGAGGAAACAAAGAAATAGCGATAAAAGTAATAAAAACAGAGTTCTGCAAAACACATAGTAAATTAAATAAGTGAAATTTAAAGTTACACCTGATTAATCGTTTTTGCTATTTGAGTCATTCATCTCTCGCGTAAGCCCTATAAGGCCGAACGGTGAATGAACATATAAGAATGGGTCAGTGTTTTAATGCAGAACCCAAACAAAATTATACGGTTGCAATCGCACCTCACAAATGTGCCGAAAATGGCGTGGTACAATGGACGGAAACAATAACATCAATAACATGTGTTCGGAAAGAAAAACACTTTTATTGCACTACAGTTTATTGACAGGAAGTTAAGGTTACGGGAAATTACTGTTTTACTCTCAAAAAGCGGAACAATTTCAAGAAACAATTCATGAAGATATAAAGGCCTTTTTATTGTCACTCGAGTACTTATAACTTGCTTATAAGTACTAACATTAAAAATATGCACGCTTCATACTGCATCAAAAATAGCGATATATAACATACTACCTACTAATAAAATACTACCTGTGTTAAAAAAATTATAAACGAATCTTGGTAACAATTGACAACATTTCATAAAGTACGTAAGGCCTCATTTTCATGAGTATTTCCATAATTTTTTGACCTGTGGTAAAGTTAGAGGGGGGAGACGCTATTTTTTGGATTTCCGGAGCGAATATTTACAAAACTGCTGACTTTATCAAAAAATAATGTTTGGAGACCCCTATTATTTTTAAAAGACCTATTCAACGACACCCATCACACTCGTGTTGGAACGAAAAAAAGAATCCACCCCCACATTAGGTGTACCCGAGTAAAAGTTTTTTTTAGTTTTTATTTTACTGTTTTGTCGGCGCAATACATACACATACTCATACTAAATTTCAGCTTTCTAATACTAATGATCACGGAGCTAAGCCGCGGACGGACGGACAGACGGACATGGCGAAACTGTAAGGGTTCCTAGTTGACTATACGGAACCCTAAAAAACAATGACGTTGAGCTTGACATTATTGTCAGCTAATCAGCTTATTTTTCTTTTGCGGATAGGTCGAAGACTACAACTCTATACAGGCATAGTTGTCGTAGATTTCGGTTGTTTTATGAATTTTCTTTATATATCTTTACATACATAAAATAAATACAAATACTTTTTAGTGTACACAACGCAAAGCAAGCGATCTCTATATTAAATGTCCACCTGTTAGAAATATAAAATGTTGTCAGTTCAAACACGGAGCGGAGTCTTGGTGTCGGACGATGACTAATATGACTATTATGTTGAATCAATTTCAAAGCATCGTGCAGTGTCACAGGCAATTCCCGTATCATGGTCTCCGATACAATCTTCATGCTAAATAATGCAATGGGCAAATTATCCATATCTCGCGTCACATTCCGTTAAGGTCAGTAAAGTGCTCGTGGAGCATTGTTCATCGTCGCTGGGAACTCTTCGTCGCGAACCTCGTGAAAGCGCATTTTCCCAACGAGTAATATCGTAGTAGAGAACGTTTTAATGCTAAACTGTTTAAAAAATATCGCATTCCCACGACAACATGCGTCTTGTAAAAACGTTAGGTCATAGTTGCAATAGATAATTAAGGTAATTATTACTACATGTTTATGTGCTTGAAGACGAGTCATTTATATTCCTAAACGGCGAAATTATGAGTTACGTGACTAATAGTTATAAAATCCGCGTTGCTAGTTTAGAAGTCGCAGGACATAAATCCGTATTCGCTGCTTCCTCGATTACAGAAGTAGTCGTAACTGTGTGTAATATGGAACTTTGTTCACCAAGTGCGGAAATGCGGCATTCATCTGTGGCACGCGTGCGAGCAACAACCGGCTAATGATTAAACAATTAGCGGACCACTATGTCCGTGACACTCGCTTAGATTCCTTTTACCTACTTGTGTTTTTGTTGTTGATAATTTATAGTACTTATTTATTTGCCAGCTCTATGAATCTTTATAGCTATTATGAAAGAAAAAAATATATTTTTTTATTTGCATTTACACACACATAACATAATAAAAACAAAAGTACTTATACAAAACTTTAGGCCGTATGCAAACAAATAAGCCCAAGCTCAGTAATGGTCAGCATGCCGGAGGCCGCAACGCTGATTTTCAGCCTGAAACTTGTTTGTGACAAAACCACAGATTATGTATCCCACGTCTTAATCATTTAGAATGTGCTCTATGTAATTAACATTTCATTAAGTAAGAAAAGTTCAAACAACATCACGATTTTTTTCATATATAATCATTTAATTGGCGGGAAAGGAGGAAGGATGGCAAAATTCGTGTACAGGGCATTATTTATAAATGTGAGAAGAATATTATTTTATTGCACCAATAAAGAGTGCAATAAAGAGTGGTTTAAGTATAACTGTTATGATCCAACTGGTTTCATAAGATAATCATTTGATTCGATTTTGATTTTCGATGACTTTTAACGCTTTAACATTAAACGGTAGCTTTCAATACGTAAAATCTCTTAATTGATTTGAAAACTGCTCAGAAACTAGTCCAATTCTAAATCCATATTTTTAATCGTTACGCACGATTGCACAATATTCGAATGTTTAATGGTTTTACATATTTTGTCTCTGATGAACTTTCCGTTTCGTTGCGGTGTGAATGAATTGCCGTAATACTCGTAATATTCGTAATACTCGTAACTCGTGACGTTACGGGCCCCAGAATTAGTCTCTGTCGTGGACCTTTCACCCTGGTCGTTTGACATAATTAGGAAATCTCCCATGCTCGGCCCTAATGGCTTCCCATGTACTTTCGACGCGTGAACACATAAGTTCACCCATCAACGGCTTGTCATTAGGGAAATCGACTAATTTATAGAATCATCTAAAGTCACGGAAACCTTGAAACAACTTAAGTTTCTATTTGAAAGTTAGATTTGAAAAGTCTTGTCTAAAGGGCGTATCTAGATTTATTTTCGAATTTAGTAATACTTTGTAACAAAACATACAACGTAAACATGTTGACCTCTTGTTTACTGTATATTAGGTGTTGCACGGCAGTATATTAGTTGGCATTGCAATGAATACACAATCTACGAGTGCCAAATCCAAACTAAACAAAGCTTGTACAAGCATTTAGCGTTCCTAACACCAACAACAACATTCACTTTCATTCGTAAATATATTCCTGACCTAAATACGACACAATTATCTACAACGTGTTAACATTGTCCGTCATATCAACATCAATAATAGGCATAGGTTATATCAAACTGACACACCATAAACAAATCGACGAATTGATTAGAAAAAAAAACAGGTTTTCCCGTATCAACGTCCCTTACAAAAGACGCCCACTGAGAGGAACAAATGTGGAATTCACTTTCAATCTCATTGGTTGCTTCACAACACTCACTGCAATCAACTTTTGATATATTGTATCGTTATTAAGTATCTCATTATAGAGTAAAAATTGGTCAAGTGTAAACTCTAGTTTTGTTTAGAGCCGATGTGACTAATAAATATTTAAAAAAAAGATAAGATATATATGTATTCTGCAAATAAGATTTTACGAGTCTAAATTGCTTCATGGAGGCAGTGGGATGCCTCAAGATACATACCTATAATGCGTCTTGCCCCATTTTCATAGTTTATCATCTGTAGGGGCAAGTGCTGTACCTGTGGACGGTTTTACCTGTGGACACTACTCATACAAAGAAAACGAATAACCATAGAGAAATACCAATCACTTAATTGAAAAGCATTTTTTTCATATGGCAATACTAGCTAGTCGCCATCTTTATGGATGACAGAGGATTTTCCTTCTTTTTAAGCGTGTTTTATGCAAAATCTGCAAATGTTTCGGGTGTCTTTGTAGTGGCATAATAATTTATATGGTGTAAACGTTATTTCTACAAGATTTCGTTAGTCGTAGGTAGCATTAATAGTGACCGGTATGAATTCAAAATAAAAACCGCCAAAATTGTACCTGTGGACACCTCCGTAATTGTACCTGTGGACTGTCCATAGGTACAATTATACTGAATGTACCTGTGGACAGTAAAACTAATATTTTTGTTTAATTTAGTGCCTCGTAGAAAAACTGGGAAAAAATGAGACAAGATATGCCAGGACACTCTGACTTTAGTAAGGAAAGCCACTGAGAAGTTTAAAATCCCAAATTCGATAATCTCTAAATACAAAAATAAAAATACTGTCGAAATATTGGCGAAGAAGGCTTCGAAGTCAAAAATGATATCAGGAGGATCTTTAGCAATACTGAGGAGCAACAGCTGTATGATTACTAAAAAAAAACAGCATAAATATCTCCACATGTACCTGAATAAAAAACAAGTTCGAAAACTTGCCTATGAGTTTGCTAAACTAGGATCCTAACAGACACGCCGTTAAAAGAAACTATTAAGGTGGAGGAATCGAAACGAGCCAATAATAATAAGAAGAAGAATTCTACTGGAAGAAATAGTACCAAAGACGTTAGATAAAGATACATCTTAGTCTGATAAGCTTAAAACAATACCTGATGCCAAACAAAAATTATTTTAGAGGTTGAAATATTATCTCTTATACATTTCAAAGGCTCACAAAGACAACGTAAATTCCGATGACGAATCAGGTTTTTATTTTCAAAAATGTTGAATATAAAATGATGATTCAGATAACTCTGCTAGCATAGAATGTATTAAAATGATGTTGTTATTGATTGTTTATTAGTATTTATTATTTTCCATAAAGGTTTTCCTTAAGAACGTAAAGTGTCAAACGACGATTATGATACTGCTGCAGACTATGGCCGCTTTTTAAAGTCCCATAATTATACTTGAGATTCTGCTAAGAATATTACATTTCAAGAAGAAAAAAAGTAATTATGATATGCAGAGCAACGTATAATTACATGTTGATTAATTGTATGTTGTTAATTGCGTTATTTTAGAAGTTTCTTCTGTTTAAAAGAATGTTCTTGATTATTGTCCATAGGTACGATACCGTCCATAGGCACGTTGTTAGTGTCCATAGGTACAAACAGTAGATGTACTTTAAAGATTGTTTAACTGTGATTAAAACAAAATAAATAATTTATTGGTAATACGCGTAGTTTTTGTCTAACAACTGATTAAAGGTCAAATTCTGGAAAGTGTCCACAGGTACAGCACTTGCCCCTACCGAGCACGTTATCGGTATTATTTAAAATTAAAACATCTCTCTAATTTCGCCTTTTTGTTTTCGGAAGCTGTTAAATAGCATTAAGGTAATTGATATAGAAATTTGAAATTAGCCAACCACAATATAAAAATGTGTATATAAGCGAAAAATCTAAATTAAATCCACTCCCTGGTAAAATGTACTTACATACGATTATTAAACCAAGTTGGGAGCTATTCGATAATGTTTGGCGTATTGCAAAAATTTGAATATTGAAATTAGAATTAGAAATTACAAAAATGATTCATCTTTAACAGAATGAAGTCCTTTTGTGCAGTTTAGAATACGTAATTAATTAAATTTAAGGCTATGATATACAAAAAACAAGTTATATATAAAACAAAGTTCACTTTATCTCTCCGAAAGAAAAAGGAAGTTCTTTACGAAAAAAGGTTACAATTACAGGAAGCACTTTAGAAGAGTATCTTAGGCAGATAACTTTTACTTTTTAGGTAGGTTGCTCGTAAAGTCCACCCATTATGCTTATCCTTAGAAAGGTGCCGTATAATAAAAATGTACGGTATGAAGATACGGAACCCTGAAAATGGAATTGCGTTATGGAACGTGCTCTTAACTAATGAAAGTACCTACACATGGATAATATATGGTTTCTAAATTAACTTCACTGAAGAAAGATGGAATTGTTAATTATCGAATTTCTTTATTTCCGTTTAATATAAATGCTAAATAAACCATCCTGGGTATTATAATTATGGGCAATTATATAGTTTTTCTGAATATCTCCAATCTCGTAGTAGTTTGGTTACTTAACGTTATGGTTAAATAGGGTCTTCTTGGAACTACATCGGTCTTGAGAACGCTTTATTCTGGAATCAATGTCTTTTTTTTTCCAGAATAAAGTAGCGTATTCCTTGATCTATAATATCTATTTCTGAAAAACGGAAACAATATAATTTGCAGAATAAAGCCATAAACATACTCTCGCAATGATATGAATATGGATACAGATTGTATTAATTTTGTGTGGATTCGAAGTAGGCTGCGTGTTACAAAATGTAAAATAAACAACTTAGATTCGGCCCAACGGAGCCAATGTATGCAAATTTTCCTCAACAATGGATTCTGAAATTGCTGGACAAATAGAAGACAAATTATTCATTGAAACACTTGGATAAACGGATACAATGCGCTACTGACTTGCGTAGTGTAATGCAACGAATTTGCGATTTTAAGAGCATAACTAACTATACGAAAATCACATAACGGCATCCCTTTCGCGCCGTAGCGTCTCCCTTGCGGAACAGAGACAAATATCGGTCTTTCATCCACTTATATTCGATCGAGAATCAGCTCTGCTTTAAGTTTGTTACGACAAGCAATTCAGTTTAGGTTCCTAATCTGAACTGCTCTGTATTTGGGTAGCTTTTATTAATTTTGGGTGGGTCAAAAAATTACACAACTAAATTATTTTGAGAAGCTTTTCGTCTATTAACTGTTGGCAGGGCAAAATAAAGTTTTTCAACTTCTCACTCATGGTATTCATGATTAGACAGGTCAACACTTAGAAAAAAATACAGTCATCTCATACAATGGCTATCAAAATAACAGTTTTTTGATAACTTAGACTAAACCTAGGTATATGTCAAAAACTTGATTTACTGGTCCGTAGGGAGAACACACCGCTTGGATACTGAAATGTATTAATATTCTAACGCAATTTAATATTCTGCCTGTAACTCGCCTCGCACTCTGTTTATGAATTTAAAACGCTCAACTCTACCTAAATGTTAGTATTCTGGGTTGGAAGGTATAGTGACACGTTTAAACTTTCTAGATAGACATTCATCGATATGTATGTTAATTTAACCGATAAAAGCTTAAAGTACTTTGTTGTTTTAAAGCCAGATGAACATTATAAGTAATTATAAAAAACTACACGAGTAGACAAAACATCCGTACACTATCCGTATCCAGACGCGAACATGAAGTGTTTGTAGGTATAGGTCTATTATCAATATTATCATGCTGCACTGACGTCCCTTTTAATATGCGCGTGATGGTAAATTTTATTAGTTGCCTATTTTCAAGCGCGCATTTTATCATATAAGTAGGTAGGCTAAAACATAAAGAAGCTACAATTCAGCTACTTAATTGTGTAATGTGAATTTTGACATACCTACCTATTTTCCACTCGACTTAGGACGGAGTCCTAACATTTCAAGTCGAGTGAAGTCAACATATTATTTATACAAGTAGGTACCCGTAGCCACGCGTAGCGCAACCAGAGATAAGAACAATAAATTCATTGATTGAATTGATTTAAAAAAAACATCTTAAAAAAATAAAATAATAAGTAAATATACATTTGTCAATATTCTTCTTCATCAACTTTACGGACCAAATACCTGACGTCATCGAGTACCTAAAATATGCACACAAAGATTAATAGCCGTGACATTTTCTGAGCTTGCTGTTTCAGTCACGAAGAGGCTTTCTCCGCCCGTTCCCACCCCATTTGTCGCCGACTAAAGCGATGAGCTCCATTGTTTACTAACGTTTCAATATCGCCCACTAAAGGACGTAATAAGCTTGTCATGAGTTCGATTGTTCTTCATCAGTCTTTGTCAGGTTCCGGAATCGTGATGGGTTTGCGGAGTTATTCAGGTCCAAATTTGGGATATTAGGTAAGAATTTGTAGTATTTATGTTATTAACAAGTATTAAAAAGCTTTTGGCAAAAAAAAAAACGAAACAAGCTTTTAATCGACGAGACGATTCTAAAGAAATCAAATTTGGTAGGATCGAGTTATTTTATTACAGAGTTCCTATGACCACCTTTCGGCTCGATCATCAGACCAACGTCATAATGCCATAATGCTGGGGTTTCTCCCTCCCAGTCCCATCTGTTATAGTCATCATCTACTTTAGGTGACCTTATCATTGGTCAATAACTTATAAAAAAACCTATAAACAATTTCGGTGTCCAATGGTGAGAATTAAAAATAATGTTAAAATTATCCTCGATTTTTTTAATAAACATACAAAACGATACAGTCTAGTTTGACCACCTCATTATATACATATGAGGTAGTCAGTGAGACCGCAAGTCATGCCATGATCATGAAGCCCAGCCAAACGAGTACCGAAAAGTGCTCAAGTTTGCACTTGGGTTATAAAAAGCTTAAACATCACTTTCCGTAGTACAAATAAACTGTATATACTCGTATAGTCTATTTTTTACGTCAGAGTATTGACTGCTCCAAGGATTTTCAAAGGTTTATATAATAGTATCTAGATAGCCTAGCAAGTGTCGGTCCGGCCCAGGGATAGTGGCGTTAAAGACAGCGTTCATATGGCGATAATGAGCATACGTCATATATTTGCATTATTAAACGTCATAGCAATTTTTTAAGGATTTGTCATTAACGAAATTCAAAACATTGTTTACCGGCATGCTGCTCAATCCTTTTCTTGCGGAATAAATGCTCAATGCTATTGAAGAAAAACTTGATTTTCATCACTGTGGATAGTTTTGGCTTTATATGCAAAAAATACTTGAAATTTGCGGAATATTTACTTTCAACGTCAGTTACCAAAAATGTGTCGTTGCCAGTAAAATAAATTAGTACAACTAAAAATCCGCAATATGGCTGGGTTGAAAAACATCCTGTGGGCCTATAAATTAAATTGATAAGATATAGTTGAAGCATTTTAGCTTAAAATACATTTTAGAAGTGCCTACAATCTACATATTGCGAAAAAAAATAAATAAAAAAGAACCGCCTTCAAAAATATACTGAAAAGCCAAAATTAATCCGTTCACGTACAGATTACATTTGAATCACCTTTTGAAGGCTGTGTCAAACCTTATGCAAACTTCTTTATTGACTTGCCCTTTAAGAATACCATTTTAAATTACTGGATGGCATTGATCTTTTTTCCGTGGGATAGGTAGTCAATAAATGTATAAACCCAGAAAGTCACTTGTTCATTTTCATTTGTAATAGCTAATAGATAATATGTGCAAATAAGCTTCCGCCTCAATCAATGACCGTGCAAGCGAAGCACCGAGTCTCTGATTCAGCTTGCCTAAAAATTCTTTCGTATGTTCGAATGTTTGGCTATTCTCGCCTACAGGTCGCATTCCTCAACCGATTCTCATGAATTGTTGTTAGTAGGTTCTTTAATTATAAATATTTCTTTAGTCAATTCATTTTTCAAAATTGTGAAGATACTTATGGGGGTTTTAAAAGTAAAAAAATCAAATTTCAAAACAAACTCGAGAGTTCTACAGCTCAAAGAGTCGCTAGTGGTTATTACCATGTAATTATTAACATTAGTAGAATCCCTACATGTTCTTAGTTCTAATGCTTGACTCTGTTGACTTTATAAACCAGCATAGGTATATTGTACGGACACCGGTACCAACTTGTTTACAGTTGGAAAAATAGGAAACTAACTACGTCTGATGAAGATAAGCCTGCTTGAAGATGCTAGCGACATTACCAACTGTATGGATAAGTTGGTGGCACTGTAATAGGACGTGTCTTGATCTCTGCCCCTTTCTAGGCAACTATCCTACAATATCTACGTCGTTTTATGGTGCCACTGACCTTTACCAGCGGAGCCTTATAATAGAGACGTTGATTTTTGATGGATGGCATTCAAAAATGTTGGGTCTTAAGGTTATCTATTTAAGAAACGTCTGTTTTAGTATATTCTTACTATTTTTATTTTTAGACGTGGAGTCAAAATTAGAGTCAACACTATTGGCATTCATTGTAAGACTCACACGCAAAAGTCAGATTTAAAAAACTGATGGTATTGTATATGTCATCTTCATCTGATATGAGATTGATTATGATTAATGTAAAACAACGGAAATTACTGATTATCGAGGTAATTTTTTTTAACGATAGCTAATTATGTTTTAATACCATTATTAGGAATATTAAATGAACTACAGAAAATGTATATTCAAATAATGACATGATCGTACTGTCTCTAACGCATTATCATTCATTACTAAAATCACACTAAAGCCTCCTTCTGCGCTCTTTTATAATATTGTATATAGTAGGTATCTGTGGGAGAGGGGGCCCGGTTAAAAAAAACCCAAGATACGGGGCTAATGTTCGATCATCTTCTGCATAAATGACACGTTTTCAGCCCTCATAGTATGTCATGTCTATAACATACATTAAGTAATATGCACTTAAAGGAATCATGGAATCAAAGCTCTCCTTTTTATAAGACTTTGAAAAGGGAGGAGGTTCTCAATTCGACTGTATGTTGTTTTATTAGTATGTATGTGACGTAGGGGATAATTCTTAAAATAATATAGGTAGT
The DNA here is from genome assembly GCA_947623375.1 of Apotomis capreana. Lineage (NCBI taxonomy): Eukaryota > Metazoa > Arthropoda > Insecta > Lepidoptera > Tortricidae > Apotomis > Apotomis capreana. Next base: position 16,028,015 of record OX392503.1, on the reverse strand, counting down.
TGTATTCTTTGTAGTATGCCCCTGAGGTGGTCTCAAATGTTACAGGTACTAACAATGTAACCGCTTCTTGGGTTTATTACGGTATCTCTAATTCAATGGAGAAGAATGCACGGGAGCCAAACCTAGCAATTACAAAAATGAGACTATCTAATCGTTTTTATAAAACCAGTACAGAGTAGCTACAAAATAGCAATAATAATATTCTAAAGAAGATACAAAGTTCAGTTGGCTCAATCATTGCGACGGGTGCTAAAAGGTACTTACATGATTGCAATAAGTTCACCACAGGTAATAGCGAAGCGAATCCAATGATCAAATTCCCGTACTTTCTCTCTGCAAATGACCTATGAATCGCTTAGCATTTCTACGGTTCATTCGAGGTTAATTATCTATGGGTGATCTTTTGATGAGCAGGACGTATGGTCATTGTTTGCGTTTTATTACATTCGATTCACATAATTTCGTACGCACTTACAAAATAATTATGTGATCGCATTCATTCACACTTAGCGGGCCTACAACGTTTTGTGCCTGAATATTTACTCTTTATGCCCCTAAAACATTACTTTTTATGCGAAGAGCGGTGAAACAAGTACATTACAAGTAATGTAATATATTATATTATATTATATTATATTTATATTACATTACTTGTTAATGATTCACCTTAATTCGTCGCATAAAAGTTACTGTTTGAATGGTTTATTCTTTACCCGTAAGTTTGAGTGTATAGTTAGGTATGTAGGACAATTTCGTTTAGCATTTTAGTAAGTTAAAACAAAATAAACAAGTCATAAACGTTAACATAGACTAAGAGCCAGCGCCGTAAACAAGTTGAAGTATGATTATTTTAAACGACTGTGATTTGTCGTTTTATGGATTAGCTAGTCATATTTTTATCATTGTATAGAATACTACTATATCATAATGACCACTCTGAGTTATATACAAATCATAATCATCACAACAGGCTTAGATCTCTTACATACAATGACAGACTTAATAACTTAAGGCGTTCTCTACCCGTCGACCGTGGGTTAAACAATTACATACTAGTAGGAGTTCTAGTTTTGGGCTTCGACCTTCTAGATTTTTGGAGGGTTTTGCGTGGAGATAGGGATTAACACGTAGAGGTCCTTTCGAGAAGTTTGATGTGACTGTATCCTTGCGGGAACGCGTATTATTATTGTTGATATACAATTATGTCACTTTTACGTTGCTAGCTCTTAAACCTTATAGCTTCGTCAAAATCACGATTGTCCACTGTCAAGATCGAAGTCACGACGTGACGACGGTATGACTATTCTGAACAAAGCACACAGTCATAAGACTCGATTGTTAATTCACCTATAGCTAAGCCACGGTCGGATACAACAGTTTCAGACGTTGTCTAAGGAAAGTTGATTCTTATTTAATCGACTGCAATTTCCTCCGAATTGCCCAGGTTCGGTCAGATACTTTCGTTTGTCTTCCCAGTAATATAGCTGATAGTTTGTAATGGCAGATAGAGTTTATGATAACTTAGGTTTCGTTCGCCTTTTTCACTGGTCTATCGAGTCGAATTCAAGTTGGCATCGCCGAGAATTTGCTTAACCAAAGTCATTGATATCTCCGCCAAGTCGAACAATCGCGCTTGCCGGCACGCCGTTAACATCCTTTTCTCGAATTAACATATCATTTACTTTTATAATAAAACTAGCCCGCGATAACCTATAACCTACTTTTATAATATTACATACATATATGTCGTACATACTCACGGAACAATCCAACCAATTACCGTGATATCCGAGTACTGGACCTTTGGGAGGCGGTCATGGAGCCATGGAGCCGAGGGCAACGTTTCTATGTGGGTTCTTTTCGACGGTAACTGGTAAAACTCCAAGTCCGTTCCGGAGAGCTTTGTGTCTGACACTGACACGGTGTGGAGAGATGTTCTGGGAATAAATTCCTGGCTACCATAAAAATAGCTAAAAAGGTAAGGGCGGAATATTGATGCCGATTTTAAACTCCTTAAATACAGCATGGCCTTTTACACAGTAAAAAATCCATAGTTTGAACACACTATTGTGATGTTCCTTATCTAGAATTGTAACGTGAGCAAAATTCAAGTGGCCCTTATATTTTGAGCAGTATATGTAGGCTGTGTTCTGCCTTAACATTTAGGCACAATCCTTGAATCTGTTAATCTTCTTAAACTTGATACGTTTAATCTTCGCGGAGAATGCAAAGGGATCCAGCGACAATGTGTTGTATTTGTCATTCATTGCTAGTCTGTTCTCTCTTGGCGCCTAATGCTTCTTCAAGAGTGAATGAAGTGAATCTATTGTCAGTGCCTCTTGTTGGTAGTTAAGGAGCTCTTTATGGCTTTGAAATACATATTGAGGTACTTGAACCACTCGACCCGAGTAGAAATAAATGTTAGCTGATAGCAATGATGAATATGAGAGCGTTGTTATTGCTCAATGTTTATTCTCTAAAAAGAACCGTAATGTTCAAATTAATCACAAAAATCCCCTAACAGGTAGGTATGTAGACGGTACTAAGTAGCTTACCGGATTCTCTCACTATCTTATCAGCCCTTATCTCAAACTCTTACATTCCGAATCAATGCTAAGCATAACCCAGTTTTCACTTTCGTGTTTTCGTCATGAGAAAAGGCACCTTATGTTATGAAAGCATTGCGTTTTGTCTGGCAATTAAGTAAAAGTTCTCTAGTTTAAGATCGTGTGAACTGAAGAAGTTCTGAGCAGTGGATGACCTTTGGCGAGCAACCGGAAGAAATTGCCATACTGATAACTTATTTCGCTGTTTTTACAAAAACAGCTACTGTTGCGAGAGGGTACGAGTATGACCTAACAATCCTAACATTAGTCGTCGATCTGAATTTATTTAAACCGGTGTTCGTAACCGGATGAAGTAATTATGGAATTTCTCTTCAACGAGTGTGTGACTAATAAAATTGGCAAACAATTTCACTTTTCTTCACGTATTTATTCAAATGATGCACCCGAATGTGCGTACTTATGTCGACAGTTTCGAAACTCGGGCGCAGACGAGGCCGGAATGGGTCATTGCTGCTTTGTGTCGCTGCCAAATCATGCGCATGTTCGTGCTTCAGTTTTTAATAAGTCTTTCGATTTTTCTTCGATAACATTTCGTAATCCAATGCAACCGTTTTTCCAAATATGTAATAAGTAACTTTGCCGGTGCACGGCACACCATGTCTTTTGTAACACGGAAAAAGCTGCAGGGTATTTTTTATTTCAGTACATTAACCGTAGCTTCCATCTTTTTTTTCTCACAAAGTTTATAACAACTTAATATCTGATATGGAATCACAAGCGCCTACCTACGCAATTAGAGGTGCTAGTTATAATGTTGAAATGTTAACAGATCGTGAGGAAAGAAAGTGCGTTATAATATTAGATTTGATAGAAGCCTTTGTAAGAATCATAAATCTAGTTCATAGATTCAAAAACGTGGCTTCTTCCGATTGCGTCCATCGGCGGCATATTATGAGAAAAGAGAAAAGTGCAAAGAATGGCAGCTCGTGGGACCCGCTCCACAATGCCTCTGATATGTCACGCCTAGTGTTTCACTGTATTTTCTAAAAGTTGCTCTTGTCAATCGATGACAAAGAGGTTATTTTCTTCCCGCACTTATTGAAGAATCACTAATATTTTATAACAAGAAGATGCCCCTCGTCCTTGAACTTCGTCCGCATAACTCTGCCTTTCCGTAATTGGGTGGGTACTACGTATCTAGACATCCAAATATGGTCATATCTTTGGTTGACCCATTGGTTACATTTGTACCAAAATTGGTTAATGAGGTCGCAAATATGGACCTCTGACTTCTTTAGATGACGTTGTTAATGATGCCCATAGCCCTATACGAATCGAAAGAAAACGTGTATCGCACTATTAACATTTTTCTACGCGATCATGACAATTTCCCATAGAAAGAGTTCGAGTTTTAGAATAGTGTACATTTAATGGCAGGCCAGTAATATTTTGTTATTTTCTTTTCTTTTCAGATACTCCCAGTTCTACTGCTAGCTGTGGTCGCAAGAAGTAAATGCGAATCCTCAACGGGATACAATTATAACAGCGGTAACGGAGGAGCATTCGGAGAGTTATTAAAGCCACCACCGCCGCCACTCTCTCACATACAGCCAGTGCCATTCCACGGAGGAGCCAGCCGGTCACAACGGCAGAATATTGATGCTGGATATCATTATCCGCCTCCACCGCCACCTCCCCCACCGGGTACATCATCAGAGTTCAAATTTCCAGCGCCATTCTACAAACAATACAACTTCAATTTTGTACCCCCGCCTCAACCATTCACGACACCATCATCGTCGCTATTTTCAAAAGTCTCAAGTTGGCTATTTCCTTCACAAGAAAATGGATACGAAGCAGGATCTACTTATAATAGTAATAATAACAATGTAGCGCCTCTGAAAAAAGATTGTAATCCTTGCAATTTAGTGCCATGGATACCAGTAATACGATATGATTTAGGAGGAAAAAGTTTACAGCAGAATTTGATCCCAACTTACGGACCACCGAGCCCCACTGCGCAGAATGCGGTACAATTTAGACCAAGACCATTCTATTCACAAAATCAAGAGGTACCACATATTTCTACTGGAATACCGCATACAAAATATGGCCCACCTTCTTTCACTAACATCAACGGTTTTGCAAGCTCCACATACGGACCACCAAGTCCAACTCATACTGTAGCAATTCCAACTAGTTCTACTTTTGTGCCGAGTTCATCATTTCCGGTACAAAGTTCATCATTCGGCTCGTCCAGTACTTCATTAGGACATACAAGCACATCTTATAACTCAGTCAGCTCATCGTACGGCGCTCCGAGCTCAACTTATGGTCAACCTAGTTCTTCGTTCGATGTCCCCAGCTCTACATATGGCGCGCCAAGTACATCTTTCGAGTTACCGAACCCATCTTACAGATTACCCAGTTCAACATATGGTCCTCCTATTTCTACTTACACGACACCAGCACCAGTGTATGATTCACCTCACCCATTGACTTCGACCTACTTACCTGTAACTCCAAGTTATGAGCCAGGAGTAATAAATAACGATCTGCCGCAAGATAATCAAGTAGAGATAATACAGAATACACAACCTGCTGAAGAATTAGAATTGCCGAAAGTTTCAGCGCCATTAGGATTTAGAAATTCCTATGGCGAGCCAATCTCAAACATTTATGGAGCAGATATACCATTCCCAGTGTCGGCTACAGCAGCGGAATCCTCTAAAATAAAAACTGAAGTTTTACCCCTTGATGGGACGAAACCGTTACATGCAAATCATTCGTTGGCTTTGGCAAAACCAGCTCCATTCACATTAAATAGGGGACGTAATATTCATACTTTACAGCCAGTTGCTTTACCTAACCTTAGCGTATCTCCATTACCTCCGATATTTAATGCAAGACCATTCCGACCATTGGCTAATAACTTCCCGTTAAGTCATGCCCTCGGAATCAATCAAAAACAAGAAACTACAAATAATGTTAACATACAGCAGAGCGTGCCTATCGCAGAATACACGCATTCCATAGACTACCCAACATCTATTGTACAATCTCCAATAATTGACATAAATGTTGGAAAAGTTTCTAACCAGTCTAAGGCGTACAGAAACATCCCTAACGGATTTATAGTAGATAGTATTAGAGATATTTCATCCCAAGCTTCTGAAGATCACATTGAAGCTACAAAAACAAATCAAGACTCTAGTTTTGAAAGTACTGGTGTCGAGGTCGGTAATGACTTGTATGAGCCAGGTATTCCCGCGGATCTTAAATATACTTATGGTAACAAGCCATCGAACCATAAAAATAAATTTGCCGATTTGAGAGGAATTAAGGATGAAGACGTAGATAAATATCGTACCGAAAGTAATTTACAGAACATAGATTCACCATTGTTATATTTAAAACCGGGTGCACCCCATAAAGAATATACTAACTTCGTATTTTCAACGGCCGGTCCAATCAATGTGGACGATTATGAAATATACGATGATGTTTCGACAACTGTAGCACCTAAGCAATCAACTTTTGCTGCTAGTGCTTGGGAAGAAAGCCGAACAGATTATAGTGAATCATTTTCACAACCAACAGCGGCACAAGAAGATTCTAATAAGCCTAAGATAGTGCAAATTATTATACCTTACACAACTGGGCTTCAAAATAAGCAAAAGACTGAGTATGAAGAAAATCAAGAGGAATGGGTATCGACTCCTGAAGATGATTATCAAGCTAGGAAAGTACCAACTAATACAGAAAATTATTACACTGTTGATTCTAGTACTGAAAGTGACACTACAGTTAGCACGACAACCGAAGAACCATCAAACACAGACTCGGATAACTACGATTCCGAAAGATTAAACACTCCTGCCATACTAAATGACTTATATGACGTCAAAGAACCCCCCTTCGACATTATAAAGCTCCAACACAATATTGACGATTGGACAGAACAAGAGTTTTCGAAACGTTTTAAAACCCAGTCGCAGCGCACGCGCACTAATGGTAAATACGCAAAACAAATCCCGGACGAATACTTCACGATCACGACAAACAGTCCTGTGACAAATTATGTGACTCCAAGCACATTTAGTTATGATTTCTATGATCACGAAGGATCGAGCAGTATTCGGCATTCTGTAACTGAAGATGAAGATCCTAAAACTAAGCCAATAAAAGAGTATAACACCATAGAGAGAACGAAGACAAAAATAAAAGAGCACGAGAAGGATGATTATGAAGAGCTAAAAAAGCTTCACATATATACTGCTGCGTCATCTTTCCGTACTTCAACCACCACTTCTGCGCCTTGGGGAAAGATTCAAACATCGATATCTCCGCTGACAAAAGAAAAGGTATACGTAGTTACATCGAAGCCCTGGGCAGAATCGCAGAATACGACCGTAAATGATTATGAGCATGGAGCATCCTTTGAGTCCAAGAAGACGATTACAGACAACGATGTATCTGCCTCGGACAATCTTCCATTTCAGTCTCCTAGATTCTCTAACAGGCCAAGTTTTGCAACTGGCGAGAAAACGGAATCCGTGAAATCGGATTCTTCATATGGTTTTTCTAGAAATTGGCATCAAAGAAGTAAGTTATAGCAACTAAAATATATAAATACAAAACATTATGTAATTAAAATGTAAAAAATACTACACTTATATAGTCAATTCGGAATTCTAAGATCTAATTATGTCAAACTGGCACAAGCGTAAAACGACCTTAAAGTTTACATGCATACTGTTGTTTGTACCTTGTCCCAAAGCGACTTCATTTGATCTTAGAGATCGGACAGATTATAAGTTTAAACTTTTAACTCTTACAGCTATAACGACGTTATGAAAATACTATAAAAAGGAGACATAACTCTGTAGAAGCATTTTATTGTAACATATTTATTTATTTTTTCAGTAAATGACTTGGAGAAACAGAAGAAGAATAGCACATCGTTTCCAGAAGGTTCTGAGAATATATCCACTAACAAGAAAGAGGTTCTATCCGTATTAATTTACTAATTTTCATTTTAGATACCTTCCCAACTTACAGTACTGACCTATACAAGGCTAATATTTTAGTGATAAACTTCAAATATTATATACTTAATGTGGTAATATTATGTAGTTTTTGAAGTTCATCGTCTCAGTAACCCAGTAATAATTCATATGGAACTAGATTAAATAATCTATCTTAAACACATTTACTTACAATCTAATTATTCTTATCACACTTTCTAGCACACTTTTTTTGCACGTCCTAAATACAAAAATCAAGCACATCATTATTTGGCACTTCTTCAATACCTTTATAGTAATAAATACGAATTGAAAACAATAATCTTATACCACTCTGTCTGAATATTGTGTTATTATAATTATACATTTGTACATATTTGAGATAATTATCTGAATTAAGGAAGACATTACACTGTACAATCAATAATTCAAACGATGCATTATATTCAGTTCAATAAGTTTTGAATTTTCGATGTTGATAAACAAATTATTGATTCACAATAGCATCTCATACAAACAATTTAGTGATTACTAAATCCAACTCATCCTGTTTTATCACTAATAAAAGGACGCGTCCCAATGAGGTTAAAAAATAAAGAGGGCGCCAACGCGTTGGCTAGCTCCCTCTCACTGAGCGTAAGCGTGAGCGAGATGGAAGTGGAAGCGCAGAAATCATGTATTTGAATTGTGTCATAAACGTGTGCATTTTATATTGAAAATAGTTTTACAGTTTTTGAGAACTTATAATTGTGCATCAATTAAGCTAAAAAACAATGTTAAAAACGGAAGGATTTTGAAGATCCAACTGAAAATATCTAAAAAAAAGGGTTATGTTTGAGAGATAAAAGTATCGAGAAAATTATTACCAATCGTGTTTTCACGTTGACAAGATTGAAGAAAACTGTTTAAGTTTCTTATTTCCAAGGGAAGGATTTTTAATCACTATGGATGTTGAGATCTAGGATCATTCACTTGACGAATTTTGCATGGGTGGGCTCTTAAAAGTGCTCTCTTACCGCCGCTAGCATACGCCTGTAATCTCACAAAAATAAAATGAACCTTTCATTTGTTTTTAGGGTTCCGTACCCAAAGGGTAAAAACGGGACCCTATTACTGAGACTTCGCTGTCCGTCCGTCCGTCCGTCCGTCCGTTTCTATTGCCGCTATAACAACAAATACTAAAAATAAAATAAAATAAATATTTAAGGGGGCTTCCATACAACAAACTTGTTATAGATTATGGTACGGAACCCTTCATGCGCGAGTCGGACTCGCACTTGCCCAATTTTTTTCTTCTATGACGGGCTAAAGCTCGGGATGAGGGTAAATCAAACACTAAATATAACTTTCTCTTTCAGGATACACACCCCACTACAGTGATTGCAGAACCTCCTGAATACGTCAGTAGTGAGAAAAGTGTAACACAGACATCGAACGACGAGTGATTTTGTCGTTATACGTTTTACAAAAATAAATGAACAAAAGCGCAAAGACATATTAAAACAATGTGAAAGTGCTCAAATGGACATTAATGATGAACTACAAATAGTGAATTAATAAAATAGTAATAGAGAAATTATGAATTTACTGGCAAATTAAGAAGAATACTAAATGACTATCGTATTCTTTTTGGTTTGAATTAATATGGGTATTATGAATTATATTCTTTTCATATTTAATTATATCTGTAAAAGTAGCAATTGTTAGTTGCAGAACATTTAAAGGAAATTGAAAATGTGCAGAAGTTTTTTAGAATCACCGTGCAGTTTTTCCTTGTAATTACTTTTGTGTATTAGTATTGAACGATATTAATTATAATTATAACTCATGTCTATTTACACTCCAATGTAAGTTTTTGCGTTTACAAAAACGATTGTAATTTTTAGTTTAGCTCATCTTACCTAATTATTATGTTATCTATAGTGTATACAATTGTAAATATTATGACTGAAAGCAGATTTCTGTAAATAATAAAAAAATATGTTCAACTTATTACAATTTCTTTGATGAACGATACAGTTCAACATTTACTTTTACTCAAAGCTTTTTCCAACAATCAGATTTTATTTTTGGTCTATCCGGTTTCGTCTTCTGTTTCATTCCCTCTGTTCTTGATCTTGAAGTAGAAAAACTCGGCACCCCATGTTATCACGGTGACCATTGTGACACAGTTCAAAATTACGATAGGTATATGGTAGCTTCCCGACATCTCCCGAACTTTTCCTGGAAAAATAAATTAAAAAGATATCAAGTATTTTTCAAAGAATAATAATAGGTAAGTTTAGTTGACAGAAACTAACGAACGAAACTTGGCTACTAGTTTTTCGTTTAAATTATAGACCTAGACAAAACTTTCATAACACGTAGTAAAATTATTATTAATATCGTGTGGCTTTATTTTGGTCAAAGTACTATATAGAGTACGTATTTATAGACGATGATTTTTAATCGGTGATCAGGAGTAGAAAAATATTAATATTAAGCTAAACTTAAACTTAATACGCGAGGTCCCGCGCAATTACCTCACTGTTAAATTAATTAAATGTTAAAACATAATTAAAACTAATAACCACTAGACATGGTTATCCTACATAAATTATTGAAGTACGATACTTACGTCAAGTGGCATCGCTTTGGCGGAAAATTTTACGAAATTTTCTACGTTTTGTTTATGTACCTAATGACAATGACAATGACAAGTTATTACTCATAAATTGTCATTCCCATTAAATTATTAAAGAGGTTGTTAGCACACCGATACAGATTAGTTCGGTGACAAGGAATTTAAGACAAAATTGGTTTCACAATAAAAATTATCATATAAAAATAAAAGTTTGTTTTCATGGAATTACGACTTCAACGTGAACGCCATCAATTACTGTGTTAGAAAAGTTGGTACCTGATCACCGATTAAAAATCATCGTGTATATTATGTACTAGCGACTAGCGACCCGCCCGGCTTCGCACGGGTGCAATGCTGTTACTATAATACTATTCATGTATTATACTTATAAATCTTCCTCTTGAATCACTCTATCTTTCTAAAAAAAAAACGCATCAAAATCCGTTGTGTAGTTTTAAAGATCTAGTATAGTACAAATTTTCTAAGCTAAGCTTATCCACTTAAGAACTGAATACCATTGAGTGCTTAACCACAAATTAAGATAACGAGCTCGTAGTAAAAACAGATTGTAACCACCTTGGAAGGTTAATAAAGATTATCGACTCTATTTCCTTGGACATTAGACTACAAAATACACTAAAAGAATAATGGTGATCATAACTTTTTGGAATATTACAACCGCCCGAGTCTCCACAAGAACGTATTCTCTTGAAAAAGGACTATGAACTCTCATCATCAACCATTTTAAACGTATACAGCAAGGAGTAAGGTTGAAAATTCAATATCCACGCAATGTAGTTCTAACCTTTTTTTGTAAGTAACTGATTGGCGCTTACGAGAACAAAAGCAGATAGGATTGTATTAGACACAATGCCATTGTGAATGCAGGTAAACGGATGAGCTTAGTTTAAAAAAAATGTACTATAACTATACATAAGGACAGACAGACAGCAGGAAGCGTCTTTGTTTTATACTATGTAGTGATATCGTCGTCTAGTAACCATAGTACAAGCTTTGCTTAGTTTGGGAGTAGGTCGATTTGTGTAAGACTGTCCCTTGATTATTTATTTATTGATTTATAAAAAAAAAAACTGTGCTTACCAAGCAGGGTACCCAAAGTAATAATAATGATGCCATTGAAGAACATTTGTAATCCCGATGCAAAAGGCAGTCGCTCTATAGGCACGTAACTCGGTATCACAGTGTTCATGTACACCGTCCTCACTCCTTTCGTTATACCCATCGCTAAGGCTACAAATATCATCCCAATAAACGAAGTTGTGAACAGCATTACTGGAACGAATAAAGATTCATCGTCAGTTAGTCTCTGTTGATTTCGCAAAAAGTCAATCATTTCAACTTATTAACTCAATTAGTAGTATATATTAGTAACTTCATTATTACTTCATACTCACTTGTTCTGATGAAGACAACCATTGCTAAACTGACCATATACATAACTCTTGGTGATTTATTACACCATTCTCCTATGAAAGGAGACACTAATCGAAACAAAGTGTCCGAAAATCCAATCACAGCCAATAAGTTTGCTATTTGCGAAGTCTCAAATGTCAACATATCCTTAAGAATTATTGGAAGTAACAGGGAAAAATTTGTCTCTACGCATCCAGCCATTGATAATCCAAACATTATGTTTAAAAATATTGGATCTTTCAATAAAGTTAGATCGAAGAAGTCAACTATCTTTTGGAAAAAAGATTTGTTTGGCTGAATTTCTGGTTTCTTTTCAATGAACGCCTCTTTTTCCTGTTCAGCTTTCTTCTGTAAATCTTTCTCGTGGAATATGTTTATCGAACTGCCTAAATTGATTTCCTGAGATTCCCACCATTTATATCTAGACTCTGATGAAGGCAAAATATCTGAGGCCTTTTTGCGTACATCCGGATGAGAAATAGAGTTTCTAGTTTCTAAATTTACACCATTCGTAAGTGATCTCATTGATATGCTTTTGATAGGTGCTAGTCCGTTTACTTCTGATTCTGCAAGACACGGTAAAGATGGCATGGTACCTGAAATGATTTAGAAAATAGATTTAAAACATTGCCTGTTCATTGAATAATGTATTCCTTCATCGATGACTGTAAATTTTTCGTTACCATTGTGTGGTAGTCCACCATTAATAAGTTCCACTTGCTCATTCTTGCTCAGCGGCACCATTTCCTGTGGAGGTGTTACCATGTACCATTTAACTGGTCTGAGTAAGCAAGCTCCTACTAGAGAGTGCAGGCAAATTGCTCCCAATGTGAGCACGGCGTACCTCCATCCGTAGGCATACATGAGTGCGCTCATGACTAGTGGCATGTAAATAGCCCCTAGTCCAGTAATGGACATTCCAACACCGATTGCTCGACTTCTTTTCTCTTTGAAAAAAGAGTTAATGGCTAAGGAGAAGGCTGCCATAACCGCTGCTACGCCCATTGCTGAAATTAAAACAGCGGATTAGACAAACATTGAAAAAAAAAACAAGCATTACCTTTACTTAATTACTTATTGAGCCTTATTTTAACTTCACGTTAAGGGGGTGTGCACTGAGGCACTGTTACCTGTTTGAGTCTACCAGCATTTCCCAAGAGAGTGATTTCCCCGATTGTTTTCTCAAGTTAATGGTTAAGATTATTTTTTATTAACACATTGTGTCTGATTTAGTAAGACACCATGTTTTTAAACATAGGCTTGTACGTTCGCCATGAATTCACAATTTAAACCAAATAAATGTTCTACATGATAACACTTACAATTCAAAATACTGTAAGAGAACAAAAAGAGCCAGAAGCTCGATGCAAATGAAGTAATCATGAGCCCCGACGAGATGAGCAGGGCTCCCGTGATGGCGACCTTCCTGTATCCGAACCGCCGCAGCACCGGTCCGCTGAAGAACGAGAGGAGCATCCCAAAGCCATGGTTGAGGGTGATGATGAGTGTGCCCTGCGTGGCTGGCAGTTTGACGTCGTGGAATGCTTCTTGAAACACCAGCCCGAAGCTGGCTATGACTGGCAGTACCACGACCTGGTAAGAATAGATTTGTTATGCCATCTGTCGGAAATACTGTCGGAACAAAGCATTTCACAAACGTAGATACTTTAAATTACTTCTAATCAATGTCACTGTATGCCGCAACTTTATGTCATTTTACATTTATATATGTACATCGCCCCAATAGCCATATGATAATGCTAAATACAAATTAAGCCTTAAGAAGGAGTAGGTATTAAAGGATGACATAATGCATATAATAATTTATTCTTTGTTTAGCTATGGCATGATACAGCTGAGTATTTAACTTAATCTAATAAATTATCGCTTTACAATGGGTGACATCGACTTGGAAATAAAATGATTAGCCCACAATGTTGTTATGGCAAGACGCTTAATGACATTATACAAATAGAATAGAGAAAGTCAATCTTAATGTCACCGTGTTATATCAATGGCCGGTATAAGTGACAATAACCATTTCATTAGTTAATGATAATTAGATATTGTTTTTAAGCTATTTATTGGATTTTTGGAGGATTGGATGGATTCCAATATCAGAGCCATATTTATTTAAATCTTAAATTAAACCAATTACTTACTTGGTACCAATAAACTTACATTGTTTAAAGCATATGCAAATGTGACGACCCAGCCGTATCCTCCGTCAGGCGGCACTTTAGTCACTTTATGGCCTGACATTATAACTTAGTTCGTATTTATTGTCTCACATCTCCAAACAACGCTCACTTTATTATCACTTAGCGTCTTTCCGAATGACCAAATCACTTATATCACAGATGTCATTATCACACTTCTTTCTTTACACTAGTACTGTCTTCTTACATTGTTAAACTGTAGAATTGTTTTATAGTTGAATTTGTTCCGCTTCGTATGACTTGGTATTATTAAATGACAAGATATTTGTAGACGCCGTTATCGGTCCGACTTCACTAAAGTCCCTGTTATCAAGCGGGGTTTGGTGTATTTGCTCGGAGCTGTGTTGATTTTTCAGCTACTTCTATAAATTATTTTAATTAGATGGAAATAGTTTTAGGTGGCTTACCTACTCAATGCTACTGACTTACAAGGTAGCGCAAGTGCCAGCCTAATTTGAATATGAACCACGTATTTACGATAAACGTCTGAGTGATTACTTTAAAGTGAAATCATATCGTAATCCATAATTGTTTGATAGGGTTTTTACCGATAAAGAGTTTTTTTGTGTATATCGTTCCGTTTATAATTTAACTATAAAATACAGCAAATCCATTCGAGTCGGTGCAAATAATAAAGTCTTTATGCCTTATACTTTTGTATGTGTTTATTTTTACGCAAAGGTTTTAAAATTTTGATTCAATGATCTAAATCGTCTATGTAAAAAATTTTTAACAAAAAAAAGAACCGACTTCAGTAAAACTAAAAAACCAAAAATAACCCGTTCAAGTACAGATTACATTTGACTCACCCTTCGAAGTCGATCCCAAACCACTCAGTTCTTATATTTATATTATAGTTTATGCGAGGTTTGGCACCGACTTCGAAGGGTGAGTCAAATGTAATCTGTACTTGAACGGGTTATTTTTGGTTTTTTAGTTTTACTGAAGTCGGTTCTTTTTTTTGTTAAAAATTTTTTTTTTTTTGCTTTTTAGTGATTCATATAAAAGTTCTAGTGGCCAAATCCTATTTACTGAATGTAAATTCTTGACTTTATCAATAAATTACCGAAAGCGCCGTACATGTCCCTATAACATTTGAAGAGTTCCCTCGATTTCTCCAAGATTCCATCATCAGATCCCGACTTAGTGCCAACGGGACCAACTCGGAGTTATACCCTTTCGATTAAAAAAAAAAAATTGAAAATCGGTTCACGATTCTCGGAGATATCGAGTAACATACATAGAAAAAAAAAAAAAAAAAAAAAAAAAAAAAAATTAGTTCGAATTGAGAACCTCCTCCTTTTTTGAAGTCGGTTAAAAAGAGCACGATAGCGATTTTTACATTTGCACCGACGTTTAAAGAAAATATTTAAGAGCAGTTATTTTTATTATGTATTATTATCATAATAAAATAGTAATCAAGTGCTCCCATGTACCATATGGTTCAGATTTGTTTGATAAAATAGTGTTTTAACAACAGACGCATTTTTACTGGTAGTGGATAGTCTCGATTTTATAGTCTCATGAAGAATCTTTGACCATTAGCATCCATTCCGAACCTTAATTTTATTCTGCTGAGATTTTGCATTGTCTTTATTTTTATTAATGTTTTTAGACTTGAGATGACATTGGCACCTAAACATGAAATAAGCCAAGAGATGGAAAATTAATACTGTTCGCTAGTATAGGATATTTATGAACATGTCGCACGACTCATAACATTACTTTATACTTATAATGATAATTCTTAGTTTACTTATTATCACTGCGGATCTCTAAAACTGAACGATATCCATGTTACACCATTTCTTGCATCGCATACATTATAAAGCACTAACTTCGAAATAAATTAATATAGCTCATTTGTTTGATTGGAATATGAACTAAAAAATAATGTACCTATAACAAACACACAATCAAAAGTGATACAATACATTTAAAAAATCATATAATATGCTCGAATATAATATATATAATATAATGTGCCACATTAAAGTGAACAGCTTAAAACTGCATTCCCACTTACAGTTCATTGAATCATGAATTGCCAGACATAAGTAGGTATAATTATCTACTGAAGCATTGTAACGCCTGATAACAAATCAGGTTGCAGCAATCTATGTACCTACCTACATACATTTTATTATATGCTACCAGTAAACGAATATCTGCGTGTATGTTAAGCCTCGAACATAATTATAGCGAATTGACAGTTTTTCTAACAAATATAAACATTTTAGCTCATCCGGCCACTAATCTATGTTTGTCCGATTACTCAAAGTATTCCGAAAATTGATATTTTTTGTTTAAAGGGTAAACGTTTTATGCAGTTGCTGGCAAATCCATTGTCAGACTATGCCCATATGGTGTATAGGTTGGCTCACATTGTGTAAACTGTAATTTAAGTAGGTTAATTAAGTCTCTGTTTTTATAGGACCGGTATGTACAGTAGTATTAAAGGTCCTTACTAAAAAAAAGGGTAAACGTTTTAATTTGTCCTACTGTCATCTAATATTTCATTTGATCACGTGATGAACCTTTGCTGAAGTATTTTATGTTAAATTTTTATTCTACTATGAACGACTTTTTTAACTCTCGACGAAAAAAGAGGCGTTATAAATTTAATATGTGTATCTGTGTGTCTGTCTGTGGCATCGTAGCTCGGGCGGATGGACCGACTAGAAAACTTTTTAAAGCGAAAGCCTTCTCTGTCGAGATGGTTCTTAGGTATTTTTGGTAATAAAATACCTGCAACAGTTTAGAACAAGTGACAGAGCAAAATAAGATTGAAGCTAAGAATTCCAAATTTTGTTGTCGGTTTAGTGGCATTTGAATTTTTATCCCACTCATTTTTAGGGTTCCGTACCCCAAAGGGTAAAAACGGGACCCTATTACTGAGACTTCGATGTCCGTCCGTCCGTCCGTCTGTCACCAAGCTGTATCTCAACAACGGTGATAGCTAGTTTGAGGTTGAAATTTTCACAGATGATGTATTTCTACTGCCGCTTAAGAACAAATACTAAAAATAAAATAAAATAAATATTTAAGGGGGGCTCCCATACAACAAACTTGTTATAGATTATGGTACGGAACCCTTCATGCGCGAGTCGGACTCGCAATTGCCCAATTTTTAAAAATGAAGGCTTCATGATGACCAGCTACTTGTATCGGACATTTTTAAATTTTGATGTTATTTATTAACTTATTCGTGTTTTATTTAGTCTTACGTATCTAGTTTTACTTGATTGAAATCTAATTTATTACCTACCTAGTCGAATTTATTTAAATACCTACTATAGAAGGTGCCCGCAACTTCGTCCGCGTATTTTTTTCTTTACCGTAGGCGCCGCCTAAAAATAGGCGGATAAAAAGTATCCTATAACCATCTTTGGATGTCCAGCTATCCCTGTACCAAAATTGGTTAAGTCCAGCCGTTTCGCCGTGGTGAGAGGACAAGGAAATTATGACCAGCAGATGGCGCCAGGCTGGCAAAGCGCCGCGCGCCCATACAAAACAAATGACGATCCTGCATCTATTAAGATTTTTCCTGAAATCATGACCCCTCTCCATAGAAAACAGATTGTTAATATAAACCTAGAATTTTATAATAGAAATAGAAATTAACTGCATACGGTTCCCAGATACTCGTAATATATAGGTACCTATATTACTGTTACGCCGGTAGGTTAGGTCAAAAACTTTGAATGTCAATTTCAGTGCTTTAGAGGCGTTTTCAGCAGGCTGAAAAGCCATTTCAGGCCGTTTCAGAAGTTGCTCTATCACATATCTAAAGATCGGAATTTCACCCAAGTTGCCGTCGTTTTCAGGCGCCTGAAACATGTTTTCAGTCCGTTTCAGGGCACTCTCTATCAGATGACGCCATAACCTGAAAACCCGTTTTCAGGCGTTTTCAGGACCCCTTATGGGCCTCTGAAGCACAAATCATTATATGGCGAAATTTCCAGTAGGAGTGACAGAGATAGCACTAGTAGAAAGAGATAGCTATGCTCAGAACATTCGAGAAGTGTGTAACAGAGATAGAACTACTAGAGAGAGATAGCTATACTCGGAACATTCGAGAAGGGAGTGACAGAGAGTGCACCATTAGAGAGAGACATCTATAGCCTAGAATGTTCTCGGCGCTCACACTGGACCTTACTGGAATATTCGCGCTTTATGTGGACAACGCATCGAGAAAGCGGTTCCGCGGGATATAAAAAGGCGCCGACGGCCGGCGCGAGTTAGTTACATTTTAACTGCGAAACAGTGCGAGTACAAGGATAATCGAAGAGAAAGACTCAAGTGATTAGTGCGCTTACAGTACAGTTCGTGTGAATAGTGAGTGCGTAATTTGTGTAATAGTGTGTTTGTGTTAATTAGAGGATTTTAAGTACAGTTCGTGTGAATTGTAAGTGGGTTATTTTGGTAATAAAGTGTGTGTTTTTATTTGTGGATTAATTTGTGCTTTTCTATCAAATACGAACCCCACGCTCGTAACATTTGGTGTCAGAAGTGCGGATAGAAAATGCCGTTAATGCCACGAGAAACCGAGCCGAAAGGAGTGACGACGCGAAGCCAAACTTCTGGATCTGGAGACTCGACGCCTGGTACGTCAGAATCACCTTCTCCAACTGCACAAGGTGTGGATCTCAACGCCATATTCGTCCTCCTAAAGGAACAGTCCCGAATCCTTCGGGAACAAAAGGAACAACAGGACGAACAGGCGAGGAAACAGGACGAACAGGCGAGGAAACAGGAGGAACAGTCCCGTATGCTTCGTGAGGTGCACGAATCCACGACTGAATGGAAGAATGAAATGCTTGAGGTACAGGAAAAACTGGCCGACATGGACATAAAGTTGGATAGTCGAATCCATGAGGTGAACAGGGAAATAGAGGGCTTCAAAGAAAAGGTGCGAACTGTCAAGGACGATGGAGAGAGAGGAGGAGGATGAGGAGGAGGAGCTATAAAAACCGCCTCCAAAAACTAGAGATTAAGGTGGCGAATGGTACGAGTACCTGTGTACCCGACGCATCGGTGGCCGGAGGCGGCAGGTTCAAGGTGCCCCCCTTTGATGGTAGCTCATCATGGACAGCCTACAAGCTACAGTTCGAGTCTGTTTCCCAGGCTAATGGCTGGACTAAAGAGCAAGCCAGGACAGCACTGACGTTGGCGCTGCGCGACGAAGCCCTTACCATACTGGAAGCTCTGGGAAACGACCGGACGTACGACCGCCTTCTAGAAGCCTTGGAGGCCCGATACGGTGACAGTCACCTGGAGCACGTATACCGAGCTCAATTAAAGGACAGGGCGCAAGGACGAAACGAGTCCTTACAACAGTGGGCCCTGGAAATTGAGAAGTTAGTTAGGAAGGCCTATCAACGTACGTCAGCATCCTTCGTGGACAGTATGCTGGTGCAGGCCTTCATCGATGGGATCCGGGATCTCGAAGTGAGGGCAGCCGTGCGATTGGGACATCACGGTAGCCTGAAGGATGCAGTTACCCACGCTCTCGAGGTGGAAGCTGTACGACAGGATTCATCCAGGCCTTTCAGGGTGCGAGAAGTGTCAACTACGAAGCCAGTAGATTCCCGCCGCGAATTTGGGCCACGTTGCTACCATTGTGGAGAACGTGGTCACCTGCAGTCAGGCTGTCCGAAAAGGAATAGGAGGGACAGAGACCCCGCTCCAATGGCGAGGACAATAGGCTCTGTAGAGTCAGAGCCCCAACAGGGAAACGAATAAAAGCCAGGACTATGGGACGAGTGCTGGCTGGTGGTCGAAATGTCCCAATTATGATCTCACAGGCAAACGACGGGAATAGTCTGGTTGTCAATGGAGAAATCTGTGGAATGCCATGTCTCCTTACCATAGACACCGGAGCTTCTCGGACTGTGATCAGCTCTCGGCTACTGAAACACCTGACCAGAGATCATCTAGTCCAACCTAGGCATCTCCAGCTGCAGACCGCTACCGGCCAGTACATTTCCGTCCAAGGAGAGCGAGAGTTAGCTGTGAAAATAGGTGAAAGAGAATACTGGCATAAAGTGATCGTTGCTAACATCGTGGACGACTGTATTATTGGATTGGATTTTATGAGGAGATATGACTGTAAAATCGACTTAAAGGTTGGAGTACTAAAGTTTGGAGTTGATGAGATTCCTATACAAGGTGGAGTAAATGGAAATGTCTACTGTACAAAGAGAACCATTCTTCAACCAAGGTCGCAGGTTTTAGTTCCAGTGAAATTGCCGAACTCCACAAGGCCGCAATCTCACCGCTGTGTGGTGGTGGAGAGGTTGGATGCTGATAAACCGTGGATAACTGCCCGTACAATGGTAACCACGGCATCTACAGCATTTGTAAGGATCCTTAATCCAAGCGACACAGAATGCGTCCTCAATAAAGGAACGCTGGTCGGATTTTGCGAGGAAATTTCCTGGTTGCGAAGCTGTTGGGAACCTGAAGTAAGCGTCAAACCTGGGCATGTTAAGCCCTCAGTGGATGTTGAAAAGTTACTGAACGACTCCAGGAAGGGCCTTACCAAGGAGGAATTTCTTAAGGCGCGTAGCTTACTGCTGCGTTATCACAATGTCTTTTCTACGCATGACGATGATATTGGAAGGACTGGAGTGGTCCAGCATGAGATCAACACTGGGGAAACCATGCCTATCCAACAGCGCCCTCGGAGAGTTCCAGTAGCTCGGGAAAAGGAAGTCGAGAGCATGATTGAGGAAATGCGAAGAAGCGGCGTTATTGAACCTTCAACAAGCCCGTGGTGTTCCCCCGTAGTTCTGGTAAAGAAGAAGGACGGCACCATGAGATTCTGTATTGACTACCGTCGACTTAATGATGTGACCAAGAAGGACAGCTACCCACTTCCTCGAATCGACGACACCTTAGACACGTTGAACGGAATGAAATGGTTTTCAACGTTGGATCTGAAAAGTGGCTATTGGCAAGTCGAAATCAAGGACAACGATAAGGAGAAAACGGCCTTCTCTACTGGCAAGGGGCTCTGGCAGTTCAATGTTATGCCATTTGGGCTGTGTAATGCACCAGCCACATTTGAAAGATTAATGGAACAAATATTAGCTGGACTTCTAGGAGAAACTTGCTTGGTCTATTTGGATGACATCATTATCGTTGGTAGAGATTTCAATGACCACTTGAATAAATTGGAGCAGGTGCTAGCTAAACTACGAGGGGCAAATTTAAAACTCAGTCCGAAGAAATGCTCGTTTTTCAAACGTAAAGTGAATTACTTGGGACACGTGATTTCAAAGGACGGCATCCAGACAGATCCTGAGAAGATTAGCGCCGTGAAGGATTGGCCGACGCCAAAAGACAAGACTGCAGTACGTGCCTTTTTGGGGCTTTGCTCATACTACAGACGTTTTGTGAAGAACTTCTCGGATATAGCAAAGCCTTTGCATCAACTAACGGAAGAAAAACAATCATTTGACTGTAACGAACAATGTGAGTCAAGTTTCAACGAGCTTAAAGGAAGACTTTGTGAAACGCCAATATTGGGGTATCCAGACCCGGAAGTGGATTTCATTGTGGACACAGATGCTAGCAACACTGGTATTGGAGGTGTCTTGTCGCAAAAGAAAGGAGATAACGAAGTTGTGATTGCATATTTCAGTAAGTCATTGTCGAAACCAGAGAGGAATTACTGTGTCACTCGGAGGGAATTGCTGGCAGTTGTCAAGACGTTACAGCATTTCAGCAAATACCTGCTGGGAAGGAAGTTTCGTATCAGAACGGACCATGCTGCTTTAAAGTGGTTGCTAGAATTTAAAAATCCCGAGGGACAAGTGGCAAGATGGATTGAACAACTGCAGGAGTATGATTTCGTCATCGAACACCGTAGTGGGAAATCGCATGGAAATGCTGACACCCTATCACGAAGACCTTGTGCGGACGACTGTAAACATTGCTCAAGACAAGAAGACAGGGAGTGTGTTCGAATGATAAGAACTGATACGGTTAGCGACGAGTGGAGTGATGAAATAATGCAGCAAGCGCAACAAGAGGACCCTGACGTGAGACCCATTTTTGAATGGATTAGTGCGGGTGTGCCTAAACCAAGATGGTGTGATGTAGCTCCGATGAGTGCGGTAACAAAAAGCTACTGGGCACAATGGGATAGCTTGGTTATACACAATGGCGTGCTGTGTAGAAAATGGGAATCAACAAATGGGAAGGATGCTCACCTGCAAGTCGTTGTCCCAAAGAGAAGGGTGAGAGACGTTTTGAAAAGCTTTCACGATGGAGCGTCCGGTGGACACCTTGGAGTGAAAAGGACCCTGATGAAGATTCGGCAACGCTTTTATTGGATTCACTGCCGAGAAGATGTTGAAAACTGGTGCAAAAGGTGCACTAACTGTGCGTCAGTCAAGGGACCGCATACCCGTAGCCGAGGAACACTCAAGTTGTACAACGTTGGAGCACCTTGGGAAAGGGTTGCATTAGACGTCGCAGGACCATTCCCAGTATCTGACTCCGGAAACAAGTACATTCTTGTCGTGATGGATTACTTCACGAAGTGGCCTGAGGTATTTGCGATTCCTAACCAAGAAGCTGTCACCATAGCGGAAAAGTTAGTGAACGAAGTATTCTGCCGGTTTGGGGTACCTCTCGAAATCCACAGTGATCAAGGTAGAAACTTCGAATCTGCGGTTTTTCAGGAGACTTGTCGCATCATGGGAATCCATAAAACAAGGACTACGGCGTATCATCCTCAGTCGGACGGAATGGTAGAGAGATTTAACCAGACACTGGAGAGACATCTAGCCAAGGTCGTTGAGAGCCACCAAAAAGATTGGGATCGGCATATCCCCCTCTTCCTGTTGTCTTATAGGTCGGCAACTCACGAAAGTACGGCGGTTACTCCATCGTATGCGAATTTTGGAAGAGAACTCCGTTTGCCTGCAGATCTCCTGACTGGACGTCCGCCTGATACACCGAGATCTATCACAGAATATGCGAGTGATTTGAGGGATCGGATTGATGATGTTCACAGCCTGGTACGTGAGCATGGGCTCCACGCTAGCATAAAGATGAAAACCCGATATGACCGGAAGTCTTATCAAGTGGGTTTTGAGGAAGGTTCGTTGGTTTGGCTACATAACCCTATGCGACGTGTAGGAAAGTCCCCGAAACTGTCTCCGAATTGGGAGGGGCCTTACAAGGTAGTCACTAAAATAAACGACGTCACATATCGAATCCAGCGGAATCCTCGTAGTCCGAGCAAGATTGTTCATGTTGACCGGCTGGCCAGATACCACGGAAATAATGATGCTCGGGACGAGCATGTCTTAGGAGGGGGCAGTGTTACGCCGGTAGGTTAGGTCAAAAACTTTGAATGTCAATTTCAGTGCTTTAGAGGCGTTTTCAGCAGGCTGAAAAGCCATTTCAGGCCGTTTCAGAAGTTGCTCTATCACATATCTAAAGATCGGAATTTCACCCAAGTTGCCGTCGTTTTCAGGCGCCTGAAACATGTTTTCAGTCCGTTTCAGGGCACTCTCTATCAGATGACGCCATAACCTGAAAACCCGTTTTCAGGCGTTTTCAGGACCCCTTATGGGCCTCTGAAGCACAAATCATTATATGGCGAAATTTCCAGTAGGAGTGACAGAGATAGCACTAGTAGAAAGAGATAGCTATGCTCAGAACATTCGAGAAGTGTGTAACAGAGATAGAACTACTAGAGAGAGATAGCTATACTCGGAACATTCGAGAAGGGAGTGACAGAGAGTGCACCATTAGAGAGAGACATCTATAGCCTAGAATGTTCTCGGCGCTCACACTGGACCTTACTGGAATATTCGCGCTTTATGTGGACAACGCATCGAGAAAGCGGTTCCGCGGGATATAAAAAGGCGCCGACGGCCGGCGCGAGTTAGTTACATTTTAACTGCGAAACAGTGCGAGTACAAGGATAATCGAAGAGAAAGACTCAAGTGATTAGTGCGCTTACAGTACAGTTCGTGTGAATAGTGAGTGCGTAATTTGTGTAATAGTGTGTTTGTGTTAATTAGAGGATTTTAAGTACAGTTCGTGTGAATTGTAAGTGGGTTATTTTGGTAATAAAGTGTGTGTTTTTATTTGTGGATTAATTTGTGCTTTTCTATCAAATACGAACCCCACGCTCGTAACATTACGTATTTTATGTTAGAGACCCGTAATATTTGCTCTTTAATGTGCTGAGTCGAGACATCACAAGATTGATTGAAATCATTATGAATAATCATTATTATAGCTAGGAGCACAAAACGGCAGTTATAAAATCAGAAAATATATTTACTGTATCGTTCTGTGTTCCTAATAATAATCATTGTACCTAATTGTGTTATTATCAATAAAATAGACTTATCCAACTACAAAAAATGACTTTACCAATGATATTAGGTATAGGAAAGTTTTGACAAAAACAAATCGGAGTCGCGATCAAAGGGTTCCGTATTGTCGATTTTTTTTTAACTTTATTAGATTTTATTTGTTGTTTGTTATAGTGGCCTTAGTAAATAATACTTATATTTATATACTATTGAGTTATTATAGAAGCAATAAGAGATATACACTTTCGGATTAATTACTTTCTCGATTAAATCACAAATTCAACTACAAGTACAACATACCTACAAAAATAAATTAGCCTATTTACAACATACAAAAACTTATTTTCGACTGCACGCAATGAAAACATAAAATAGCTATGTTACTACCTAGAACTCGGGGAAAACAATTATTCACTTCAAAAAGTTGGTTGAAATTATCAATATATTCGTTAAGTAATATGAAAAAAAAAAATGTTTTAAGGAATAACGCCTCTTAAAGTATTTGTTGTTCTAGTGGTTATTGGAAAATAGATTATGAACATTATATTTATATTACGGTTACCGTTACAGCAAATTAAAAACCAACACGTACGTGCTCATACCAAATTTCTGCTTTCTAGTACTAATGATCTCGGAGCTAAGCAGCGGACGGACAGACGGACATGGCGAAACTATAAGGGTGCCTAGTTGACTACGGAACCCTAAAACCTTTGCTTTGCGTGTATTGATGCAAATATACTCTATGTTGTTACCTACCCGCTTTTTATTTTTTTTAGTAGGTATTTATTGTTAAAGAGGCCATAGCACACACATTATGCGAGATTCAGCTCTTTACCTAACCAATTACGGTTCACGAAGATACATACACCCCTATGACAGACGGACAACGGTGGCTTAGTAACAGGGTTCCGTTAGCAATGTTTGAGTACGGAACCCTAAATACGAACGAGTCGACTATGATGGACAGTCGTGTTGCACCTAATTAACGGAATACAATGTGATTAACAGCGATAAAGTAGTCACGCACGGTATTATCTTTTAATATCTATTACCTTTATGACTCGTGAATGTGGTCGAATTAGTAATTACGTAAGGTAAGGTGGGGAAGATTGAATGGGTTTTTGTCGAGATAGACAGTGTTGTTTTAAAACCCTTATAAAATAAAAATCTATTTATATCCCTTCAAGTGTATTAATTGGAAGGCATGGGCAAGGGTTATATTTTTGTATTCTGTTGATAAAACTCGGCTATGCCTATTCTAATATATAAAAATAATAAAATAAAATACACTTTTGTCTAAAAAATTGACGGGTCAAGATGGAATGGTGGTGGGGTAAGATTGACATAGTTTCTAAATGATTTTAAATGCATGCAAACGG
The DNA here is from genome assembly GCA_947623375.1 of Apotomis capreana. Taxonomy (NCBI): domain Eukaryota; kingdom Metazoa; phylum Arthropoda; class Insecta; order Lepidoptera; family Tortricidae; genus Apotomis; species Apotomis capreana. The sequence goes on along the minus strand of OX392503.1, from coordinate 16,002,420 downwards.
TGGCTGTTGCTCGTTATTCAATAGAGTTTCTTACGCTGAACACATACAGCTGATTGTTGCGTGAATATTCCTGATAGGTAACGAGAAAACTACAGTAGAAAAAAAAACTATTTCACTCTTACCCCGCTATATAGGAAAAAGGACAGTGATTCTCAAACTTTATTGGACACTTAAAAACTAAACACTTTTTTATATTATGAAGATCAGTTTTGAATCAAAATAACGGTTTAATGATGATAAATTATTTATTTTACCAAAAGAATTATAAAAAAAGAACCGACTACAATAAAACTAAAAAGCCAAAAAGAACCCGTTCCAGTACCTACAGGTTACATTTGACTAACCCTTTGAAGTCGGTCCCAAACCACTCAATTATTATATTTATATATTATAGTTTACATGAGGTTTGGCATCGACATTGGCACGTCGCACAAATGCGTCGATCTTGGCCGAACTGAAGATCAAGTGCTGCTTATCGACCATTTGCCTCGAGCGGATCCTGCAGTATTTCGGTCACGTGGCTAGACGCGAGCCAGATAGTTTGGAAAAGCTCATTGTAGTTGGCCACGTGGTAGGAAAAAGGGCCCGTGGGAGATCACCGACTCGATTGACCGATGCCGTGAAAGAAGCCTGTCAGGAAAATCTACAGGCGTCAATCCGGAAGGCAGAAAACCGTGTGGAGTGGAGAGCTTTGGTGCAACACATAACGGCCTCAAATGGTCACGACCCTCAGTCATGAGGAAGCGAGGAAGAAGAGAGAGAAGTTTTATTGAAGTCGGTTCCACTTTTTTTTGGCTTTTTAGTGATTCATATAAAATACTTATGGCGGGATAATCGGGGAGGTCTTGAAGGCATGAATCTCGTTTGAATTACCTCCTAACTCCTAACCGTTAAGGACTTGTACCTTCCATCATCAGCTCAGCATTGAAAGATGATTACTACCATATGCAAATACTTAATTAGTTTTAGAAAATATATGAAAAACATTATAAGTGCCTACAAAAATTCAGGAATTCCTTCCATTCCTCATGGATCTCGTCATCAGATCTTCACCAAAATTTTATGGGACCAACCTTGAGATGTTTATTCATGAATCTAAAAAGAATTTTTCAAATCGACTGATAAATGACGGAGTTCTGAGGTAACAAACATAAAAAGGGGTGTTTTCTTGCAGCATGATTGATTAATTTTGTTACAAATTAAGTCGGATACATGTATAATATTAGGAAATGAAACATGAATATGTGTTCCATTTGACATACATTTAAAATCCGCGTAGCAAATTAATTCAGAGTCTGAGTTGCTTACATTTAAAATAACAAACACCTTGGGAACAAGAAAAAATATTATTGATGATCACGACACAACAAAAGTATTTGTATGAGGCAGCTTTAATTGTTGAACTGAATTAAACTCAACGCGCAAAACAAGTAGGTATCATAAAGGCAAATCTACTCGTAACTAAATAAATTAACAGATATATAAATATAAAAGAATTACTCAAATGGAAAGTAGTGTTCCCAAACGAAAGCTTCATAGAGTTATTTCATCTTTAAAATATGACAAAAACAACAAATTATAAATTACAGATTTATTGAACACTGAGTGGGTACATCTCTTTGATCTGACGATTTCACTCAAATCGACTTAGTCACAAACTAAGATAATATTGTTTTTACAAGCTTTTTATTAACTTGCATTGTATGTTTAATGTATGTTTGTTCGGGTGAAATCTTCCAACTCAATTTTGAAGCAGATATCGTCAACCGATTGAGCTGAAATTTTGCATACTTACTTAAATTTGATGACAATACAATAATATGGTACCATAGGGCTGATCTGATGATGGAGCCGGGAGGTGGCCATAGGAACTCTATAATAGAAAAAGCAATCCTACCGAGCTTGGGCTCTTTAAAATCGTCTCAGTGAGCATTTGATGGATATCCAAAGAAAAGTACAGTCAACTATAAAAGCTTGCCACTAAAATGTCATTTTTGACAGAAACTTATTATAATTATAAATTTAAGACTCACTATATGTTTCATTTATACTTCATAATAACTACATATTTACCTTATCATGAGGCCAATAAAAAAAAAATGGTTCGTTAATAATTTTTTTAAGTCCAAAGTTTGAGAATCTGTCTGTTTTTCTATGACTTTCAAAAACGGGGGAAGATTGAAGCATTACTATTTCAATGTTACCCCATTGAAATTGACTGGGGAAAGATTGAAGCTTCTCGTAAATCACAATATAAGAGTAATGGATACACCTAGCACTAGTAAATAAATATAAAATCTAAAATAATACATAAATATTCAGTCAAAACTTTTATTCACTCCCTATTAATCAAGTTATGAAACACGGGGTAAGATTGAAAATCGACGAACTGACCACGAAATGCTGACCTTCACAAAATAACACATAACACGCGTCTACGCACTCCGAGCGGTCTCGGATGGGTCTCGGGCGACTGACTGGCGGATCCTAATAAAATGGCGGTTTAATTGATGATACCAGCATTAAAAAAAATAAAAAAATTAGGGAGTAATGTGACACTTTTTATCTTTCCCCTTTTTTCATCTTCCCCCACCTTACCTTACCTATTGTAGTATTATCTACTACTTAGTAAGTATTGTAGTGCTCTTACATATTATTATTATGTGATATGGATTCTGAAATGTTTATTTATAAAAAGGAATCAACGGAAGGGTCCTTTGGTGGTCCGTCCGTCGGTCTGTTTGTCAGGACCCTTTATCTCGGGAACGCATGGTGCTATAGAGTTGAAATTAAAACCATATAAACTGGTCTACAGTCCCTTAATGCTGTGAAAGATCAAATTTCTAGGGTAACGTAAAAAAAAAATACGGCCTTTTATGCCGCAAATATCGTAGGTATATTGATGGTCCGTATACGGGTATTATCGGTGAGGTGAAAATTATATATTTTTAGGAAACTAGCCTATCGCTCGATCAAAAGCGGTAGGTGGACTCGCCCTTGGGCTATTAGCGCATGTCGAGGCGCGTAGTGAGACTTTGCTCGCAGTAAAAAAAACCGGGCGTGGCATAAGCGGAATAGAGTGTTGAGTTAACATACGAGATGCAAATTGTACCTAGACAATATACGAAAACCTAAACTGTAAATGGTTTGTTTGTGTTGTGTCATATGAAAATCACCCAAAGTGGAATTTTCCAGTTTTCTGCCATTTGGCAGAAATGCTAAACCTGGGTTACTAATGTGTTGCACAAAATTTATTGGCATATTTTCGTTTCGCATAGCAACCATTGGCACAATCATCATTTCGCACAATTGCTTTTTGCCTAAATTTCTTGGCATACTATCACTTCGCACACGTTTCTTTGGCAGAATAGTACATTGGCATAATGTCGATTAGAACAATACTCCTATGGTCCAATAATTGTGTCGCCGAAATTTATATGGCATAATATTCCGTTTGCATCCTTGAGTGTAATTATGTTATAGTAATGATGTAGAAAGCATTAATGTCATCCTAAATAATCAAGCTTATTATACATACAATGGATTTTTGAAGGCTATAGGTGCTAATTTAAGATTAGCATAGTTATTTAAGGAATAATCCGTTTTCTTTACTATTTTGCATATAAAATAAAAATGACAAGTTCTGTGTTTTTTAACCGTCCTACTCCTACTTTCCTCCTACGTCCTACTTTCGGTTTTGTGGGGGACGCAGTTTCAACCTAACTTAACCTAGTTTTCTGGCAGCGATTCGTTTCTATGAGGCACGCAGTTTCAACCTAACCTAACCTAGTTTTCTGGCAGCGATTCGTTTCTGTGAGGCACGCAGTCAAGTTCGTAAGCCAAGTCGGACCTGCGCGGCTCGCTCGCTTCGCTCGCTCGTTAGGGTCGCAGTTCAACCTAACACTCCTCCTCGCTTCGCTCGTCGTCGTACCTAACCTAAGCCAAGTCGGATCTGCCTTAAGGTGAAATTGGTAATATTAGGAATCGTAAGCCAAGTCGGACCTGCGCGGCTCGCTCGCTTTGCTCGCTCGTTAGGGTCGCAGTTCAACCTAACACTCCTCTTCGCTTCGCTCGTCGTCGTACCTAACCTAAGCCAAGTCGGATCTGCCTTAAGGTGAAATTGGTAATGTTAGGAATCGTAAGCCAAGTCGGAACTGCGCGGCTCGCTCGCTTCGCTCGCTCGTTAGGATCGCAGTTCAACCTAACACTCCTCCTCGCTTCGCTCGTCGTCGTACCTAACCTAAGCCAAGTCGGACCTGCCTTACTTACCTGCCTTGGCTTCGTTTCTGTGAGGGACGCAGTTTCAACCTAACCTAACCTAATTTTCTGGCAGCGATTCGGTTCTGTGGGTATGCTATGGTACAATTATGCCGAAATAAATTCGGCGGAACTTATATTGTGCTACATAAAATTCTGCGAAATAAAAGTTGGCGATATTAGTATTCCGCTATTTAAAATTGTGCCAAATGAATACTATGCGACATAACAATTGTGGTAAGTATATAATTATGCGATAGTATCATTCGGCTAAAAATTATTGTGCGAAAACGGTTATGCGAAATGTATTTTGGACAATAGAGATTGTGCAAGATAAGGGGTACCCGCTAAACCTACAACACGGAAATTTCTAAACTTCTCTTCTTCATTAGCCACGTCATTACCATTCAATGTTTTCGTTAATGTTTGCCTTTGAGAATTTATTTTTTTAGTGTTTGTTTGTAATATCCGCGCCTGCAACAAACATCGATTAAGTGCACTTTCTAAGTTTTTGCTCGAATGAAAACCGTAGGCGCTTCGTTTTTCCTTAATTACCTTTTCGTTATTTAAGTAAGTAAACAATTTGTTATCACTTAAGACATTTCTCGAAAATAATGTATCTTTTACACAACATTATGTAAGGACGTTATCATATTATAAATTTTAACAAAAGTAAGTCTAGGTGGATGAGCTTACCAGTACAATATCGTTTTTAATATTTTATTAAATAACTATTTAGTGCATTTGTATATTACTTTTCCAGGACAAAGTTCACAACTGCTACCAATCACCATGTAAAGGCACTTTGTATATTCAATAGACCAAAAACCATAGGTATCTAACGTTATTTACAAACACACACGCTCTGCCACTGATACACTATCACTCTGTTTTTTCGATAATACCACAGAATTTAGAGAAATGTGCGGGCGCACACTCGCGTGACCCCTAACACTGCGTCGGCGACGACTAATCGACCTCATTGATTAAGAGCGCCGGTTTACTCGACGGCCATCCACGAACTACATCGTAATCGTAGTACAAAGGTAGCGTGTGTCACCGACTATGACAGTCGTAAATAATGTTTACAAGGAGAACTTTCTTCGATTATACTTTATACTAGCGGGCATACGAAGGTTGCGTTAATCACCCGAGAAATAAAATGTTGAAACACACACACTTACCTTATTTGTCGGAAAATTACGCATTTATTATATCGCGTGATAAACGTGAACATCATAGGTCCACAGGAAAACTCTATAAAGTTACAAATAATATTTTATTTTGTAACACAATTATGTTTTCCCAAATGTGTTATTAGTGTGGCTAAATTAACACCACACTTTTTCTTCTTCGCGTGTTGATATTTGTATCTACTTATTTAAACAGCAGTTATAAACAAATTACATTACTTAGTTACTGTAAAATATGAAATAAGTACGAAATCTTGTTTGCTTCAAACTTCCAGTTGCCGGTTGTTTAATATAGTTCCGTTTTTTAAATTAAATTCATAATAATACAGAAATGGTATCTGTATTATAGTCATTTAAGTATACAATACATTTCAAGATTTACATAGATTTTATATACATGTCAAGAAATTTTCCCGACACCGTACGTTCATTTTGTTCTATATCTTCACTTTACAATGTATGAAATAAAATAATGTATGTCTACTTTATTTCCAAATATTTTACTAGCTATCAAAAGGATACTTGAGGGCATCATGAATTGGCAATTTAACTATCCAAGAAAGTTCACAAAGCACATAAATATCACACGAGACACCGACTAGACTAGTAGACGTATGAAATGAAATACAACTGTTCTTAGGTACCTATTTTATTTACCTATGTATCAAACAGTACAACTAATCTTAAATATTAATTACGCTTTAATAATATCTTCTTTGGTATCTTGCTTTTGTTTCGATCTAATGTATTTCTCGAGACCCCACGAGAGAGCCGTCAGCCACGTGAATATGTTTAAGCAGTGGAGAGTAACAGCTGTTGATGCGTTGCCTTGTATCCAACCTGAAAAAGAAAAATAAGCAAGTACAGTCAGCCAAAAATTTGGTCTACCACCCTACGGTCGAGGTTCATTTGAACCTCATGACACAACAAGATCGATTTTCCCTTACAATAATATTATGACAGTGACTTCTGTTCTGTCTGCATAGTCAACCTTAGCGATACTTAGATCTCACAGAACCTTTTGTCAAAACGGTAGACCACTTTCTTGGCCGACCGTACCTATCAGTATTTAAAAATATGCATAGTTGAATAACTTTAGTGCGGGATTCTTTGTTGTCTGTGCAAATGTGCAAATTAAATAAATGAAAGTTAAATATTTAGGTCTGAGAATATTCTCCCTGCATCACATCATTGTAGTTGTATATTCACCATTACTTTTAGGGTTCCGTACCCAAAGGGTAAAAACGGGACCTTATTACTGAGACTTCGCTGTCCGTCCGTCCGTCCGTCTGTCTGGCACCAGGCTGTATCTTAAGAACGGTGATAGTTAGACTTAGACTAGCTACAGGTGAAATTTTCACAGATGATGTATTTCTAATGCCGCTATAACAACAAATACTAAAAATAAAATAAAATAAATATTTTTATATTTATTTTTATTTAATATCCCATACAACACACTTGTTATAGATTATGGTACGGAGCCCTTCATGCGCGAGTCGGACTCACACTTGCCCTATTTTTTATCGATGTTTATGTTTTACATATTTGTATACATCACTATATGCGTTGCAGTCTCACTATATATACGCGTGACTACATGTGTGTTAAATATGTACCTAAAGTGTATAATTTTCCGTATGGAGTGGACACCTTGTTAAACGTGAGGCGTGACCGGAATTTTAATTGTATTGGTATCATCGATATTATACATCTACGTCTCTGTCTAACTAAGAAAACCACTGATTGAATAGAAAATGCCAAAGAGTTTGCGGAATCAGAATGAGATATGAGGCCTAAAGAAATTAGTGGGTCAAAAAAGGATGGGGCCCATGCCAATTCGAGGTCTTTCCCCGGGTCTCTATATGAGCTTGGACAGGTATCACTAGGTGCTTGTGCTAGGTGTTGTCTCGGTTAGCACTCGAGTAGCTAAGCTACTGCGGCACTGTCTTCAATCTCTTCCCTATCGGGAAGTATTCGCTACCAGCAAACCTGCTAGGTAGTGTAGTGGAACTTGCATGTACGTATCTCATGTAAGTCCCACTCTAATTAAATTCGCTTAGAAATAATACATCTGGATTTCAACGATCTCAGGTGACAATAATATTACGTGTTTTTATAATATGTATTTACATTATAAATGTGTTGAAACGGGCGTCGGTTTTTCCACAGCTGTTTGAGCCTCTTTTAGCCTCCCAAGTAATAAGAAGTTATAGAGAAAGTATAATATAATATATTGTGAAATATAATTACCGACAACGGGTCCCAGCGTCAGATACACGATGCCAGCTGTGAGCAACTGAATGCCGGTAGCTCCAGGGAGTTTGTGGAGCGGTACGTGCGTCGGGATGACCAGAGCCATGAACACTGTTCGGAGGCCCTTGCCGAAGCCGATCATGACTGCTACCAGAAGCACCACGGAATACGTCTGGCAGTAGGCTAGAACTGAAACAAAAGGAAAATATTTTGGGTGCCAATACCATCTTGCAAATCTTATGCATCATAGGGGTTATGAATGAATTAATCATCTGGGACTAAACACGTGTACCTAAGGTTAGTTACAATATAACTCAAAACTAGCTAATTATCTCAGCTAGTGTCAGATAAATATTAAATATTATAATTTTACAGTATATGGGATAGTTTCCACATAAGCAATGCTACTGGTTGCAAGGCTCCCAGCAATACATGCTGCTGATGAATCGAGCCTGTTCACGATCATTACCAGGATGCTATCAAACTTACATAGACAAGATATACTCGTAGATAGCTCTAATCTTGAAACATTCAATACTGATGCTCGATTAGATCTAATTATCGCAGAATAAAATAGTTATTAAAGAAACTGAGGTAAGTATGATAATATAAGAATACATATGAATTATAAAGCAATTAGTGTTAACAAAGAGCATGAACTGGTTTGTCCCCCGGAATAAGATAATAACTGAGAGTGTGTCATCTGGAAATCTTTATAGGACAAACCTACATGATATTACGTAGCTATGGAGTACTTGTCTGTGATAAAGTTATCAATCTTCCACTCAACGCCCTGACTAAACAAAAACGTAACTAACTCAATTGTAATAATCAAGTACTTACTCACGCGATTTCGGAATCATTTATCTTTATATTTTCCACAGAGACAAATTGATTATCTTGCCATATCAATTAACTTACACTTTCTTTCTTGTAAATTTTATATCTTTGTCAATGTTGCAGCACTTTTAATTTAATTGGATAAAACTGAAAAGAAAGGACAAGAAAATTCTGTGCCATTCGAATGAATCATTTGACCTCTCATCGTATCCCAAACCCATAAAATATGTCTGTATTTACTCGTTCATAATCTAATGATTTATCATTATGTGTAAAATGAGTGTTAAAACATCAGTGGCGAAACGTTAAAGTCGCGTTAACGTATTCACTACCTAGTGCAAAAATTACAATTAGTACATTATCTGAACCTACTCTATACGTTAATGTTGGTGACTTAATTCGTATCGTACCGTTTTGGCATATCAGAAACTATTATAGTATTATGGGTGTGAACTGAAACTTACCTACTCTTCCCATCGCCATGGACATAACTCCGAACAGGAAGAAAGAATTATTGTCCCATCCTATCTTTCCAGCTACGAAAGGGATGCAGAATCTAACCGAAATGTCTACTCCTGCCAGCAATGACATGAAGAAAGCTACTTCAGGTTTACTCATTCCATAGTCCCCAAGAATAAACGGTGTCAGAATAGAAAAATTTAGCTCGTTGAAACTAGCTAACGTGATTCCAAGCATCAGATTAATAAAAGTGAAGTCTTTTAGTAAATCTAGATCAAAAAATATAGCGACTTTTTGACAAAACGTTAACTGCTCTTCTTCGTCGTCGTCATCGTCATCGTCGTCTTTATTTTTCTTTTTTTCTTCAAATACATCCTCCTCCAACTGACCGTTTATTAACAACTTAAACTTATCTGTAGGTTCTTCATTATCTTTCAAATACTGCTCTAATTTCAGAGAAGCCTGTTTTAATACTTCACTCTCATAATTAAAATTGTTAGATTTCCTTCTGTATCTAGTTCGATATGATTGATTACTGGTGTTATCTTTAAGATATTTCCGTTCATCAATATCGTCTTGATTTTTAAGTGATATGTTACTATGATTGTTTTTATTATACGTCTCACCGTATTGACCATCCATTTTGAATGATTTCATACTTTTACTACCAGCGAAATGTTGTTCAGCTTTATCAGCAATAGACTTTGCTTTTTCAGGATCAATACTTTCAATAGCTGCTTTTTCTTCAGCTTTCAAGTCTTGTGGGGCTTTTAGTGTCGGACAGTCTTCTATTTCAGATTCTGGGATTTTTGCTTTAATAGACGTCTTTCTTTTAGATTTATAATTCTCTCTGTCTTGATCCAATGCACCCAGATTTGAAGCAGAGTTCTTTTTGGATTCATTGAGATACAGATTAGGTTTATAGTTATCTCGTTCTTGGGCTAATGTTCCCAAATTTGCCGAAGAATTCTTTTTTGATTCATTGAGGTACAACGTGGAAGATTTTCGAGATCGATTTTCCGTGAGATTTGACATTGAAGGCTTTTTTGAATTTAAGCGAGATGTTTTAGCTGAACCATCCCTGGATGATAATCTGGTCCTCGACTGTCGGGACTGGCTGTAGTAACCGTCATTGGCACGCAGCATCATAGGTACTCCAGGGTCAATTATTTCATATCCTGGATTAACTGGATCATCTTCATTATAAATATATTGACTGGAAAAAGCACTAAAATTCTTAAATTTAGATAATTGACTGAAATAACCACTTTCTTTATCCTTTTTGTCGTTTTGTTCGGTGGTCAAAAATTTTTCTTCGTCACCTTCATTTGGGTTTGCGGTTTTGCAATGCCATTCGACTGGTTGGAGCAGTAGGGCGCAAGCTATGGCATGCAATGAAAACCCGCTTATGATAAGAATGCAGCCATGTTCACCAAAGAGGTAGATCAGTCCAGTAATTATGTGAGGCCATAACATGGGACCGAGGCCAGTCGTGGTCCATGACAGGCTGGTTGCTAGTCGTCTCCTGTTTTTCCAGTAGGTGTTTAAAGCTAGTGCATTGGCGGAGCTGCTTATGCCGTATCCAGCACCTGCAATAAACAAATTCGATAATTAAATAAATAAATATCGGACAATCTCACACAAATCAATCTAGTCCCACAGTGAGCTCTAGTAGGCTTGTGTTATGGACACTAGACGACGATAAACATACTTATATAAATAAATACATACTTAAATACAAATAACATCCATGACCCAAGCACAAATATTCGAGTTCATCACACAAATATTTGCCCTTGCTGGGATTCGAACCCAGGACCGTCGGCTCAGTAGGCAGTTGCTTAACCACTGCGCCAACCACCACCAATAATTATGTTATAGTTTACTAAAGAACAAACATATGTATGTACCCTACAGCATACATTTAAAATGAAACGGACTGTACAACTATTATTAATTCAACCATACTTCATTAAATGGCTAGAACTAATACTCTAAGAAAATTAATAAAATCAGGGGAAATAATTCGTGTAGTTTTGAAAATTGGTACAATTATACCCCTATGTACCCTATGGTGTCTAGATGAACATACTAAAAGTCCCCGAGGGTGGGGCTGTGCTAAGGGAGTAGGGGGGGGTTAAAGGTACCTTTTTCTTCATTTTCGCTCATATCTCAATCATTTGTAGAAATAGTATTATGATTACTTCGGACAAAAGTTTTAACATAAAATTCCCTGCAAATTTGGTCATATTCATTTTTACTCTACGATCAATACTTTGGGAGCTACAGGGTGTGTAAGTTAACAAGAATTTTAAAAAGTAGTTGTTCAAGAAAATGTAGTTTTTTCGTAGTCGCTCATCATAACATTTGTGTTATGCAGTTGAGAAATTCCCGTTACCGGCTAATTCTCATTTGGGAATATTCCAAGAAAATTCCCATTGTTCCCGGGAATATACGAGCTTGGTGGATCCATTCCTTTGTTATTTAGTTTTAAGCTATTTAATTGAATACAAGCAAACCGTTTTCGCTTTTCGACTCATCCTGAATCACCACTTAAAGTGAATATCATAAAATTTACCTGGAAATGGACCCTGGAAGCCCGTAATGGATCGGATCTCAAGATACGTTCAACGTAGACATGTGCGGTTTTCAAATTTCAACTTATCTTGATGAGCAATTAGAGCCGGTATCATAAAATAAACCTGATGATGGAATCCTGGAACCCCGTAGGTAATGGATCTCAGGATACGTTCAACGTAGACATGTGCGTTTTTCGCATTTCAACTCATCTTGATAAGCAGTTAGAACCGGTATCATAAAATAAACCTGATGATCATACTAACACAGATGAAATAAACCTGGTGGTGTCTAGATGAACATACTAATAGTCCTCAAGGGTGAGGGCTGTGCTGAGTGAGTAGGGAGAGTTGAAGGTACTTTATTCAAATTTTAATAGCATTAGGTATAATTACTTCGAACAAAAGTTTCTACATAAAATTTCCTACAAATTTGACATATGTATGTTTTCTCTACGATATATACTTTAGGAGCTACACGGTGTTAAAGATAACAAAAGCTTAGAAAATTGGTGAATTAAGAAATAAAACTCAAAATAAAGGTTATAAAATTTTACTTAAAAATTAAATAACACATCAGATCGCCTTTATTATTTTAGTCATCATCTTCTACATCGACATCTTCGTCTTCTATTTCTAGTAAATGTACAGGTACACCGTTTGTACATGAACCCGAGCATCCGATGCATACTTGACTGCATGAAATACCGGCCTTCCGACATCCGCAATTTCCAGCACAACCTGTTTTGCAGCGACAAAAAATTTAATTCAGCACGGTGTCAGGAGCTGGAGGATCAGTGGTGGTAATGGGTTTAAGGGTTCCATCAGCTCCACGCTTCCAACCCCACATTTCAGGAGGCATTTTGTTCCCCAGCCACTCTTGTACTTGGTGGAATACTCGCAATGCATGATACTTTGCTGACCCTTTAGTAGGGGGGAGAGAGGAGAGAAATGGGGATTATATGTTCGATCAGCAGGTGACTAAGCGTGCTTATTCTAAACTAAAAAAAATAGTTATGAAGGCGACGTATCCCTAAAAAAAATATTTTTCTTTTACGTTGAATGTATCCTGAGATTTATTACGGGCTTCCAGGATCCATCATCAGGTTTATTGTATGATACTGGCTCTAATTGTTCACCAAGATGAGTTGAAATACGAAAACCGCACATGTTTACGTTGAACGTATCCTGAGATCCATTACCTACGGGGTTCCAGGATTCCATCATCAGGTTTATTTTATGACACCGGCTCTAATTGTTCACTAAGGTGAATTGAAATACGAAAACCGCACATGTCTACGTTGAACGTATCCTGAGATCTAATTATAAAAACGGTATAAACTCACGTAAAAATTGTCAGGAACGGCCCGACATGTTTTTTTTCCTGACAATTTTTACGTGAGTTTATACCGTTTTTATAATTAGTAAAGATGTCTCACGATAGTTTTAATAACATTATCCTGAGATCCATTACGGGCTTCCAGGATCCATCATCAGGTTTATTTTATGATACTGACTCTAACTGCTTATCAAAATGAATTGAAATGCGAAAATCGCACATGTCTACGTTGAACGTATGTTGAGATCCGATCCATAACGGGCTTCCAGGGTCCATCATCAGGTAAATTTTATGATAATCACTCTACGTGGTGATTCAGGATGAGTCAAAAAGTGAAAACGGTTTGCTTGTATTCAATTAATTAGCTCAAAACGAAATATCAAAGGAATGGGTCCACCGAGCTCGTATATTCCCGGGAACAATGGGAATTTACTTGGAATATTCCCAAATGGGAATTTACCGGTAACGGGAATTTCTCAACTACACAACGTTGCAACACGTTCGCGTGTTATGATGAGCAACTACGAAAAAACTACGTTTTCTTGAACGACCATTTTTTGATATTTCTGTTAACTTAAACACCCTGTAGCTCCCAAAGTATTGATCGTAGAGTAAAAATGAATATGACCAAATTTGTAGGGAATTTTATGTGAAAACTTTTGTCCGAAGTAATCATGATGCTATTTCTACAAATATTTGAGATAGGAGCGAAAATCAGAAAGAAGGTACCTTCAACCCCCCCCTACTCCCTTAGCACAGCCCCCACCCTCGGGAACTTTTAGTATGTTCATCTAGACACCATAGGGTATAACTGTACCAATTTTCAAAACTACACGAATTATTTCCCCTGATTGCCCATATTCGGTTTAATTTGCTTGAGCTATAATACTAAGTCCGTATATCACTACTACGAAGCTAACCTCATCGTCTAATATATTATATTTTCACTGAGATTTTATGAAAATATGAAAAATCATAAAGTTGCATTATAAATTACAAGCTACAGAACAAGAATAAATAAGAATGAGATCAAAGTAAATAAATTAAAACCGGCCAAGAGCATGTCGGGCCACGCTCAGTGTAGGGTTCCGTAGTTTCTCATCCTTCACAATAGACTTAAGATACTAGAAAGATTTCAAGCTCTATAAAAAGGTCGTAAACGCCAAAGTAACTGTAGTTACTTATTACCTTCTGGAAGTCAACTCACGTCCTTTTAAGAAAATTATGAAATTTTGCGATAACTCAAAAACGGCTTGACCGATTTTATTCAATATAGTTTTCATTGAAAGTACTTATAAGGCCTCATTTTCATGAATTTTTCCATAATTTTTTGATTCGTGGTTGAAAAGTTAGAGGGGGGGGACACTATTTTTTTTATTTTCGGAGCGAATATTTGCTAAACTGCTGACCTTATCAAAAAATAATGTTTGGAGACCCCTATTATTTTTAAAAGACCTATTCAACGATACCCCACACACTAGTATTGAAACGAAAAAAAAAATTCACCCCCACTTTAGGTGTTCGAGAGGTACCCGTAAATTTTTTTTTTTTTTAATTTTTATTTTACTGTTTTGTCGGCGTGATACATACACACACTCATACCAAATTTCAGCTTTCTAGTACTAATGATCACGGAGCTAGGCCGCGGACGGACGGACAGACGGACAGACGGACATGGCGAAACTATAAGGGTTCCTAGTTGACTACGGAACCCTAAAAACGATTAATTGAGAGTGAAAATTGTACATAAGTGTAATCGTGTGCACTATTTTCTCTCACAATAAATGTCTTATTTTATATAGATAATAAGATTGATAGGTAGATTGGTAGAGGATGTAGTTATCTTATGTTCTCAGATAAATTTGTTACGGCTTATGAAGCAGTGATGATCTCAGGGTGTGGTCACAATAAACAAAACAAAATACAACGGGTATTATTACAGCTATACCGAATCAACCAACATAATGAGATCTCGATAATACGATATTATCTGCTTACATAAAAGATAGTGATGACGCGTTTGGCTCGGTTGGTAGACACCTGCCTACTGAGTCGGCGGTCCCGGGTTCGAATCCCGGCCGGGGCAAATATTTGTGCAAAATATTTGTTCTTGGGTCATGGATGTTATCTATATATGTATTTATATATTATGTATATCGTCGTCTAGTACCCATAGTACAAGCTTTGCTTAGTTTGGGAATAGGTCGATTTGTGTATGATTGTCCCTTAATATTTATTTATTTATTTTATTTATTTATGATAAATTTGTCTGTAATTTATCTTGTATTTTAATTGTTTTAGTAAAAAAAGATACCTCAATAATAAGTATTACAGTTTACACCAATTTCATAACATGTTGTATCTATATGCTCTTCGCCATGAACTTACGGAAGAATATTTTAAATAGGCACTAAGTTTCAAATAAATACCTACATATAAGCCAGCAGTGGTGTGGCATGTAAAGAACGCGATTCCCTCTGATTGCTACTGAATAAAATAGTTAAGCCGAATCTACCCCAGCTTTGTCCTGAGTTTTTGTTTAACGCCACGCCATTGAAAGTCAGATAGTACAGAAGTAGAGCTTAAGAGGGTGTCCTAAATTCAGTAAAGTATTATTAATCTATATTATATATCCGTTTCTGTAAAGTCATATCAGTTACGTGCTGACCAGATTGAACTCGGTCCTAATCAAAGGTCGTCTGGGGGAAACAAAAACTATTTCCACGCATAGATAATTAAAAACAACAAATTAGTCACTTACCATAGAGTATGGAAAACGACACGAGGTATGTGACGAAGTTGTAGGAGAAGGTGCATAGCATTAGAGCAATGAACACGACGCACGCTCCGGTAAGGGATACTTGACGGTAGGTGAATGTTTTGAATACTGGTCCATTAGCTAATCCTAAAAAAAATACAATAGAATGTTAGTCAAAATATGTAATTCAGTTCAATTCTTTATAAGAAACTCTTAAATCAATAGCAAAAAAATACATAATAATCATCAAAATAAAAAAAATAATTTAAAACCATATTTAAAATTATTA
The DNA here is from genome assembly GCA_947623375.1 of Apotomis capreana. NCBI lineage: Eukaryota > Metazoa > Arthropoda > Insecta > Lepidoptera > Tortricidae > Apotomis > Apotomis capreana. Next base: position 15,986,453 of record OX392503.1, on the reverse strand, counting down.
AACTCGCAAATGTCATAAAAATTGACGTACTTAAATATTTCGTTCAATTTTTTTTATTATGTTGCTTTATATTTAAGTATAATAAATAAATATACATACTACGGCCAGGTGTGTTCTATATCAGCAAAAGATACCTATAACTTTTTAGACTAAGAGATAAAACACTTTCCAATTGAAGTCTCATGAGGGAATTCTTATAATTATCTTTTTTTATGTAAAATTGACAACATTTCATATTTTTAAGACTATCATTTTATTACTTTTCTGAATTCTGCTTAAAAAGATGAATAATCTCTGTTTTTATTTATTTTCTGAGATGATTATTTATTTTATTATTAATTTATAAAAACATACTCATTTTAAAATGTGGCAACACCAAAACCAGAACTTAATGGAACGGTTACTTTAGTCAGTTTTCTTATTAAAAAAAAAACTTAATAAAACTCGGTATGCATCTGTCATCTGTCAACGTCAAATAAAAAAAAAAAATTTTTTCGCTCTTTGATTTAGACAACAATCCTATTCAGCCCGTATTGTCTTAGATTGCAGTTATTTGATGTATTTTCTTATATTTCTTTAAATACAGAAGAATACATTCAGAGATTTTTTTTTAAGGTAAGTACACGACATGAAGCCCTGTCGATCTCTATATAAATTTCCACCTGTTATAAATATGAAATGTTGTCAATTATGTAAAAGTTTGTGATTTCTCCTCCTTGAACGCACAAATGGTGTAACAAACCTAGATTTTTGCAAGAGATAGATATGGGCCGGAATTAGATATCATTAGCCTACTCTATACTTATATCCTGGGAATAAAATGCAGTTCCCGTAAAATCAGAAAAATAAACAAAATATAACATAACCTTTTCAGTCATTGATATATTCAGAGTTTTCCCTGTGGCTATTAATTATATTATACTCTATATTTATTTTTCTGTGTTTGTGTACCTATTTCTTTCGTGTAGAGTGTGCAATAAAGAGTATTCTATCTATATTCTCTTATATTCACGCTTTATCCATAAAATATTTTTTAAGAAACAAGTATTTAACACTTCTACATATGGGGTACATCTAAATGGTGATAAATGGTTCCTTATGGTACAGTTTCAGCTTATTATTATTATTCGTATGGCATGTTATTTCAGATATCAAAAGAAACAATTCATTTAACTATAAGTAATTACAAATCCAATTTCAGTGACGTCAGCCATTTTCTAGCCTCGTCGCTCAGGACGACAGTTTCAGTTTCCGTGATTGGACGCAGCTATTTCATATATCGTTATAGCGGTAATTAAAGCGTACGGCGGCGTTTAAAGGGCAATAACAAAATAACAGCCCGTGGAAAAATTCGATATAATATGTAATATGCTATGCTTGAAGTAGATATATGAAACAGGTACAGGGAAAAGTTGGGGTCCCACGACTTTATATCTTACTAATTTAAATAAGCTACAGGATTTAGTTAACAACTTCTTCGCCGTCAAATGAGAGATATTTAGTTGCCAGAACTAGATTTTCATAAATGGAAAATTACATGGCAATCATTGAAACATACTCCCATTTGCTCAATTATTTTATAGTGTTACTTGGTGACTTAGAGAAGAAGTACTCACCTAATTGCACGTAAAATCAGCGGCATCAAACTCATCGCGCAGTATATAAATAACTACTGCGCAATGAGTTTGACGACAGTTTGGTATAACCGAAGTAAGCTAATTCTACTACTACTACTACTACTACTACTCAGTGGCTCAGCGACCCAAAGCGGGTCTTAGCCTCCGACACAAGTTTTCGCCATTTTCCTAGATCCTGCACCGTTTCCCGCCAATTGCTGGCTTGGAGTTCACGCAAATCCGATTTGACGACGTCGATCCAGCGATATCTGGGCCGGCCAACCGGCCTTCGTCCTATTGGTCGTCCCAAATACGCTCCCTTAACACCTCGATCTTCGCCCATTCTCTCTACATGACCAAACCATCGGAGACGGTGGGCTTTTGTCTCTCCAATGATATTAGGAGTGGCTACTATCTGCTCTATTTCTGTATTTTTCCGGAGACGGAAACTACCGTCCTCATTCCGCGCTGGTCCCAGGATTTTACGGAGGATCTTTCTCTCAGCCACCAATAGCTTGTTTTCTTCTTTCAGTGTTAACGTCCAAGTCTCACACGCATACATGAGTATAGGCCTTACGAGCGTTTTATAAATGCGGAGCTTTGTGTTCCTACTAAGCAACTTGGACGCTAACACTTTATGAAGGGCGGCGCTACATCGCAGGGTGTTTTGGATGCGGATGTCTATCTCCTCCTCACGCGTGTTGGTGTCGGTGATAGTGCAGCCTAAGTATTTGAATTTGGCTACCCCCTTGTACACGTTATCTCCAACATGAAGGTCTTGCCTTTTAGCGCGTGCATCCTTGTAGCGTTTCATGTGGAGATACTCTGACTTTTCATAGCTAATACTCAGGCCCACTTTTTGGGACTCGGCTTCTAGAGCTGCTAGCTGCGGACAACGCGACTTCTTCTCTAGTTTCCCCGAGCAATGCTAGATCATCAGCGTAGCCTATCACACCATGCCTTCCATTCAGTTGCACCCCGACATCTAGTGCAAGCACCTGTCTAAGGACAAATTCTAGAACCAAATTGAAAAGCATGGGTGACAGGGCATCGCCTTGTTTTAGTCCTGTAATTACCGTAAACTCGTCCGTTAGCCCATTGTCCACTCTCACCCTCATCTCACTTTCTCTGGTTGCTACCTGAATCATATCCACTAATTTTTTGGGGATATTAAAATTCCTGAGAATAGTAGGTATACAGGGCGCACCAGTCAATGCTGTCGTACGCTTTTTTTAAAGTCCACAAATAACATGTGAACGCTTTGGGCGTATTCTCATCTTTTCTCCATTACAAATACAAATACTCTTTATTGCACACCTCCAACATCAAGGAATATACAACACAACATGAGATACATTAAAATAACAGACAGAGGTAAACAACAGGCGGTCTTATCGCTAAAAAAGCTAATTCTACTCCGGATTTTTCGGAGATCTTAGACGCCATATGCCACTGGTAAACAATGATTACATTTATATAAAGACGCATTACTGACATTCACATCTCAATCTAACAGGTGTGTATGTAGTAGGTACCCGTAAAATTTGCCATTCAATTAAATGGCTAGGCAATTGATTAACTGCCGGCATTTAATTCAATGGCTAAATTATTACCAAAACTGCCCCCGTAGCCACATAGTAGGTACATAATATTAAGTTCAGCCTGGTGGGGTTCGTTTATTAAATTTGATAGATTCCTTGCGGTCCTAAGAGCAGAATAAAAACCCGGGAAACTTCGTCGACTGACTCTCACAATTGCAAATATTAATACTTTACGATACGCCCAGGCACTCAATTGAATGCTGGCAGTTAATCATCGGCCTTTAATTGAATGGCTAATTTTACCCGTTTCCTGCGACATGTCCATTTTACAAATGTGGATATTATTAATCGAAACCCGAATTTAACAACTCTCGGACTGTACTCGTAGTTTGCTGAAAGGAAAGTCTTCTTATGATGTAGGAGCAGCACGACACGTCACGCAGTTCATGTTGTTGATGCGCGTTGTCTCGGAGTGGGAGAGGACGAGCTGCGCAAACGGGTCCCAGAATACCAGCCCGAATTGCTGCATTAGCGGTGGTTTAAAATACAAAGATCAGTCTAGGATCAGTTCAGCCATGACGGGGCGACGCATGTAAGCATGGTACCTACCGGCTAAACTACAGGGTCTAAATCCAGTAGAAACTAAAAAATATGGCACTGTTTTAAACAGATCTTAGTATTTTCGCTTTTAACCGGCTCTTGGTGTCAGACTCCAAGTTTTTTTTTTGTTGTGGATCTTTTCCTAGTATGAACACATTTTCGTTAAGAATGATAGACGGGTTATAAAAAATGGAATACTCAATGTGCCATGTAGGAGCACGACGCGTCACGCACCGACGCAAGAGGTCAGCGCGGCGTTCATGTTGATGATGGTGGTGGTCTCGGAGTGGGAGAGGCCGAGCTGCGCGAACCGATCCCGGAAGAGCAGCCCAAATTGTTGCAACATCGGGAGCGCCGACAGCTGGTAAGGAAAAAAGGGTAATGTTAAATGTAAATTCACAAACTTATACATACAGGGAGAGATTTGATGTATTTTGGAGACGAGTATGATGAATCATCTGTAATACAAGCAAATTCACTAGCTACTGTAGAGATTAATTTAAAAAATAAGATGTTAAGGTAGATTTCATACGTTTTCCTCGTATGGGGATAGGGAAAAATAGTTAGAGGCAGCGGGCAGACTAACACAGCTAAGGTCGCTTTTCACTCGTCTATAGTATAATTTTCTTATAAAATTTCGGGTCTACTACATGAATCAAAGAATTCTTTGTTACATTTCAAAATAGCATTTCGGCTTATTGATTTTCTTAAGTAACATAGATTTTAGCTTGAAGCACCAGTATATTTTGACCTGTGATCAATTGATCATGGACTAGTGCACTAGAATCTAGGTAGGTCACAGAGGTCAAAACGTGTTTTGATAATAAATCTTTTGCCTAATTAATATTCTAATAAATCGGGGACAATGGAACACGGTTTAACGAGGATTTTCAAAATGGCATTCCTCAGACTGCTATGTGTTTGGCTAACATATATTTTTATTTATTTAAAGTTTATTGCACAAAAATGTGTGTACACAATTAACACACACAATTAACGGACTTATAATGTCATAAGGCATTCGATACCTTTCAACCATTGTGCCTGGGTTCGTCCAGGTATGCTATAATTTCAGTATTAATAGGTACTCAACCAGTTATTGGTGGTCACTCCGCGATTTAAGAAGAACCGGATTTGTTCGTTTCGGACAGCAGAAACCTACATCTATTACGTATAATCAGTAGACAGAGATTTTATATTAGGTCAGTATGACGCGTGCATTTTACTAAATATGGTTTCTTAGTCATCATAATACAAAAGTATAAAAAATATTAACCGGAAAATTGATAAGACCCCTTATTAAGTGTGTACTATGTTCTCAGGATAAGATAAGAATTTGTCTTGTCCAGTCACAATACGTCTCTAGGAGGTACTTACTTATTAGGTACCTATGTACTCATAAAACAGAGATTTCCTCTCGCAACTTGACTATTTTCCGATTATTAGTCATATATGTGGTTCTCATTGTGTAGCAAGAAGGCCAAGAAGTCTTTAATAGTAGTTCCTGCAGTTATAATGAGTGGTGCTACTTAAACTGCACTGATGCATTCAAATGTTGGTACTATTTTTCTTAAACTCTTTAAGAAGAACTGTTTTATGTAAAAATATGATTTTAAAATTGAACAGATACATACCTATTTTGCTATTCTAAGCAGCTGCAGAAATCATAGTCTTAGATTTGAATTATTTAATCTCTTCCAAAATTCATATTACAGTTTCAATACCAAATCTCTAACTCTAAGTGCGTTGAAAACTGTGTACTTTACAAACTTAAATTGCTTAGGTACCTATTGTGTTACAGTCTGGCAAAAAAGAGTAGAAATTAAAAAGTGGCAACACTGTAGTGCCGTCCCCTTTTCCTTAGATGGATTAGAAAGGGACGTCACTACGGTATTGCCACTTTTTAATTTCTACTCTTTTTGGCCAGACTATATGTCTTTCGGAAAGGAAAAAAACGCAACAATTATGTGATTGTTGTAGCTATTAATGCACTTTGCAATTTATATGCAGCATAAATCATATATTTGGAGATTCATAACTTAAAATTATACTTACATTAGAAAATCCTGCTGCAATAATTATCATCCACCCCCATCCCCCGTCGGGGGGGATGAATTCACCTTCCATTTTCACTTTAGACTTCATCTGCTTCGATTTCGCCATAGTTTTCGTTCACAACAAAACATTTAATGCAAAATAAATTATTCCTGAATAATTAACACAGGGCAGTGCAGTCGTGGACACGTTGCGAACAAAACTGATAACTTTTTATTGCTGTAGTCTCTCATATGGAGAACGAGTATTGTAATCGTATGGAATGGAACTGACGGCTGACGCACCTATACGTGATGAGTGCGTACATTGCGTTGCGTTACTAAACTTCGGAGCCACATCAATGTGTCTTATTGAGATGTAATGTATTATGTATAGGGCTGCTTATGTGTCATAAACTACCGCCATCTTTCGTCGATCCCTAATAACGGTTATTTGCGGTCTATTCCGAAAAAAATTGCATGCCTATATCCACGTGCGGCACTGCATACGGCAAATGCATGAATTAATTGTATATAAATCTATTAACCATTTAAATATGTAATAATAATGCTTTGTACAGTTCTGGTTTGAACCAATCGCCTCGCTTGAACTAAGGCGTCTTTATTTACAAACACTGATAATTCCGAGACCACTATAGGTTATCGTTGGCATACATCTAATTATCTAAAGGCTAACACGATGTGTATGAGTGGACGGTGCGACAAAGAACAAAATTAAGACCACAATGGTAGTATAGGTAATCGTACCTACTTCGACAAGCGAGATAGAGACTTATTAAAATATTATTATTATTTCTGTTTGAGATAGAGACTGATATATATTATATATCCCGTTAGAAAGCTATGTACACCTAAATGTGTTTAACGCTTATCACCCTATCGTTACTGAGTATGTACTTATTGAGTAACGCACATTTTATCATCAGCAGCCGGCGACATGATGTCTACTAATCAAAGTATTTATATTTAGGTATTATAGGTTCTTATAGTTGGTATTTGGGTCATACGGAGCCCCAATGCCCTACATAGGCGCACATGACTGGGTAGGTATGCCAGGGTTATGAATATCAGTCCATCAGTGCTTATCACTGCCATCGTGATTAAAATAAAATGTACTTTTCTGTTTTCAAAACATCATAAATTAACTTGATATTGTTGCCATCAAAGCATAAAAGACTAATTTATTATCAAAAAGCGGTAGTATTAATCTCTTGTTATGACAAATATATCTGAGTGGTTTTTTAATAATATTTGTGTGATGAACTCGAATATTTGTGTTTGGGTCATGGTTGTTCTATGTATTTAAGTATACCTACCTATATTTATCTACATAAGTACGTTTATCGTCGCTTAGTACCCATAACCTGCCTTTGGGACTAGATCGATTTGTGTGAGGTTGTCCGATATTTATATAAAAAAAGTCGTATTATGTAATCTGCGGGGCTAGGATGCTTGCTTTTACCACGCCACGCGATAAATAAGTGACAAAGCATACGTCACGTTTTGACATAATGCGAGTGTGAGTGACAGATGATTTGTCACTTATTTATCACGTGATAAACGCAACCATCATAGGCCCCCTGATCACTGTGTTATCTGATTTGATTCACAAACACTATAGTATTTTATGAAATCGTTGCACATTGAAGTTCTTAGAGCCGAGTAAGTAGGTACCGCGTTTAAGTAAGGTACGATATTTTAAGACATGGCATTGGGGCTCTGTTGACTAATTTATCAAACTTCTTTTAAATAATAAAACCTCTATGCGTTAAGCTGTTACAGCTAGAAAAAAAAATGAAAAGTAGTATTTTACGCACAGTTTGAAGTAAAGTTTCGTCTGAAACTTGTGCGCAAGATGCACCTTTTTTCTGGTTTCCTTTATTTGTCAAAAAAATTACATCAAATCCACTCAACTTTTTTTGGTGCTAAAAAAGCAGCTCCAGGATTAAAAGTTCAGTTTTATATATTCAAAAAGTTAGCATTAAACAGCTAATTACCATTTTGTGAGCCCGTGTTTTTATAAAACAATCCTACTAGGTATGATTACCTTGTTTGTCATCGTCTAGGCAAATAAACGAACTAAGTAGCATAAACAATAGGTACACGGCCAGCTGGCGTGTTTCCGTTAAACGCCATGGCCGAGTTAAATGTTCAAATAAACTGTTGTGTTGATTCTAATGTGCATTTTACTATGGGAAATAAAACCATACGACATTCACGGTAACTAGATTATGTTATCTAGCTAATCATACAATAGGATACGATAAGTAGGAGTCCTGATGTTAAAGGATCCGCTATCACGGCCGTAACGCACAGGTATTAAACAGTTGAAGGCGCTTGTCGTGTCAAAGGCAGTAAATTAGGACTGGTGTGAAATGTGAATGATATACCTACACTTGCAGCTTGAAGACTGATGGCTTTGTTTATATTGAATCAGATATACTTACTTACACTTCCTTCCTCTCATCCCTTGTTTTTTTCCTAGAACACGTAAAAACGTTTCTATTTTTAGGGTTCCGTAGCCAACTAGGAACCCTTATAGTTTCGCCATGCCCGTCTGTCCGTCCGTCCGCGGCTTTAGCTCCGTGATTATTAGTACTAGAAAGGTGAAATTTGGTATGAGTATAGTTATGAGTATGTATCACGCCGACGAAACGGTACAATAAAAACTAAAAAAAAATATTTTCGGGTAGGGGAAGATTGGCACCATTCGTACACTTTTTACATTACGATTTTTTGAATTTTTATTTTTAAAGATAGATTCGTCCATCGGCCGCTATAATATAGCAGATACATTTAGCTTCCTAGTTAAAAAGTTAGAAGTCGCCTACTTTTACAATAAACGAGTAGATTGAATTTTAGTAGAAGCTGTCAAATGTCCGAATCTACCCCACTGCAGGGGCACATTCGTACATGGGTCGGGGAACATTGAAAAATGGTTTTAATGGTCTTTAAAAACAAGTTTAAATTCCTTGGCATAATCATATGACAGCTTTCTGACTTGTGAGCCCGCAATGAATTTTCGAAAATTTACAATTTAATCGATCAATTTTGTAACTCTATTTCGTTAGAAAACTCTTTTTTCGTATAATTCCGCACTATTTTTCATAATTTTCTGAAATAAAAAGAAACATGTTAACAGGGGTACATGCATGATGCATATGAATGTGCCCCAGGTGTAGGCGTACGAATCTGCCCCGAAGGTCAAAAATAAAATATTGATAACTTCACAAAATTCATGAAGAGAAATACACAAAATATGTTCTTTATTATGGAAATGATAGTATTTACTTACCGTTGATAAACAAAGTTTTAAGATTTACCGGTCCACTTAAGCACGATACATCCGAGAACATCGACGAAAAATTTACTTAAAGGGTGCGAAAACAAATAACGCCCTCTCGTGTCGCTCTTGGTAACCGCACTGACAGCTAACTTCTATTCTATTTTTTTAAAAATGGCAACCGGTCACAGTTAAGCGACCATTACTGCCAATGTCTCGTTGCCAATCGCACTAGGCGACTAGATAGAGGATTGATACCACGTTGTACGGTGAGTTGAAAAAATCGTGCTTTTTGTAAAGTGATAGCGATTTACAAAAAACCACGCGGACTATCGGGCCTTGACCCAGGAAGGGCTATGAACGCTTCAAGTTGAATTCTTCATTAGCTATTCACTCATACGTTAGATCACTGCACAATACGCTATCAATACTACACATTGAACAACTAAAATGAATAAATAATGAACAACTAAACTTAAACGCATGCGGCCATCTTGGGACACGAACCGGAAGTCCGACAGCTAACTTCGTGGCCCACCGGTCGCCGTCAGCGCCTACCCACACACACAAACCCGTAATAAATACATTGTCCTGATAAGCTGTAATAGTGACTGTATGAAGCTGCCCCGTGTACGAATGGTGCCAATAGTATTCTTATGTGCCAATCTTCCCCTAGATACCTCTCGTACACCTAAAGTGGGGGTGGATTTTGTTTTTCGTTCCAACACTAGTGTGTGGGGTGTCGTTGAATAGGTCTTTTAAAAATAGTAGGGGTCTTGAAACATTACTTTTTAATAAAGTCAGCAGTTTTGTAAATAGTCGCTCCGAAAATCAAAAAAATTGCGTCGCCCTCTCTAACTTTTCAACCACACGGGTCAAAAACTTATGGAAAAATTCATGAAAATGAGGCATTATAAGTACTTTCAATGAAAACTATATTGAATAAAATCGGTCGAGCCGTTTTTGAGTTATCGCATAATTTCATAATTTTCTTTTAAAGACTTAAATTGACTTCCATGATGGTAATAAGTAATTACTGTTACTTTGGCGTTTACGACCTTTTTATAGAGCTTGAAATTTTTCTCGTAATTTAAACCTCGGGCTTAAAACGGCTGTTTTAAGCCTGTCTATTGTGAAGGATAAGCAACTACAGAACCCTACACTGAGCGTGGCCCGACATGCTCTTGGCCGGTTTTTATGTAGTTTTAAGGGTTGCTACCGCCCATTAAAAATCGGACATAAATTTTAATAAACTCGGTTCACATTTTTTTCTAATTGTCAGTCAGTGATATTATTTTATTAACCTAATGTATCTGAATTATTTTGTGTATGCTAGAATAAATCTTTTTCATATTTTAATGTAGTTTATTTTTTTATGAGTTGTAAAACAAAATGTCTTTTTGATTTTTCTGATTTTATTTGTCGGTAGCGACCCCTAAAACTGAATGAGGGGGTGAGAGTAGGAAGTTAAAAAATAAACCCTAATTTGCACAGCTTAAAGACCTTACATTGAGTCAGTTGGAGGCGGCCGGCGCTCCATTAGGTACATACATAGTCAGTGCTGACCTAATAGACCTCTGTGTCATATCACATACCTATCAATCTGTGCGATAACATAAAACAAGTTTTTTTGTCAATAATGCATCGGGTTCGATTGCTGATCTCGGCAGACGAATTTTCATAAGTTGAATGCAGTATTTTATTGGTTTTAAAAATGAAAGTATTGAGTTGCGTATAATTAGCTAGTTCTATTCCGTATGTGGCAAGGTGACCTTCATGCGACGTTCAATTATTCCATCCTGTAACTCAGGTAATTAATAACTTATCATAAACTGGTAGCCCCGGAATAACGTCAACCCATCCCATCGTCGCCGTGCTGTGCTGTAGGTACCTACGTACTACCTACTGGACATAAGCTGAACAACATAATCACCATAGAAATTATTATTGAAATGTAATTATTGGATAACGTTGAGTTCAAGTTTAATGGTGTTTTTAACCGACTTCAAAAAAAGGAGGGGGTTCTCAGTTCGGTTGTATGTTTTTTTTTTTTTTTTTTTTTTTTTTAATGTTTGTTGCCTCATAACTCCGTCATTTATGAGTCGATTGGGAAAATTCTTTTTAGGTTCATTAATAGACATCTCAAGGTTGGTCCCATAAAATTTTGGTGAAGATCGGATGACGAGATGTATGAGGAATCGAAGGAATTCCTGAAATTTTATAGGCAGTCATAATATTTTTCATATATTTTCTAAAACTATTTAAGTATTTGCATATGGTAGTCATCATCTTCCAATGCTGAACTGATGATGGAAGGTACAACTCCTTAACGGTTAGGAGTTAGGAGATAATTAAAACGAGATGCATTCTTTCAAGACCTCCCTGATCACCCCGCCATAAGTATTTTATATGAATCACTAAAAAGCGAAAAAAAAAAATTTTTAACAAAAAAAAGAACCGACTTCAGTAAAACTAAAAATCAAAAAATAACCCGTTCACGTACAGATTACATTTGACTCACCCTTTGAAGTCGGTGCCAAACCTCACGTAAACTTTAATATATAAATATAATAACAGTGGTTTGGGATCGACTTCAAAGGGTGAGTCAAATGTAATCTGTACGTGAACGGGTTATTTTTTGATTTTTAGTTTTACTGAAGTCGGTTCTTTTTTTTGTTAAAAATTTTTTTGTTAACTTTTTAAGTCAGTTCCTAATTTCGTTCCGTTTCACTCATTAGTCGCCTTAGAGAAAAGAATCCAATAGAGCACTTGTAACTTAGTAGAAAGTTAGAGACCTACGACTGGGTTAAAAAAACGAGACAGTAGTGTAATTGTCAATACGCTGATTTCAAGGTCAGTATCTAGCCCATGTGCATAAGTTAAGTAGGAGTGATGCCAAAATAGACTTATAAACTTAAATTAATTGATCTCGTTTTTTCATACAGAAAGTTTACATTCTTTACAGACGATAGCAATACAGTCGTAGGTTTCTACTAAGTTACAAGTACCTACTCTATTGGATTCATTACTCTAAGCTCATAACACTGTTTATCTACGCACATATCATTAGTGCTCTAAAATGCGTTCAGAAACCGTAGGAAATGACCAGCATTACTACAACCAATTTCACTATGAGAACTTTCTTATCTGTGGCAGTAGGTAAAATCTGTACTGTAATGTTATAACAGTATCAATTTTTGTAAGGTTATGAGTTTAAATTTGGAACAGCTGTCAAAACTAAAGTAGGTCTCTATTCTAGTATCCATAGATATTAATATTGTTATCGATACGAAATGTCAATTCAGCATGTTTTTTTTATAAAAACCGCACGACATTTGATCTCGAGTGACATGAGAATATGGATACATTCGTTTGTATATGATTTAGAAAAAAAAACATTCGTCTTGACGGAGGTTCGAATTGCCGCCATTATTGTTGTCATTTGTTTGTTGGTTCTTTGCTGTTACGAAAGTATAATTGTGATAAGTTTATTGTAATTCACATTTTAGTTGAAAATATTGACTCAATGTAAATGTAAATTACAACTATTACAATAAATAATCTGTTTATGTATTTGTTCAGATTTATTTCTTACTGCATTAGTATATGTCGTTTTTAGATATTTTACAGGTAGCACTAGTGGTGCCGGTCATTTCCTTATGGCTTCTGAACCCATCTTAGAGTACTTATGATATGTGTGTAGATAAAGTAGTGTATACAACTGTACATAATTAGGCCTTAAAACACTCGTGTGATCCTATTATGAAACTCGCTGACGCTCGTTTCATAAAACCACACTCGTGTTTTAATGCCTCTCATTATGTATCAGTTGCATAAACTACACTCGGGTGCAAAGAAATCGGACCACCCCAGCATTTTTAGCAGTTTTCCATTTTCTATTAAAACTGTAAGCTCGACCGTAACAATTTAAATACCACGTGATAGATAATTTTCTGCCCTATCAAATGACACCAATATTCAAGGGCGGGAATGGATATTGTGCAAAATGTGGGCGTGGAAATCACCCCCCTCCAACTGCCTCGTTAACGCATGCACTAATTGGCCACTTACCATTAGGCATAAAACCAGTAATTATCATTGTTTGTGCATCATTCGTAATTGATACGTCTTCCTGAACACTGCTCTCATCGACTCGACCCTGAAAAACTGAAGAAACATGGATACTACCCCAAATGAAGCCGCCCAAGCAGTTGCCCTGTTGCAGAGTGGGCTTAGTCAACGTGAAGTGGCTCGACAACTGAACCTATCGAAGTCATCAGTTCAACGTGTGTACCAGAGGTTCCGCGAAGATCAGACGTACTCCAGAAGACCCGGAACAGGCAGAACTCGCAGTACTTCAGAGAGAGAGAGATGACCGTTTTATCGCTGTTTCCTCGCTACGAAATCGTCGATTGAATGCTGTTCAGCTTCAGCAGAAGCTCCGAGAGACCCGGAATGTGTCTATCAGCCGATGAACTGTCAGAAGAAGACTGAAGGAGAAGGAATTGACAGCTCACAGGGCTGCCAATGGCCCAAAACTTACCCCAGGACACCGCGGTGCACGACGTGTCTTCGCTCGCGAACATGAAGATTGGACCCTTCAGCAATGGAGGTCCGCACTTTTCTCCGACGAGTGCAGGATAACTTTGTTCGGTAACGATTGACGAGCACGAGTTTACCGGAGGCCTGGGGAGCGGTTTTCTCAATGCTGCATCGAGGAACGTGTTGCCTATTGTGGCGGGTCAATCATGATCTGGGCTGGCATTTCTCTGGAAGCGAAGACGGACATTGTGTTCATCACAGGGCCAGGTACAAGGCGAAATGCGGGCGGTTTGACTGCTCCTCGATACGTAGAGGAAATCCTGGCTGATCATGTGGTTCCATTTAAGGGTTTTATCGGCGATGACTTCATCCTCATGCAAGATAACGCACGGCCGCATACAGCCCAGACCACTACGGACTACCTGGAGGAGGTGGGTATCAGCGTTATGGAGTGGGCAGCACGAAGTCCTGACCTGAACCCGATCGAGCACATTTGGGACGAGCTGAAAAGAAGAATCCGAGCCAGTAATCCCGCCCCTGAAACTTTATTGGAGCTTAGGTATGCGATCGAAGAAGAATGGGCGGGCATCCCTCAAGATACCGTAAGAAAATTAATAAGGTCGATGAAAAACCATATGACGGCCTGTCGTAGGGCTAGAGGAGGCAATACACGATATTAAATTGCTGAAATTTGTTTTAATTTTTCCTCGATTTCCTTAGAACCACAGTTTTCCCCTTAGGCAAAAGTTTTACTCCGGTACGCATTTTTAGGGCGGTAACGTTCTAAGCCCTGAAAATCTGAACGTATTGGCCGCACACCTTCGGAAATCAAATGAATTTATAGAGGAAAAGCTTACCATTCATATGGTATATATTATGTTATGGTCACCCTTACAGTTTTTACAGAAATTGGAAAATTGTTAAAAATGCTGGGGTGGTCCGATTTCTTTGCACCCGAGTGTACTATACCAGTTGTACCTACGTGTATGAAATAAAGTCAGCGGTTCAAATAAATTATTAAGATTAAATAAAATTTAGTCAAAGATAATGACAATGCACATAATACCTATGCATACAATTTGTTTGTATGAGCGGCAGATCCTTTTTTTCTTATATTTTTTTTGTTACTATAAAGCGGCAACTAATCAGTGAAGTAAGTGTATCGTAGCTACAATGCGACCAAAAAGAGTAGAAATTAAAAAGTGGCAATACTGTAGTTCATCCCTGTTTTCTTATATTGATTGGAAAGGGAGAACACTACAGTATTGCCACTTTTTATATTCTACTCTTTTTGGTCGGACTGTATGTCGTAGCGATAGCTTGAATTTTCTTACCATGCGAATATGTTGTGTCTTCTCTGTGCCAATGTTGACCCGATTCTGACATTTACCATTTACTTTTTATTGCTTAGTCTGTGGGACAATCCGTCCGCGAGCGGTTGTTAGAGTGCATTTTCATTATTTTACCATTTTTTTTGTAAAGTTTAGCAAATTATTCTTGCGTTTATACTTTTATAGTTTATTTTGAATAACGGAAACATCGCTTAGTTATCTATCGCAGTTGCCTTTTGTTTTATGAAAAAGTTGAACGCTAGTAAATATATTAATTCTTTGTCTGTTTAGTTTACCGTCGATTACAATAGAAAGTGACGAAGATTCAAGCGAAATTAAAGGATAAAATGGTATGCTGATTGAAGACACTCTCGGAACTAAATATCAGAACGGTGAGTATATTCTAATTACATATTATTACCAGAAAAAGCTCTACTTAAGTTTCCGATTCTGAAAATAAGTTGTTTTTAAGTTTTTACTGCAGTCGAAACAAAAGACAGTTCAAAACAAGTGAATACCTAACTCGGTCATGCCGAACGGTACACAATCAATATACATAGTGTACAGCTAACTGCATTGTTGTATTTTATAGTTTTTGTTTATTTTGTTGTTGATGCTCTATTTTACAATTGCCATTTAATTCCTGTCATCATAGTGTTTGTTATATTCAAGATAAAATATATTTATTAGATCTTTTTGAATAGAAGTTTGTCTATAATATATAAATTTTAACCTATGGCCTATGAAAGGTTTGCACATTAATTATAAATATTTCATCTTTTTAATTATCCCTATGAAGGTTTATTTTGTAAATTTTTATACTTTCCATAACTTAGAAGTCTGATTGCTGTAATTTGGTACAGTAAAAAGATAATATAAATAAATACTAAGCAAGGAGCTTGTGGTTACAATAACGTTTTAAGTTATTAGTGAACAAAGAAGAGAATGCAAGGCAGTAGAATAGAACATACTTTATTACACACCTCAACAGGAAATGAACACAAACAAACACAGATACAGACAGTAGTATTTTACGGTTTCTTTAAAAAAATTATACTGCGGAATATTAAATCTTGACAAATATGAACATGCAAGTAATATTAGCTATACACAAAAATCCTTTTTAAAATTATTTATTATACCTATGATAAAGTAGGAATCAAATTGTTATTAAACTAATATGGTGGATATTGTGTCTGATTCTCACAATAGCGTAAAGCACTTAAGCACCAGTTGTCAACTCAGGCCCGCAAAGGGCCACAAAGTGTCACATGAAGGAACAGCAGCAAACACGAAATAAGAGTCCACAAAATGATTATGAAATAACATTTATTTACGTTACCCTAGGCTGTAAGTGAGGGGATAAAATCTCATTTCCTAGCCAAGGCAAGACGTACAACTACTAACCACGGTTGGTAATTCGTAAAGCCCCAGATGGCATATTTATGGCCCTCAACTTTGGTTCGGGCTACAAACACCTGCAATCTCGGACATTAGCGATTTACCGCCCTATGTATGTAATGTACTATTACAAACCTTGGCAGGCTCTAGGAAGGGGCTCACTGGCTACATGTGTGTTCTGGAAGCTTCCCGTTGCCAACCTCTGGCCTAGAATATTCAATCATCAGAATGTGTATGCTAATAGCCCAGTAAGAAAAAGGAACCATCATTGCTCTTATAAATTTGAGTCTCTTGTGTGGTTAGACGTGCATAATAAACATTTTTATTTATTTATTTAAACTTCATTGCACAAAAGAGAAACTTAACGTACAAAAGGTGGTGTCATGGGGCATTCTCTACCAGTCAACCTTAGGGCAAAGCAGAAAAATTGTAGTTGGTGCATCTAAGCAATATAATTAAAATATTCATAATACATACATTTATTTGTATTTACATTTATCCAAAAGGATCAGTTATGCCAAGAACCTACAACTCACTATAAGTGTTGATTTGGAAGTAATGTATAGTGTTTATTTTTTAGTGTTCCATACGTCTTTCTTGGTAATTAAACATTATTATATTATATTGTGTTTCTGAAACTTGTTTGTTTCCAGAGATTTTCCTTAAGAAGGCAACAATTTGCTGGTAGCCTTACTTTTGTTCAATTGCCCTTTATGTGAGCATTCTTACTCCAAAATAGTTACATATTGCACTAGTGTTAAAAAAACAAACAATATAAATTAAAAAAGTATTTTATTAGTCAACAATATAGAAATAGATAGAGATAGCACGGATGTAATTCATCAGTCTGTTCGTCTATTTGCCAATTAAAACAGTATCATTGAGTGCTAGTACCAAATTGGATTGATGCTGGTGCCAAAATAAATTCAAAGTAAGTAAACTTTATTACCTTGGAATGTTCAGATTCATCAACAGTATTTTTCCATAGATTTTGTTTTTTCCTGTATAATCGTAAAGTGAGTGCAACTGTAACATTTTGGGCAATTTCATTTATTTATTTAATGCACAGGCAGCTTATAGCTGATGCGTGCATATCACTATTCACTTGTGTTCTGTGTTTGTAAATGTTTGTCTAGTCTATTTTTGAAAGAGTTCACTGAAGGTGCACTAATCACAGATTCGCGTAAACTGTTCCACACTTTGACCACGCGATTGGCTAGAAAGTGACGCCTAGGGTTGCTAGTACTGGCCGTTAATACCAATTTCAAAGAGTGTCCTCTCAGTCGCTCGTTCGTATTTCTTGTGTAGATGTCGCTCATCGCAGGAACATTGTACACTCCTGTGAGTATTTTATATGTTTCAATCAGATCACCGCGTTGTCTTCTCTGTTCTAGCGTTGTTAAGCCTAATTCCTTTAGTCGGGCTTCATATGGTTTGTTGCGCAGAAATCGTACCATTTTTGTAGCTCTTCTTTGAACTCTCTCTATCATGATGATGTCTTTTTGGAAATATGGGTTCCAAATTTGGAAAGCATATGGGTAAGGACCAAATTCTTTGCATCGTTGGACAACGGAAATCACAATGGAATGTGTCACACCGGAAAAAAAGTAGCATAAAAAGTAGTATAAAATTGTAAATGTACATGTACAAGGTTTGAAGATGAATAATAAATAAACATCGGGACAGGTGAAACTAAATAAAAGCTTGTAAGCACAATTGGTAACGTTGTCTTCGCTTCGACGAATTTCCGTTGTGACACGTAGCACAATGGTTGTGTCCCTTGTCGCACAATGGAGGCAAAATACTTCACGACCTAACCAGAAATAACAACATGGCAGCACTATCGAAGTCAAGCTTGCAAGTTCGGAGTCAGTGTTCCATTAAAATAATTGAAGAATCTACTGGAATAGCGTTGTAAGTTCCGTGTAATGTCGTCGCACAACTGGAGGTTGCACAATGGAAGAATATTTGGGACATGCATAAAATAGCCGCAAAATTTAAAATGATGAAGGATATCGAATATTAAACTATACCTGCGTCTTAACAAAACCTAAGACTATACATACAAATAAACTGTATAAGTTAAGGCGTTCGTACTTTAAAACTAAATCAATATATTCTCGAGAAAGCAGAGTACGGACATATTCATTTTGTATGGGAAATATAATAAAGATAAAAAAGTATATTTCTGAATAATTTTTTTATTAACTATTCTGAAAATCAATTCGTTTATTGATGATTGGGTTAATAGGAACTGTTATTTGGCGTGTTTTTCTACTCTACAAATTAACGATAAATGTTCTATTTTTAGTTTGAGATGAGGTGGACATTAATGTATGACAGTATTTGCAAAGAATTTGGTCCTTACCCATATTCCAATATTTCCAATAATGGTCTCACATATGTTTTGTATAGCTTAATGAAGAGGTTCATTTTTAGTGTAATGAAAGTGAAAAATCGAAGTGTTAATTAATCTCTAGATATTTAAGTGTAATCTCTAGATTATTGCCCCTTTTTTGACGCTTGGAGTTTGGAACCACACAACCATATACCCATATAGCAGCAAATGCATATTTGCTGAATGTATTGTCATCTGTCACAAGGCTGTATCTTTCCAACCGTAATAGGTAAATAATAATAATAAATAAATATCGGACAACCTCACACAAATCGATCTAGTCCCAAATTAAGCTCAAGAAGAAGAAAGAAGCTTGTGTTATGGGTACTAGATGACGATATACGTACTGGTATAGATAAATATGTACTTAAATACATAGAACAACCATGACCCAAGCACAAATATTCGAGTGCATCACACAAATATTTGCCCTGGCCGGGATTCGAACCCGGGACCGCCGGCTCAGTAGGCAGGTGTCTACAAACTGCACCAAACACGTCGTCAAAATAGAAATAGGTAAATCATTTCGCATATTTTTAATACTATGGCCGGTATAACATAAACATAAAATACTTACTGAAAAAAATGGGGGTCACATACAAAAAACGTATTTTTTAGGGTTACTACGTTTATCGCTCTAACAAATACTAAAAATAGAGAAGTTCTCTTTTATTTGATGGTACCGATACGGAACCCTTCGTGCGCGTCCGACTCGCACTTGTTAGGGTTCCGTAGCCAAATGGCAAAAAACGGAACCCTTATAGATTCGTCATGTCTGTCCGTCCGTATGTCACAGCCATTTTTTTCCGAAACTATAAGAGCTATACTGTTGAAACTTGGTAGGTAGATGTATTCTGTGAACCGCATTAAGGTTTTGATGCAAAAAAAATAAAAAATAAATAAATATTGGGGGCTCCCCATACTTAGAACTGAAACTCAAAATTTTTTTTTCATCAAACATATACGTGTGGGGTATCTATGGATAGGTCTTCAAAAATGATATCGAGGTTTCTAAAATATTTTTTTTCTAAACCGAATAGTTTGCGTGACAGACGCTTCCAAAGTGGAAAAAAGTTGGTCCCCCCCTCTAACTTCTAAAATAAGAAAATGAAAAATCTAAAACAAACATATGATGTACATTACTATAAAAACTACCAACGAAAATTGTTTTGAACGAGATCTAGTAAGTAGTTTTTTTTTAATATTTTAATACCTAACTTTGCACCTAATTTATATGGGGCGCTATACATACCAGGTGCAAACTTAACTTAACCACTTAGGGATGGAAAGTGTGTGTACGGAACCCTCGGTGCGCGAGTTCGACTCGCACTTGGCCGGTTTTTTTAAATATATTTTGAAGTTTCCTACTGAAGTTGTGATTAGCGTAACGCCACAGATTATATACAAGTTACTACGTAACGCGTGCCTTGCATGTTTTGCACACCGCGACATTGTTGTTGTCACATCACAACTAACTAAGGGCGTGGCCACATGTCCACGACACGGCGTCGTAAACGTAAAACGACACGGTGTCGCGTCGGAGCGCGACACATTATCCACCGTGCGAATATACGTTGCCGCGTCGTGAAAACACACGACACGGCGTCGTAAACGTAAAACGACACGGTGTCGCGTCGGA
Organism: Apotomis capreana; assembly: GCA_947623375.1. Taxonomy (NCBI): domain Eukaryota; kingdom Metazoa; phylum Arthropoda; class Insecta; order Lepidoptera; family Tortricidae; genus Apotomis; species Apotomis capreana. Next base: position 15,966,048 of record OX392503.1, on the reverse strand, counting down.
GCGCGACACATTATCCACCGTGCGAATATACGTTGCCGCGTCGTGAAAACACACGACAATCCCAACATCTCCATTTTGCCTTTTTAAACGAGGCGATATTTTCCATAATATAGTACTTCAAAACTTGACACAGACATTCTAAAATAATCATAAAACTTGTGATCACTTATTTTTAAAGCCTCGTACTTCCTTTTGAAATGACTGCCATCATGGTTCATAATAGAAAGATATGGATTTATCCAACATTTTCGTTTCTTCTGCTTTTTCTTCATGCTTCTTCTTAAAAGCAACAAGAGCAGAATAGGTATGATAGGATCCATGTCGAATTGAAAACTGATCGCAAAATATTTTGAACATGTACGAGAAGCTGCGGCGTCGTAATCGAACGTGGCACCGCACCGTGCATCTACTCAACACAGCAAAGTTAATCTGCCCGGCGCGCGGCGCGACCTGCGGTGCCCGGTGCAGCATGTGTTTTCACGACGCGGCAACGTATATTCGCACGGTGGATAATGTGTCGCGTTTCGACGCGACACCGTGTCGGTTTACGTTTACGACGCCGTGTCGTGGACATGTGGCCACGCCCTAACTAACAAAAGGGAAGTTCGTTACGGCGATTAAGCCCCATTAATTGTTTCTATTGTTGGAGTGTACACTTATTTGCGAATGGATGGACTGGTATTGTGTATGTATGTCTACTTCATTAAATGGTGATTATTAGAGCGTTTTAACCGTTTTTAGGGTTCCGTACCTCAAAAGGAAAAAACGGAACCCTTATAGGATCACTTTGTTGTCCGTCTGTCCGTCTGTCAAGACCCTTTTTCTCAGGAACGCGTGGACGTATGAAGCTGAAATTTATATCAATTACTCAGGTCTACTGTCCCTTGAAGCTGTGAAAAAATCAAACTTCTAAGCCAACGCAATCAAAAGATACAGCCGTTTATGCCGCAAATTTTCGACACTTGCAAGGGAATCAAAACCTACAGGGTGCTTCCCGTGAACTCAGAATCTTGAAATTTGGTACGAAGCAACGTCTTATAGCATAGATAAAGGAATAATTACGAAAACCATAAATTTTTTTTTTAATACCTAACTTTGCACCTAATTTGCAAATTTTCGACACTTGCAAGGGAATCAAAACCTACAGGGTGCTTCCCGTGAACTCAGAATCTTGAAATTTGGTACGAAGCAACGTCTTATAGCATAGATAAAGGAATAATTACGAAAACCATAATTTTTTTTTTTTAATACCTAACTTTGCACCTAATTTATATGGGGCGCTATACATACCAGGTGCAAACTTAACTTAACCACTTAGGGATGGAAAGTGTTTGTACGGAACCCTCGGTGCGCGAGTCCGACTCGCACTTGGCCGGTTTTTATTACTCTGTCTCCATTTCCCCAATATTGACGAACACCGTTTGACGTTTTTGGTTCTTTTGTAGCAGGCGCGGCTTTTTACAAGTATTATAGGTATATCAAGATGATCTTGAATGCTTTTACGAATTGGCCAACATTGTTATTTGTGGACAGAATAATAAGTGAACAGAATGTTAAAACGCTCTATGTACGAGAAATGTACGAAATGATACGCTAATTAAAGAAATGTATTATTACACGTACTTACGAGAAAACAATAATCAATCCGTCACCACTAGGATTCATACTTTCTGGTGGGCGCTATCTATTTCATTATGTAGCAGTCGAGTTATTAGCTTTCTTGCGAATCAGAAAATTTGCACGAGAAGTGTGTAGTATTTTTTTTTAATTATCGTATGTATAATGCCTTTTTTTTAATGCTAGTTTGAATGATGTACGCAACCATGCCAGACAGTATGACACTATTATTCTTATATAAATTGTATAGAAATCGTAGTTCAAAATAAAGCTGTCCAGGTGCGTCGATGTGGATCGACTTCCGGGGAATAGGTAATTATACCTACCTAACCCAGAAAAAGGTAATGATCGCTGCACCATACCACTCTATTTATAACGTTAGGTTATGACCTATATTGTACAAAGCTTAATAGAGATTATACATAACAACCATCAAATGATAAAAAAACCGGTCAAGTGCGAATCTGTTTCGCACACGCAAGTTTCCATTTCCATCCATAACGCTGTTATCAAAAAACACTAAAAAACTTTTTTTTATACTTATAAAAATGGTTTAAAACTCGCGTAAAAATTGTCATTCCCATGCCCAGTGCAGTGGGACGCGAGTCGCGTATAGAGCTTGCAGTACAGTACCGGTCCGGTTCTAAGAATTCCATTTCCCGGTTTTGGGCGAGACCAGAACCGGGATTCTTGGTTCTCGGTTCCTCGATACCTTGTAAGTATGATTTTTTTTATTGCTTACTACATAATTAAATCAAGGTAAGCCGTGATGCAGTACTTATATTACAAAAAATGCAATAAGAACATGGTTAATAATTTTTTTCAAGATATTAAGTATGGAAAAATATATTTAGGAGTCGTTTCTTAAAACTAGGATAATTCGACTCAAATTACATACAAACATAATAAATCAAATAATTTTAGTCTTACAATTTTTTTAATCAGTCTCTGGATCAGTCTAAATGTAGATAGGTAGACAGAAACGATAACGAATCTATAATGGTTAGTTTGACTGCGGTACCATAAAAGGATTATTATCAGCTGATTTGGAATGGAATCTACCTATGCGAGCATCATTGGAGTGGCGGTTACCTTGAGTCGCCGATAATTCGCATATAGGTACATACCTTTATGTACCTAGATATATACTGGATTTATTGTAAGCGAGATGGAACGATTGTGTGATGGAAAGAGGATTATATGATGTCGGCTGTGGGCATTTCAATCAGTTATAGTCCATTGAATAAAAAGTTCTAGAGTGCGTGAGTTAGTAACGTAAGATGTTTCTTCGGAAACATGTCAAGAGTCCCTAGGTAATAAACATACTAAAACCCCGGGACACTAGGAGGAGCCCCGGAGTGGAGGGAGGGGGGGAAAGGGTCCATTTTTTCATTTTTCGCTTAAATCTCAAAAACGGTACATGTTAGAGAAAAACTTTCAAGGAAAAGTTGAAAGGCCATAAAATTATCTACAAGTTGTACCTAAATATTTTTTTCCTATATCCTACCGTTTCTGAGTTACACGCAGTAAAAAATGATTTTGGCTCAAACAATTTCCCCATACTACATACCCATGTTTATCACATCAATCGATCAAAAAATATTTCTTTCTTCCAAAAAACTCAAATGTGCAACTTGTGACCGGTACTGATAGATTGCTCTTAATTAGGTCTATAATTGGTTAAAGTAAACACATTACTCCATGGAAGCCTTTAGGAGGAATCGATTGTCAAAATATTATATTATGGTAGTTTGAGTTACTGAACTTGATCTTTTTATTTTTTCTTCCAAAAAAACTCAAAAGTGCAACTTGTGACCGGTACAGATAGATTGCTCATAATTAGGTCTATCATTGATAAAAATACCAGATTCCACCACGGAGGCGTTTACGGGGAATCGAATTTTATTAGGGTAGTTAAGATACTTGAACTTTTTATTTTTTTTCTTCCAAAAAGCTCAAAAGTGCAACTTGTGACCGGTACTGATAGATTGCTCTTAATTAGGTCTATCATTGGTAAAAAAACACATTCCTCCATGGAAGCCTTTAGGTGGAATTGATTGTCAAAATATTATATTAGGGTAGTTACGCAACTTGACCTTTTTATTTTTTTTCTTCCATGGGATGTAGCTCGAAAACGGCTGCGAATAGAAAAAAAATATTTAGGTACAACTTGTAGATAATTTTATGGCCTTTCAACTTTTCCTTGGAAGTTTTTCTCTAACATGTACCGTTTTTGAGATTTAAGCGAAAAATGAAAAAATGGACCCTTTCGCCCCTCCCCCCACTCCGGGGCTCCTCCTAGTGTCCCGGGGTTTTAGTATGTTTATTACCTAGGGACTCTTGACATGTTTCCGAAGAAACATCTTACGTTACTAACTCACGCACTCTAGGCCCCCCTTGGAGGGACTCATTCAATGGACTATTAAAGAATATACTCGAATTAGGATATACCATTTTTTACGACCTATGGAAATTCAGAAACCATTTCTGGGAATAGGGCTCTTATACCGCAATAAACAATTAGATTGTAACAATAAATAAACTTTTCGACTTTCACTACAAGTCGCTTTGCAGTACAAGTCGAGTCAGAGTGACGTCACCACAAATACTCACTAAGGAGAAAAACAATTGAACGTATCTCTTTAGCAAACGGATAAATCATTTAACTTTATTAAATTGGACTTTATTTTAAGATTTTATAAAAAAAACTTTTTTTTTTTATGTATGTAGGTAAAATGGCGTTTTCCCGACGAAATTACTAAATCGCGTTAGATAAACGAAGTCAACGATACATACGCGCGCGGCGCGTACGTTTTAAATAGTTCGCGGCAACTAACTAATGGATCCGCATTTTCTTCGGTAGGTATTGCTGTGATATAGTGAGTGTTCAGAGCCAAATAAATCCTGCTAGTTGGGTGGTCACAGGGAAAAATATTTCGTTTCTTAAAATTCGTGCTTATCTGTACTGTACGGGTACTTTCCAGAGCTGACGGTAAAAATACGTTTTAGTAAGAAAAAATACCGAGTTAAAATATAGAAATACTGAAACCCAAGTAAATGCACGGGTTCTAATACCCTATAACCACTGATTCAATTATTTTGTTTCCACATTCTTCAAAATGAGGTTTTGACCAAATGTATGTAAGGTTAAGGGACAAAATTACATAGAAACTTGACATTAATTCTAGGATAGGAATTTAATAAATGTTAGTCAAATCAAACCTTAGAACTATAAAACATGAGGTAAATAAACGTGTGTAGATACTTTCTTGACCCAACCAACGGTTTAAACGTATACGTATAAGTATTAGTTATGTCGTCTCTTTGTTGACATTTTCACCCGTTATAGTATGCGACGGCAAATGTTCAATGCATTCTTTGTATCTGTAGACTAAAAAGTTTTATAATTTTTGTTAATGTTATACTTACCTTAACTAGTTTATGCTTTCATTAGTTTAATTACTTTCTAATCTAAAATTTAAGTGCTGCTCAGTTTGTATTTGATAGTAAAAATATAACTGAGATTTTGACTTGTACTAAGTCCTACGTTGAGCATGTTGAGATAGGGTTAGTGTGGTGTCACTGACATAAACATTGAGTAATCAATTAACCTGGTTCACTTTGTCACTGCATGTCCATGTCCGGATCTGACTCGAACACAAATATTTGATACAAATAGTGGGCAGGATACTAAAACAAAAAACTGCCGTAAATTATTACACATTTCTAAAAGTACACTTCGATTGAGTAATTATCGTCTTGTGTACATGTCCTCGGATAAGCCTGTGCAAGTTTGTATTTTTGTTTGAAGAGCATTCATTTTTGGAGCTCAAATTGCCACAAAATCTAGGTCTATGAAAGCTAGCTGTTTAATTTAAACAATGAGTTAACTCGACTTCCGCTTTGTACATATGCAATCACTTTTGGGAGTTTCTTAAACGTTTCCTTCATTTGTTATTCATGCAAATCTTGTCTTCAATAACGTAGGCTGTGTACGTCTGCACGAAGACCGACTGTGACGTCGTCGGCGCATTTATAAGGTATCATTGTTCCGTGTATCCACTCGTTGGGAGAATATTGACAATTTAAGATTTCCATCACGCACGTACTTAAAATTGCATGCGGAGCCTACGTGACTATCAACTTGTCTTGAAAGTCACCTAGAATGGAGTACTAGTTAGCTGCTAGTAAACGGATGTAGTGCCGACAGCGCTTAACACACTCCACATCTAAAATTGAGTAGGTATCAATACTTACTTTTATTGTTTACTAAATTACACACAAGCTTAGAGTTACACACTTCCAAACCATTGTAACCAAAGACTAAATATGTTTTTGAGATTATTAGGCCCTACCTAGGAGATATTATCAAACGTATGTACGTTTAATGATGTCATTAAAACAATAAAATATACTTTACCATTTGATGCTATATGGGACATGATGACTAATTGAAATTAATCGATCCGCTCGTAACATTACTTTGTATACATATAGTTCGTATCAAATACGTCATTCACGTGACATTGTGTAACTAATGCGATTCCCCCCAATGACCGACTTATATATGTGATAAGATAAGTACGAGTATAATCATTATTCTTTAAGATATTGATTGAGTACATACTCGATTTAAACGGCCCCTTGCCTAGATCTGTCACATGATGTGTGATTATACGTAACTGGCATTGATAAAATATACTGTGTGCTAAACAGAAACAATGATAACACCATATTAGATTTTATCTGTAATATTAATTAGGAGCGAAATCCAGTCTACATCGTACCGCAGACGCTTTTAATTTTCACACCATGTCCTGGAATAAAGCCGGCCATCTTCGCCTTTACATCGCGTTCTGAAAATTTAATTTACTTAACGACTGAAGTAAGACGTAAAACGTTTTCGAGGACAGCCTCTAAAAACGTTTGCCCTATTTCTATACAGAGAGTTACACTTGTAGGGAACTGTTTGTAAATTGGGCTGTTCGAATCGAAACATCTATGAATCTTATTGGGAGCGCGGCGTGCATTAGCTTTTCAATCACTTGTACTTGAATTGTTGTACCTAGTGTATTTATAAACTGGATATTTTCCCATTCTATCAGTACACGTTAAGTTTGCACCTGGTAATTATGGCGTCGGATACAAATGAGGTACAAACTTAACATAACCGGGTTAGACAAATCGAGGTTTCATTCTCGACTGTTTCCTCCTCCAAAACTTAACCAATCGTAATGAAATTTTAGAAACTCCTCTTAACCCGTATACACATATAAAAAAAAAAACTTTTTTTTTTCGAATTTGAACTTTGACCCTTGGTCGATATTATTATCTGTCTTATATGGCTTCGTATGCAGTAAGGGGTTAATTTTTTTTTAAACATATGTAACTTCAAATACTGCTTAACTCAGAGCAGATAATAGCACGAGGCACTTAGTGACTGGTGTCAATTGTGTCCATTCCAAAAGGCACGTGATTTTTGATCTTGTCAGGAAAGTCGGACGAAACCCGTACATGACTCGCACCGTTTTTGTAGTCTCTGACATCAGCCTGGGTTAATGCCCCTTCTTGAGTAGTAATTTTTTCGGCTCCTTCATTATTCAGAAAGTGACAAGACATATTTTTACTTCCCTTTCTTTATTTATGTAACCCTTGACGTTTTTTTAATTTTAAGCTTGCATTAGCTTTTTTAACCGGTATTAATTTTCGGCATAATCTATGTGAAAAGGAACATATGTCGCAAATATTTTATTATTCCGTAGCAACAAGTAGATAAGCTTTAAGATATTGAATCAATTATATATTATCTGTTGTTTATGTGATAAAATGATAACCAAGTCGAAAAATCAAGAATACTACCGCACGATGACGTTACTTGCGTGCGTTCCGAATATGAAATGCTGATCTTGATATAGCGCCGAGTACCAGAGTCCAAATTCCACGTCTAATAAATAATTCCGACTTCTTTTATTGCATTGGTGTATAATGCACGTTGTAGTTAGTTGTAGGAAATAAGGCGACTGAAACGAATATGTGCCTGTAATCATTATTTTTTTACATCTTAATTAATATGGGCTTTACATATGGCTTGAAATGTTTACACACTCGTCATAAAGTACTCGTGTTATCGTAGACCATATCCTAAGCTAGTTTATTTTGATATTTATCTGTGTTCCTCTCTATTCTTCTGGCTATTATTTGTATGCCATCCATAAACAGAATAACAATTTGCGTCGATCGCATAGGTACTGTTATTAGACACGGCTTCATTTACCGTCTTCCCATTTCACAAAATGTGCTATTGTCTAGCATGTCGTTTTCTTGGTATTGTGTCACGAGAGAATATTCGCTAGAAACTGGAATTGTACGCGGGGGACACGCGACACCGTATAGCGCAAGGTTACCAGCGGATTGAAGGTTATTTTAGGACGTCCCAGTACACCGACTAGGTAAAACGAGAGTTATTTGTAAACCGGACTTTTATCTCAGCTGATAACCCGTCTATTGCCTATTTGTGTTCGACCGTGGGAGGCGTTCTTCGGATATTAGAATAGAATAGCCTGCAATGATTGCTGCAGCCTTGGGCTGGCTTCCGTTGTCAATTATCATGGGGATAATTAAAAAAAATAATAAAAAGGACATTAATGTCATTTATAGGTATCTGTGTCAATAGACTCCCCATTTCAAATAACGATAATGATTTTTAATCTAGTTTTCCGTTCTTATTCCGAAGCGGTAGAGGTGTTAATATCTTGCAAAAAGTACGTGAATGTGTAATGTGAAACCAGCCAGTACCTAGTTATTGCAGTATGGCCCAAAAGGCTGTTTTTCAGCCCAGTCCATATTGCGGACTTTTATTGGTAATTTCTTTTACTGCAATCGACAAATTCTTGGTAACTGACGTTGAAAGTCTGTTACCAAAAAGAGCTAAAACCATGCAGTGACGAAAGTCAAGTCAAGTCAAGTTTTTTTAATATTCCGGTAAACAAAGTAATATTGTCACATACTACAAATAGGGTGATTCCGGGGAGTAAGTCCATAGTTTTTCTCAAATGCTGTTAAAAAAAATCTTACATATTGTTATAGAAATCTTTATTTGTGATTAAACTTTAAACAATCAACTTTAGAATTATAGAAACAAAATATGTATTTTGTCCCGGGGTGTCCGGGAGTGATGACCATGACATAACGGGTAAGATGGCCATATCCTTAATTCTAATTGTAACATAGTTGTCGGTCTTGTATCCTTTTTTTTAAAGCCTTTCTTCTCTGCACCACAATCAAAACACATGTCTTCAAATTCAGTGCAATTTTCTTGTACCCAAAATTGGCATACCATTCATTGAAGCCAGTTCTCGAAAAGAAGGGTTTCATAATATTTTTTTCCACGCCCGCGGCAAATATCTCTTTCATTTAACTTATTTTCCGTATTCTAATTTGCTATAAATTTTAAGGGATGTCGTTACTGCTATCAGATAGTCATCGGATAGATAAGTGAAAGTTTGTACGGAACCCTCGGTGCGCGAGTCAGACTCGCACTTGGCCGGTTTTTTTTTTGTGTTTTGTCTGTATTTATCGTACAAGTCGATTATAACCAATTTGGTCGCTAAATTAAAATTTGTAGGCATTATAGTCATTTAAGCGTGGGTTTTAGTATACGATTTAATGCCCAATTGAATGTTGATATTCACTGTGTCGCCAGGTGTTGCCGAGAATGGTTCGGCAAATTGCGTAACATTTTCGGTTTCCAACTAAACGATAAACAATCCACCTGTTTAATGTTAAGTAGGGTGGTCCTTATTTTTCGATTTTTGAAAAGTGAAAGGGGCACCTCATCAAATCGTTATTTGGTATGAGTTATTTCCACATTATTTTTATTTCATTTTTTTATCAAGTTTTAGAGGTCGCTACCGAAGGTCAAAAATTTGAAAAAAATTGAAAAAATAGCAATTTTATAAATCGAGCCAACTGTTTATTCCTGCGTTTTTATTATTAATTTTGGACTTTTTGAATGAAATCAAGTGCTATTGCCTAATATTGATGCACTATCGCGACTTCCACCCCCTTCTCGCACCCCCGCGACGCGACCGCGTGGAACGATTCTCAGCACATTTTCGTTACTCTGCTGAGAGTGTGCACGTCATACTCTGGCGTATCGTTGTGAAGTGTCGGAATGGCGTCTACAAGCATTGGCATGAGCGTGTCAACGAGAAATACAATTCACATCTTCAAAATGCAGCAGCTATTATGACCACAGTCAACAAAAAAACTTACAGAGAGAGGCTCAGAATTTAAAGAATGAAGAAAACTTCCAAAAACGCCATAACGCGAAGTAAAAACGAAACTGACAAGACTTTCACACATTTAAATAAAACAATTTAAGCAGATTATATCGCGTATATGAATTATTTGTGCCTGTCTGACGTTTCGGTAGCTTTCCAGTTACCGTTGTCAAAGGTTGACTGAGAAACACACATTTTTTCTTAAACAAAGTTACATTTGTGCATGCTATCCATTTTATAAATATGAATTAATAATAAAGGTGTATACACTTGCCAGACAGGCCTAATGACAGTTACACTTGTGCGAGATATTTATTAAATAAAATAATTAATGCCCTTCTGCATTAATTATTTTATTAAATAAATATCTACCAGCGGTTCACTATAAGGCTTACTGAGGAGAAATAACAGCCGAAAGAAAACTCCCAGATCGCTTTATTACTATGATATACTTTTAAACAAATACTCTACATATACTACTTTTATCCCTAATTTGTTGACACCATTTGAGGCCCAGGGTTTCCATTCTTGTGTCTTGCTTGATCCATGATAAGATGTACAACAGGATCCCAAGCCGGCGGTAATGGCTAACCATCTTCTTTATTGAAATTGGGATATTGTTTGATTTGAATAGCCTCACGCAACATTCTGGGAAAATATCGTTTCTCTCTGGCAAAGATTGAAGTATTATCAAACTTTATTTAATGGTTTGGTTTGTCCATGCCATGCTCGCAGACTGCAGACCTGTGCGACAGCAACGGTGTTTGACATCGGCTACATGCTCCATAACCCGTGTAGCTATACTAAGTTTCGTTTGGCCAATGTATGACAGACCACACTCACAGTCCAGCTTGTAAACACCAGCACTCTGCAGAGGGATGCTGCTCTTCACGGGCCTCAGGTACTGAGACATCTTCTTCACCGGCTTGAAACATGTTTTAATGGAAGCTCGTTTCAAGGTGTTTCCAATCCTATCCTATCTAAGTTTTCATCTACATCTAGCAGTGAAAATACCATTCCAACACCTGATATGAACCAGGAAGCAGGGCCTTCAACACTTCCAGTCTCACTTTTAGACAGAAACAGTATTTGCTTTTAATAGTAAAACAATCCGGAAAAGTACCCCAACACCCAAAAATCCACCCTTTTATCATATTTTAGTAATTTTATTATGTATTGAAATGGATACCTTATTGTGTAGTTGATAATAATATCTGTTTTAGAGAATGTAACTGCAATTATTACCACTTCAAGAAGTTTTTTTTCCAATAAATCTGTTTTTTTATGTAATATGTTTGTTTAGTTTTTTTCACAAAGTTTAAGCTGTGGTAGCGACCCCTAATTTTTGTCCAAAAATTATGAAAAAAATACTGTTACCGCTTCTTATGTTAAATAATCAATAGAAAAGGTGCCCCGTTAAAATATCGAAAAAAATTTTTTTTTTGCCATATAAGGACCACCCTAATGTTAAGTAGCAAATACGTTCCAATCATCATAAAATTGAATAATCTACATGACCAAGGAAATGCGAAACCTAATAATGATATGTCAAGCTGATCTACTAAGGTAGTTCCACCACAAGTCTACGACACAGGTATAGCGACAAAGTTCAGAAACAATTTTTTTCTTGGTTTTTATAAAAAAGTCTTACACCATTTACATAAAGTCGAAAATGTACGTACCTTTTTATTCCGCGACTGTCTCCAAATTGGTTTAGATAGATTAAGTAGACACCAACTTGAATAAAAAAAATATCACATTACCTGGACAACTTTGTCGGATAGGGTAAAAACCCATGATGGGTTTTTGAACTGGGTTAAAAAGTAAATACAAACAAAGTACACTATTTATAAAAAGATATTCTTTTCATTCTGAGGCCTTCGATGCCTATTTTTTACCAATTTTTTATCAAATTTTATCTTTAATGTTATTTATACATTTTTACAACTTTATTACCTACCTACCGACTCTATAGATTATATGCACTTTACCATAAATTCACATCCAAGTGTAATTTCTTCAATAACTAATGCTGATGTAAGCTGAGGACATTATTTAACGTACTTGTATTATGTACACTAGAGTTACTCATAATGTGTGGAATGACAAACACAGCGTGTATACTGTTTACATTATTCGTCCATGGCGGGGGCGTGCACGCTTGAATCCCCCAAACTCTGTCGTCAACATCAGCTAAATATTCGCTGGCGAATCTGGTCGTCAGTGGTCGCGGTGACAGGCAGTCATGACACGGAGACAGCACGTGGAGTCAGCATGGATCGTGGCACGTGCCACTTGCGTGTATCTTTGTCCCTTTCTTGCTTGCGTTAAGACCAGTTAACAAGCGTTGCTATGTTTGGAATAGTAACGGTAGAGTAGGGTTGCGATAACAAACGATTTTTATATATTCATTCGTTCCACTGCTCAACACGTTGGCTGAGGTAATATATAAGATGCATAGATCGCTAACCTACCCATCTGATCAAAATCTCAGGAAACCGCAAAATGAGGGCAGCACACGATCAGGTCGTGGATAATTGGAGATCCTCCGGAGGCACCTTTGTCCAGCAGTAGGTCATTTGGCTGACACGATGATGATAAAATTATCGACTAATTTGACTAGCAACTGGGATTTAAAACATGTTCACCTTGATCTTTCCTTTTATTATTACGATACTTACTACTCGATAATATCTATCCAATGGTTCTTTGAACTTACAAACACTACATTTAAAAATAACATTTCAGTTTTCTTCAAATTTATTACCACATATCAAGCACGTGTGGCAATTAGAGATACGAATACCATTCGCGCGCCGCTCCACGTATCTCCAAAACTCGGCCTCACGAACCAGTCGCGTGGTTTAGTTTTTTTATACATTCGCAGTCGGTTTGTTGTCGATGCGCTCCGCCGGCCGGCGTTCAAAACAAGCCTCATAATTGCCGTTGATAACTCTTGCCTTTGACGCCTTATTCAGATCTGATTAAAGTAATAGATATTGTCGATCGTGATTTATGGTCATTTGTGTTACTGTGAGTGACATGTGCGTTGCTGCTGCTAATTTTAGCATTTTTACTGCCGTAAGTACCGCGCTTACGTCGGTTTTATTTTTCGATTGGGCAACAGTCATGAACATAGGCATGATGCTTGTCATTGCGTTTTTAATTATCGTATGTTTATCGTCTATAGCTTTTTTCGGTTTTTATGTATTGGTGTACTTCACTTCACTCTTTTGTTTGTGGCTACTGTGCATCTAAGCACAATTCTGCCAATGGCAAGTGTTGAGCTTAGCACGGTACATAGATAAAGCAAAGCACTTTTAAATTTTGACACTTTTCGGAGCTGGTAATTCCTGAGGACAAAAATCACATACACAGAAGCTGCTAATCTCTACCAGATTTTACGGATTGGTGTTACGGTGTGGATGTATTGGTGTAGCTAAATACTTATACAGACTTTCCTACAGTTGAATTAGTACACTGTAGAGTGCTGTTTTGCCGAGTTATCGATTATTTATACATTGTATTGTAATTTATACATCATTTGTTTTCTATACAAACGCGCGAATAACTCATTGTTTTCGAACACAACGCCTATTATCGTGGCGTTTATATGCTTCTAATAGAACTATTATCATGAGATTATCTTATCATGAGATTCACGATATGAACCTGTGTACCTATACCTACCTGAAAGTGTTTTATGCCGCTTACCTGTTTACAATATTAATATTTACGTACATGTACCTACAAAAGTGAACTGTACAGCAATCATATAGAGGCACAAGAGCGCCACCCGGGATAAGCGCACAAATCATAAACATATCGAAAAGTTAGTGAGTAGTAGTTGTACCTACATATATAACATAGCTATTAGCAGTAGTATAACATCTGTGGTATTCGATATTCTTATGTTAGGTGCACAGATCTGTTATCTAGGTAAGTGTGCTTATCCATGTGCCGCGCTTGCCCCAACTGACCTTATTACACAATCATTTAATGTCACCATATTATTTTCAATACCTACTGAAATATTTAATATCTGATATGCCAGAGAAACGTAAACGCAAATGAAATTTTAAGAGCCGTATCTCTTTTCGTCAATAAAACAATAAAACCCAGACACTTGACGTTTATATTATTCTCAATATAGATCAATCTTGGCAGAATGGTCAACGTCGTTATTGAGAGTGCTTGGCGACACGTTTTACAGCAAACCGATATTTCTCTCACTATACGTATACATCGATACGTGTAGCATGACTACAATAACTGTTAAAAGTGTCTGTATCACTGCTTTAATTTAAGACATTCTCAGATAGGTAGGTATTGTTTATATGCCGTGACCTTGTAAATGCACTGCACCTAGCAATTCGCAAGATGAGAGAGAAAATAATTCAAGAGTTGAAATTAAACTTCGAAATCACTATTACATTCTGCGGGCATATGATGGTTGCCTTTATCACGCGATAAATAAGTGACAAGGCATCTGTAACCCTCATAGGAACCCTGATGTCTTTGAAGAATACTTCAAAACGACTAATAAGTCGATAATGTTCGTTTTGTTACAGGCTCAAAGGTGACGAAGGCTCAAAATGACGGTGGAGAAGAGCAAAGGTGCCCAGGCGAAGATGATCCCGCCGGCGACGCGGAAGGTCGCTCCTGACGGCGGCTGGGCCTGGATGGTGTGCTTAGGAGTCAGTTTAGTTAATGTAAGTCACGTCAATCAAATTTTCGCTCTATAACCAACATACGTCCAACTTTTACTGCAAGCAAGCCATAAGTGGGTGATAGATTGGGTGACAGGTAGTGACTCGATTACGCAAATTAGGGGATTCTATTATAATTAGATTTATAAATAAGGTTCAAGACATTTGCACGTTCTTTACGTTAATGTCTCCCTTGGTGGCCGTAATACATGTTCTATACTTACCTGAATATACATGTTTCTAAACCAAAAAACGATCCTCCCGAATTAAATAAGTAATGATTTATCTATTGAGGTGTTGGCTGTAGGTGCACCTGGGACCTGGAAAACCAGATCTCTGGCAATTATAAATATGTACCGAGTAAAATTTAAAACCCTGTTAAACGGTACTTTACCTTGTAAACTCCAGAAATAAAAATAGAATGTATAAATTATTATAATTTATTCGCTGGTTCGTCCTTCATAAGAGTGAGTTGAGTGGACTAAAAGTATTTTTGACATTCTTAGTGTCTATGGTAAAAATAAATTGTACGTTGCTTGTTCACTAAACATAATGTAATTTCAATTTTTCTTTGTGCTTTGATATTTGTATCAGTGTTTCAATATAATACACACTACCTACGTCCCACTCTGTATTATAGCAGTAAGTACCCAGGTACTTGTCACATTCTTGGAGGTGCTTTTATACAAATACAGCAAATGAAAAACTGCAAGTTCATGCCTCGAAAATATTAAATTGTCGTTATATGTATGTACTAGGTTTCGAAATTATATTTCTCAGACGTTATATTTTTTAGATATAATCGTAAATTAGAAAGTTGTTTGATTTTCCAATTTTGAATT
The DNA here is from genome assembly GCA_947623375.1 of Apotomis capreana. Classification (NCBI taxonomy): domain Eukaryota; kingdom Metazoa; phylum Arthropoda; class Insecta; order Lepidoptera; family Tortricidae; genus Apotomis; species Apotomis capreana. Next base: position 15,950,598 of record OX392503.1, on the reverse strand, counting down.
GAATTTGAATAATAATGCGTTAGTTATAACATAATTATGCGTTCCGTAAGTTCATAGGGTTCTTATGATTCCTAGTTAGAAAACTGTCATTTTTACTGACTTTTGTTTTGTGCAATAAAGTTTAAATAAATAAAAACCGTTAAGTACCATAACTCTCGCTGGTAACATCTGAAATAAGTAGAGTCGATTAACCTATACTTATAACAGTTATCGAATAATGCGATGCTCCATTGTTTAAAACATATGATAAAGTTCATTAAACCGTCGTCCGCTTCTGCATGAAATAATAAGTCTGTATACAACAGTACAGTTGTTGATATTTGTCATTGCTTAATCAGGCCTTTATGCTCACGTGCTAATTGACACGATTAAATTTCAAGTGCAATGCGGTTGCGACACTCGTATGACATTTAATTTGTGTTATATGTTTCCGTTGAGTAGGGAGAAATTTAAAACGCTTTCAAGTAAGTTGACCTGGTCGACGTTTACAAGATCGAGTTCGGGAAACGCTAGATTGTCTTAGGTTTTATCACTCATGATATATTTATCATGCTAAAAAAAATATAGTGTAGATGGGCGGGTCTAAGCAGAGATGGAACGGCCGAGACGAGCTCCTAAAGAACACCGATCTTTGTTCAGTCCTAGTCTCACTCGTATAACCTAACATGAAAAATTCATCCTCAAAACTAGATCAAGAAGCGCAACAGTTGCATTCAATCCTCAATGTTATCTCAAAGCCCCTCCGCCCGCGAGCGACTGCTACTGCTTGTCCCACGACGATGCGAACTCGCCAGCGGGTCTATGATGGTTGCTTTTATCACGCGATAAAGAAGTGACAAAGCATCACGTTTTGACAAAATGCGAGTGTGAGTGACAGATGCTAGGTCACTTATTTATCACGTGATAAACGCAACCATCTTTAGGCCCCAGGACTCGTAAGTCAGTTGGCATCCTTGGTGTAATTATATACAATGCGTTACCACCCAATATTACAGACGCGAAAAACCACTTTGTAAGAAAAAAACTTAAATTGCTTCTGCTGGACCGGGCCTATTACAGCATTGATGAACCACCCTTTGTAAATACATTTGTATGTAAATACGTTGTAGTCCTAAATTGCCACCATTATGCAATATGCATGCGTGCAGTGCAGGTATTAAGCGAATGAATCGACGGAAATGAGGTTATCTTTAAATTAGATATTGTTGGTCCTTGAACACCAGTTTGGGTTGCAACAATTGTAGATTGGAAGGCACTTATGTAAACATTTGCATACTATACTAAATAAGTCATACTAAAAATGTATGGATCATATAGTTATGGTTTTATAATAAATACGGTAAGTACACACGTAATCTTTTAGTTACATCATAGTACAGGCTACGGTTAATTTGGACAAACAAAATCAATCAATGTATGAAAGGAAATACCTAATTGCAGATAATTCATCATTATATCATTACGTATGCAACGTTCCGTGGATACCTCCACTCTTTTCTGTCATTAAAATCTCTATTCATCATTGGAGTACGAGCATCATCATCATCCTCCTAGCCTTTGTCCCATTTTTTGAGAATGAATTCTCAATCGGGGTCGTCTACCTAAATCCCAAGATGTGGCGTAGGCACTAGTTTTTACGCAAGCGACTGCCATCTGACCTTCCAACCCAGAGGGGAAACTAGGCCTTATTGGGCTTAGGTGGTTTCCTCACGATGTTTTCCTTCACCGAAAAGCGAGTGGTAAATATCAAATGACATTACGTACATAAGTTCCGAAAAACTCATTGGTACGGGCCGGGTTCGAACCCGCGACCTCCGGATTGAAAGTCGCATGCCCTAACCACTAGGCTACCAATGCTTCAACGGAGTACGAGCATAATGTTTTAAAATAAATCGTTTCATTTCAGTTTTCAACGCGCTCACTGGAACCGTCCTTCGGTCTCCTATTCAAAGATCTACTGGACGATCTCGAGGTCCGGACGACCGGTGCATCAGTCATCTGCAGTACACTCGATTCCGTTGTCAACTTCTCCGGATTCTTCGTGGGGCCTGTTATAAAGACCTTCTCCTATAGAAAAGTCTGCGTGGTCGGCTCAACAATATGTGCCCTGGGTTTACTCTTCACCGCGCCAGCAAACAGCATGGCACACATCCTGGCCACGTACAGTATTTTAGGCGGTAAGTCGTTAAATCGTTTTTATTATCGCACGTGGGGTGACGAGAGCACTTATCGGCACTTTTATCGCAAACGACAATTGCCGATTTCCTTTTGTTTTTGTGACATATGTCACGTTATTTGTATTAGTGCACTTACTTGGTAACAAAACGTCAGCAAGCTTTGTGCGATTCGTTTTCCGGAAATTTTGACTAGATGTATTCAAATAAAAAAGCCCGTTGGTACATGCGATACTACCATATTCATATAACAACGAATCGGGCATATTACGTGGAAAATATGTTTTATAATCAATCACAAGTCTCTTTGCTATTACCGACTACTTGAGACATAGTGGAATCCATATTTATTGTATAGAAAACGGTTTATTGTTTCTGAATGACTGACGGCACTTCTTTATGTAGATTATGGCTTGTTGTAAATATTTTACGAGCTATTTAAACAAGCTTTGTTAATTAGTTTTAGTCACGGTTTTGTGAGATTTACATTAATTGCCTACTTAAATAGTAATTATATAAATGTATTTTAATCGTTCATTGGACCGCGTTGGTTTCTCGGAAACAAACAAATTTAAAAATCCACGATGGCGTCTAAACGCTACCTATTTGTACCAGTAAACCCCCCCGGTCCTGCCAGTTCGCCCATGGCCTTCGTTGAGGAAGCACATACGTCGGAGTGTTTCGCGCGCTCCCGATGTTAAATTACGGCGCTTTTTTATACCAAGTAAATGGGTGAAGACCAAAAAGTTTGCAACCTTAACTCACTCAGTCAATAATTGTGTCAAAGTCTCCATTGTGCGACGAGAGTTAACCTTTCAATAACGTACCTTAATGTTCTATTTTAAGGTTCCTTATTGTATCGTTATTTTTTTGTCGCACAACGGAACTTTTTCAATTGTTTTTAATTCCTCGCTAACTACGACTTAATTTCATCCAACTTTTTGGTCCTGACCCAAATACAGTTTTTAAAGATGTTTAATATGGGTTTTTTATTAATTGCGTACTTTATTTATCTGTTTATCCAATTTTCTAATCAATATGGTTCAATAAATGACGGTTTTTTTCTAAAAATAGTTTAGTGTTTGCACAGCAAATTGCCATGATTGGACCGGAGGGAGGTTCTTTGATTGGACTGGTCCAATCATAGAAACTTAAAATTGAAATTTTAATTGATGTATTTTGTTTGAGCATGGCAAAACGTGGCCAATATTATGCATGGAACGAAGAAAGCATGAAACTTGCATTAGATGCTTTACGTAACCAAGAAGTTGGTCTGAATGAGGCAAGTAGAATGTATGGTCTACCAAAGGCGACACTAAAGCATAGATTTGACGAAAACAATGTAAAGGCTTACTCCCGAATTTTGAAATTGTACTTACCTTTTAAAAAACCGCTCTGATAATAAATCATTGGTTTGATTATAAAATTTTATTTTATTTGTTTGAATTCCAATGGGTGCGTTGAATGGACCGCTACAAATAATTCCCCAAGTCCAATTATATCAACTAACTGGTCCAATCAAGGAAACAGTGGTTCAAACAAAGCAACCTTTGCGAAACCGGTTTTATTTTTTTATTAATTTATGCTAATAAATAAAAATCTACATTGGCACCTAAATGTTCTTTTATAGAAGACTTATCAAACTTACTACTCTATACTTCCCTAATTATAATATTTCAGCTGATATGGCCATCCCAAGTAAAGTGGTCCAATAATCGCAACCTTACCCTAATACCAGCCGTCAAATCACCCCCGTGGTTTGGCAATTTGCTGAGTGGACTCCTTTTTCGCACAGTACTTATAATTATCTTCTTTTACGTCACCTCCGAATTAATTATAACTGAATGTATAGGATATGTCTGATATATAATACATCTAAGTATATAGACTTTGGGATTATCTTATAAGGCATCTATAATGTTACATCAACAGTTTATTATTAGATCATGTAACAGCTGGCAGGAAAATACCATTTATTTACCGCTACCAATGACCATAACCACATAGGCACAGTAACATAGGTACGTGTCAATTATCAATACTGTCTGTGATTGTAAAAGGAGCGTCAGGGTCGGACAATGTCTTCGGGAAATACAGATGTCATATCATTTACACACAGTAGGTATAGTGAGGCCTTCACCTTTTGAGCGTCTAGTGCATTGACTGACTCGGTTTCCCAGATACCAAGTAATAAACCTAATTTGGGACAGTACAGTGACATATGAGGACGACCTAGCGCCTGCCGACAGCTCTTCCCCGATGTGATTTGCCGTGTTTGGCTCTCGAAGGGTTATTTTTTTTTTATAGGAAACAACTTACGCCACGATAATTTTTCAATGGTTAGGTATACTTTTTTACCAACTAGCTGACCCGACAGATGTCGTCATAAACTAAAGTAGGTAGTTTGTACGGGAAAAATAAGAATGTGGGCTTTTATGGGATTTATGTTTACACGTTAAATATTTAGCCACTTGGAATAATGGGAAAATAATAAAATGAAATTGCATATTAAACGGATGACCTGAAATTAATTTTCATTGACATCACACTAATATAATAAAGGCGAAAGTTTGTGAGTGTATTTAAGTTTGTTACTTCTTCACGCACAAACTGCTGGCCCAATTTCAATAAATTTTGGTATGAAGGTAGCTGACACTCTGGACTAACATACAGGCTACTTTAATCCGAAAAAAAAATAGTTTTCCTGTGGGATGAGCTAGTAACACCGCGTGGCGCAGCTAGTTATACAATAAGTCGACATACACGCGTTTCAATTGTACCTAAATAAAGCGATTAAAAGCCACAAAGCATACGGGGTCACATCGTTTAATAAAAATAATCGTTGTCGCTGTTACCAGTAAACACATTGGTTTCGTGCTAATTACTTACTCACTAGGTACTTAAACAATTTGTTCCCATCCAGTCCACTCTGTTTACACAAACAATCTCTTTGCATAAATTAACGTTTATTTTTAGAAACGTCTGTTAGAACCGTGAGTTAGGTCAGTAATTCGATTTTATTTGCACTTAGGGAATAACTGCCATAAAATATGGACATTAAGTTCACGTAGATGCTTATGTTTTCCAGGGTTCGGCGTGGGGCTTGCGTCATCATCGTCGTTTGTATCTCTGAATCATTACTTCACCAAAAAGCGAGGGCAAGCCGTAGGTCTCTCAATGGCGGGCACGGGATTCGGTCTCATGGTGATGCCGCAACTAGTCACGTTATTACTGGAAGCGTATGGTTTCCGATGGACGGTGGTGTTGCTCGGAGGGCTGGCCTTCCACGCCGTGCTTGGGTCCTGCCTGCTTCAGCCGGTCAAACGACATCTTAAGGAGGAGCCGGTTGACTGTGAAATGCAGACTGTAAAGGTCAGTTAGAAAACTAAGTTAGATGACTATCGCCACAATAATACTATGCATTACCATAATGAATTCCAATCAAATCCCTAATGCTGTACTTGAAATAAATTTAAGAATATCAATTGAGAATAATGAAATGGAACTTGTCTGTTACACTCGACGTTACGGTAATCTTTAAAAGTTTAATAAAAAGTTCCTAGCTTTATCCTCCATATAAAATTTTCCTCTAGTGGCCCTATGATGGTCACTTTTGTCATGTGATAGATTAATAACGAAGCACCCGTTATTTTCTCACGAGCATTGTGAATGAGGGAGTGACAGGTTCAAGAACGTTTAATTTATTGCACGATAAATGTAAACATCATACCTATGCCCCTTGGTCACGAAATACATTATTATTTTCAGGAGATGGAGTGTATTATGGAAAGCGACGAAGAGGAAGTAGATAAGTTTGAAATAAATCCGTTAGTGACGCATCCAATGCCGAAACTAACCACCCAACGCTCCAACGGCAACATGAACCACCCCTCAGTTAGAACTGTGGGCCTGCCGCGAGCCAAAACCTGTGATAAACCACTGCAAGACTTCGAGAAGAATGCTACTCTAGGTTTAGGTTTGAACACTTCGGTGTCTGTGGCGGCGATGCCGCGCGTGACGTCGAGCGCGAACGTGAGCGAAGCCGTCCGCCGGAGGAAAGTGTCCGTCATATCGAACATATCTAATATGGACTTCACCGGCAGCTATCTGCAGCTGTATCTTGATGTAGGTGATGACCGTTTTTTATTATTTACTTAAAAGTATAAATGGTGAACGTATGGCCAAGCAAATTGAGAGACGCACTTCACTCTTTCAAATTCATAAGTTGCCGCGCGTTTCAGATTCCTTTACCATACATATATCGGATTATTTGGAATAAACTCAGCTTACTTACTTACATGCTTGAATGATTTTATATTATGTGTACCTATCTATGCCTTTCTTTAATTAATGGGTAGCTAGCACGCCTGCCGATGTTGCACTTTCCACTGCCAATAAGTATCACCTCCGCATGAAGTATAACTAAAACTTTAACCTTCTGCCGATGACAGTAAAGACGATTTATTTAACAATAAGGCGTTCATATGCGTACCTAATAAGTAGCAATTTAAACAAAAGTAAAAAAATATGACAAAATTACTATATTATTGTCTAAACGAAATTAGAACGAACTAGGAACAACCTTATAACTACCTGAACAATTTTATTTGAGAATTAGACTTTAAAAATGCTTCGATAATATTTTACGAAAGCGCCATTTTATGGTTGAGGATCGATATCGTTATCGAGGATTTGTAACGCGTGTATCTATTGCGCCAATATTCGGAAAACTAAGTTTTCGTTCTGATAATATCGGATCTCGAATAATCGAAGGTCTGTAAAATTAAACTGAGATCGAGATGATTGCAAGTAAAAAACTAAGTGTATTTTGTTCATTTCAGACGGCAGATGAAGATGCCTTACAAATGAAAACTATTAAGAAATCTGAGCCAGAAGCAGAGAAGAAGAAAGGCTTCTTCAGAAGGTTCATAGATTTAATGGACTTGGATTTACTGAAAGACTGGTCGTTTTTGAACCTTTTACTCGGGCTCTCGCTGTTTTGGAGCGGGGAGCTGCAATTTAGGATGTTAACGCCCTTCTTCATTCGGGACTTGGGCTACAATATGGAGGACACGGCGTTTTGCCTCTCTATGACCGCTATCACCGATATTTTGGTGCGGTTGATATTGCCTCCTATTTTTGACAGAACGACTATATCCAAGAAGATGATATTCTTTGTGTCAGCTTTCTTTTTAGCGGCTACGAGATCAGGTGCGTTAAGTTGTCGTATTTTTTACGTTTAACTTGTTACGATGAGTTGCACTGTTTCCGTTTGTCTAAAAGAGGATTACCTATTCATTCAATTCGTTTTGGTAACTATGGCTATACTATCAACCCCCTTATTTCAGTATATAAATAGAGTTAACCTCAAAAATCGAAACAAGTGAGTGAACAACATAAAAATTGGACTATAACTGGTCATAAAACTGACGACAAGAGCCAATTAAGGCCTTTTAATTCGGAAAGTAACATCATTGAAATCCTCGGAATTTTTATTTAGTGTTTTTTTTATTAATTATTGAATTTTGTGAAGCTATAAGAACATTGTATCTTTTTTAATTTTTAACAGTAACATTAAGATGCGAATGACCTTGTAATATGAGTATTTCATAACATTTCAGTACTGGCGGAGCAACGTGACTGGGTGCCGCTGATGATCTGGCTGTCCATCTGCGGGTTTTTCCGAGGCATGTGCCTTAGTAATTTCACCCTGACAATTTCGGAGTATTGTCCGCTCGAGAAGCTCCCAGCAGCCTTCGGCCTACACATGGTCGGCAAGGGAGTCTTCGTAGTCATCATTGGACCTATTATTGGTAAGTTATTATTTTCAATCGATTCTTGCCTTTCTTTAACAAACGGAAAATTAGGCTCTCTAGTCGACATGTTTGTCCACGTTATTTTTTATAGAACATAAATCTTAAATCCTTGTTATATCATCTGTAATCGGCAATCTGGTTCCTACTGCCATTTCTAATTGAAGTTGATTGTTAAAGTACTTGGTGGTCGTTACTTTACGAATGAGTCATGACTGAAGTTCGTGATTATAGGATGTTTTATTTTACGATTTTTGCTCGGATTCTGTTGGTCGCCATTATCATGCATAATTTAATTACTATCTTTAGTCATTAGATGTACTCTTATTATCGAGGGCCTCCCCCAATATAAATCCTCCTCTAATAACTTATTCGTAGTTACATCTATTGTTTACTTTCCAGCCTCTACTACAATGTCCTATTGTTTTAATTTTAATATCACAATGTTTTCCGTCTTGTCATTCTGCCTGTAACTTTTCATGGGTCCTAGCCACTCAATTGCTTTTGGTAACTACGTGTCACCGTTTTAATATATTATATAAATAGAATCCAACCCAAAATTCGAAGCAACTGAGTGGTTTAGTAATTTATTCAATTTGGGCTTATTTCATTTAATGCATAGTGACAACTTTTCAACAATAACAGCATTCCTATCATCATCCCTATACATTTAGAATAAATTAACGGAAACCATTATGACTCAAATCAAATTAAATGAATTTATACTGTTCCGTATAAGTGTTATTTTCCTCATGTATTGTTGATTTAATTATGATCGATTGGTTTACCTTTTACCAAGAAATGCTAAGATCACTCAATGCAAGCGTGACTATTCATCACGAATAAATCAATTACGAATAAACACGATTACGAATGTTGAATATGGGACGTAAAATACTAGTACTAATGGTAAAAAGAACTTCCTTGCTTGCTCGATGGGGGTTTGGTTTTCTATTACATTGGTTTGCTGTTCTATATTATATTTTGTAGATTCAGCAAAACGAAATTAGTCGATATTTTGTTCAAATACACTTCGCAAGCATAAAAAAATAGATTGTATATTTTTTCCCGCTTTATTTACAGGTTTCGTCCGAGATTACTCGGGCAGCTTCTCTCTCTGCATCCACGTGCAAAACGCACTCATAATGTCGTGCGTGCTTGTCTGGGGCATCGAATACGCGCTGGCTTTCACACGCCGTCGCAAAGTTGTGCAGATTTAGTATCCACACAACCGTGCAAGTGTACACTCTGTAGTACATTCTATGTACTGGCCTTACATCCCGAAGTTTGAGATTCGATGTTCGTCTCGTGCCCACAACCTCACTGCATTGTGTAACAAAAGAGCGACACTATACGAATTTCGGATTTTGGACTTGGAGGTAGCCGCGTGGACGTCACGTGAAAGTTGTGGTGTCAGCGCAGTGATAATCGTACCTTAAGTGACGGGTGACGTCACGAGTAAAACGTCATCGTGCTTCCGTCGTACCGATCGGGTTGCTCAGATACGATTGGTGTATTTGTTTTTTGTTTTGACGTACCTATATATACACTTAGATGAGAACAAAAAGAAGATTAAAACATGGTACATACTAGAGTCATTTCAGTATGGTTAGCATTTTGACACTACGATGACGAACTGTATTAATTTTCTCGTGCCTTCTAAGGCTGTTCTTCATTTTTGTTTTCATCTGAAGTTATACAAATATGTAATGACAATTTTTATTTACTAGGGCCAATGAAATTACCCGATTTTTTGCCAATCATGACTTATCTATTGTTTTGATATTATTTTCTTGCCTAGTTTATGTTTCAACCGCAACCTCAGTTTTCTGATCCGTGCGTTTCGGTGCTCAAACCGAAAGTTGTTTATGAGTAATATATTATTGTTTTGACGAATAAATTATATTAATATGAGCTAGCTTCTCTAGTAGAATGACAAAGCAATTAACTGTTTTAGCGTTAAGGTCATTTTGTTATACCAGTACTTTATAGTTATAAGTGTTGTTTAGGGTGAAAGGTTTCAGATAGAAACAGAATCACCATTTCCAAGGAAACGAGATTTTATTGCATTACAACATAAATACCTCTCCGCTTTGGACGTGTTGTCCTTCTCAAAGGAACCCCTCTCTTCACCTTATATCACTTCAAGATCATAGCCGTATCGTGACGACACGTGCGAAACGTCGGTGTAATAAGAAACTAACTCAGTGACCTATAGCTAAAGTTAGGTCAACCGATATATACTTGAATGACTAATATACACGAGGAACTGTTTTTACTGTCTTCGTCTGAAACCTTATGCTCTTTTCTTATTCTATTGAATAGAGGACTTTGATGATGCGTGATCCTGCATTGAGTGTTACCAGACAGTACAGCGTCAGGTTTTGGGGTTTGATATATATTTTAAAAATTTAGTTATGTGACAGAAATTGAATACTGTAATGGTGCTCCAATTATTTGCGTTTACATCCTTGCTTGGCACACGCTATTGTACATTTGACCTTTGACCTCTAGTGATTAATTTGCAACCGGAGTTCGAAATGAGTTGTTTAATTTGTGCTGCATAACATTCACTGTTACTGATAGTGATAGGATTCAGTAAAGGAAACGAGCTGGTTATGATCTAATGGTATAATGAAAACTGAGCTAAAAGTCCAAAGTAAAATAAAAGCATTACAAAAATAACACTACAAAAAGAGTTGCGTCGTGTACCTGTACAGTGACCTTTATTAGATTCAACAAATCCAGCCGTCATACTTCAATGACGTTTTAAGCTAAAACCATAAACGTAAATAAAAAAAATACCATTACGGGTAAACATGTGTGACTGGGTAAATTCATATGTAACTTGGGCTCATACCCCAAGTTCGAAGTTCGTATCATATCGCTAGGTTTACTTTAATATTTTGTAATGGGAGAGTCAGATGTCCAGCATGATAGGCGCTTCGAATAATGAACATTGGAGTACAATACAGCATCAGAAGTTGTTGACAATTTTAATACCGACATGTGTCAAATTGCATACTAAAATTGTCAGCTACTTTTGATGTTGACTGTACTCTGAATAGATTTCTCTAAGGTTTAAATTTTATTTCTTTAGTTGTCAGAGTCTATCTCAGATATACATAGATATTAATTTGACGCCAGTGGTCACAAAGTTATTGACAAATCCAGTGAACTTATCATGACACGATATCAATTTAAGACACATCCTAAATCATATTGTTGACGTAAAATGAATATCAGAGCCAATTTTGAACACTAGTTGCGCCTTTTGTATTGAATCTGAGGTACGTCAATTTAGACCTCAAAATTTCAATAATCATATTTTTAGATGGCTGTTTGTAGTTTTGAAAAGATTTATGTAGGTGTGTATTGTTAGAGGACATTATGTATTTTATTAAATAGTGAGACATGATATCAAAGACGCTATTACATTAGCAATAGCGCATTTATTGTATTATATTATGAAAACTGAATTTATAGTGTAGCAGATTATATGAGACTTATTCCGATAGACTTCCATTCTGAGAGCAATGAATTTTAGTTTTACTGTGAAAAATACTTAAATATGTAATTTAAGGGAAAAATCATCGAAATGAATGTATTTTGAGTATATTGTAATCAGTTCTTGAGTAGAAAAAAGATAGTAAGTTTATTACCATTTATTCTAGAATGGCAACAAATCATTTGATAATGACAATTCTTAGACATTTATGTTTAATGACATTTTTGTTAAGTTCTCTATAAAATTAGGAATATAAATAGACCTTGTCTTCCAAACTTCCTTGAATACTTTGTATGTATTTACTTTTAATATAGGTGTTTAAATCTTACATACAGTACGTACTTACCTTTGATACTTAATGTGTACTTGATAAAGAAAATCTAAAACTATATTTGTATGGGATAAGTACCTTGGATTGCAAGGCCGCGTGGTGAAAATAATGATACTTTTCATTTATACTTATTTTCAAATTCCCATACACACTGTACCTACAGCACACTAACAATGAACTAACTATAATGAAGAATGTATACGCTTCTGTACCACGTCGTTACTGATGTCTTCGAACGATGATCATCGTTCTTACTGATGTTCTGACGAAAAGTTTACTATAGGCAATTTTAAAATTGAATTATTCCTTAAAATTCTTGTGAAAGTTTCCAAAAACCCGGAAAATTTCGAATTTTTTGGAAACTCCGCCACTTACCCGGCTGTACAAGTATTAATTTGGTATCTGTACGTGGTACAGATGTGTGTTGGGTGCCTAGCCGGAAAATATTTCCTGAATGAATTACATACTGTAACTTTAAATTGTAATGAGAAAAAAGTACATGATTTATTGCTAAATGTAGCAATAAGTGCCATTGCAAACTGTTGTATTTATACCCTTTGTACTTGAATTTATTTGATATGCGAGTATGAGAGTATTGAAAATGTTTGTGCCAAATTTTCCTGGACGCATACCATAGGTATATATGATATGAGTTAAATATTTTTGTGTATATTATTTTTAGAAAGTTAATGTAATTTATAATTATAAATGCCAATTGATGTAAATGATATCTGATTGACTCAGATACGAATATTTTTATCATGACATAATAACTATACGAAATTTTTATAGTGGTTTATAGTTTCATTTCATTGGGAATTAATATTATGAATGATGCATTGCATGTCAATGGTATGTGAATGTCTTGCGAATAACAGTTCTGAATTCGATGACACTTTATACTCTCGCTGTTTTAGGTACTTACATGATTTATTGCTAAGTGTAGTTCTGAATTCGTCTGAAATTATCTACCAGATAGGTATGTCAAATATCAGTACTAACTTACTTTGAGCTTGAGCGCAACATTATCTCTTTCTAATAAGTACAGTGCGAAAGAGAAATGTTATTGGTCCCACTACAAGCGAAGGCGCGGCGGGCTATGCAGACAGTTATTGTCGAACAAGTAATGTGTGTTGTCGTGTGTGTTTGTTTTTATGCTGTGTTGACAATGTCGATGGGACAGATTTACTGTCGATATCGTTAGGGGGGCTGTTTTGAGTTTCTAATTATTTGAGCCAACCTTTGCGACCTAAACCTAATTGCTACTCCATATATATTTTTAAGTCATGTAAAAAGGTTCATATACGCCTTCGTCTTACGCAGATTAGTAAAAAGGTAATTGGGTGGCATCGTGTTGGTTAATATTATGAATTATTGCTAAATCGTTTTAGGACAATAACGTTTGTTAGCTTGATGCGCTCCAACGACTAACGACATAAAGCGAGATGCAGAATACTGCCGTGCTAAACTAAAAGGCGACCGTTTTGTATGGAGCTTCATAGCAAAAGGTCGCTTTTTACCTTAGCACGGCAGAATAAATATAGCGTGCTAAGCTATGTTGCAACGAGAGACGGAAAGAGGATATGTAATAGCTGAGATCTAGCGCTTTATATGGGTAACGATATTTTGTTATATGTAGGTTGGTATATCCTAATTAACAAATACTTTTAAAATACTTAATTAATTGTTAATATTTTTACTACCTTTAACCCATAATGCGTTTTTCCTTTGATTGTAATGAAATTTTTATGCCACAATTATTGGTGCAAGATTATAAGTTAAATTCCAATTTGCAACTACATATATCATCAAAATAGATAGCAACCATTTTTTAGAAAAAAATACGAAAAAAGACAATGCAATAAAATAATCAGGTTACCGAAATATTTAGTTTTATTTTCAAACTCCTCTAACATTTGTGTGTTCATAATTATTCAAATAACGATGGTATCGAATTGATTGATAGCATAACAGACACATGCAGCACATTGGCGTATCTAAGATAATTTTTCAGGTGGGGCCTGGGTTGGGGCCTGGTCATGGCCTATGAGTTGAAGTCATGAATTTCTATGGGTAGCCCAAAATCCTGGGGTGGCCACAAGACCATTTTGGGCTGGGCACGGCCCACCCGGCCACCCCCCTAAATACGCTAATGATGCAGCAGTAATGTACCCGTACATATAAATACCCGTACCCTAGATATAAATAGTTTTTGAGAAATGCGCGTTCGAAGATTTTGTCCTTCTAGCAGGGCCCTTTGGTATTTAGTGACTTACATGACCCCAGGTAATTTTAAAAAACAGATGGTTTTTTCTACCTACTGAATCAGTGGGTGTAGTGAAAAGTTATTTGGAAGGTAGAAATAAGAGGCTCCATGAATAGTAATTCATTTAGTCTGTAAACTTATAATTAACAAAGGGCCCCGCTGGCACAGAATAATTTTTTTTTCATTAATTTGCAAAGGTAGAAATTTAAAAGTACATAAATCGAGAGGTAGAAATATATACCAACTCGATTATATAGGACTTAAACCATAATTACATGGGGTCCCGCTGCATATACGTATATGTATTCGCTGCCCCCGTCGCATTGTATCCAGAAAATTCGTGCAGATTCCACACAACCAGGCAGTCTCCAGGACACAACAGGAGCGGTTGCGTGCTGACGGTGATCCGATTGCCGGGGACCAGTTCTAGTATTCTGACCAGATTGATGCATAAACGCTTTTTTCCAACGTGAGTAAAAGGTCAAATTGTACTACAATAAACCCAGCATTGGCCATTATTATCGCATCACACACAATACCTAAAAAGGGTCTCACGAGGTGGCTGGATGTTTCTGTTGGGGTGTATCGTGATCCCACGCCGGCACAGCTGTATTGCTGCGATACGAGCAAACCCCACCTGAGATCTGTATTTTATTAGTGGGTTGCGTAAAATGTGACGAGATTGGACGTGGGGCTGGGGCGTGACGACGCGGCCGACCGACTCGTGCGATGGGCTGATGGGCTACAAGCGCGCCCTGAATTACCCGAACATAAGTGGAAGGTGGGGCAGCGCACCGTAGAGCGAGCGGCCTGGCTATATTTGCTCTTAGTAGTGGCACAACTTGCTTAGCTAAGAATGTAAAAAATATTTAGGGCCATTAACAATTCATTGATTGGCATAACCTAATCACAGTAGTGTAGGTTATATTATGTACAAGATTGAAAGTACAAGTGTGTGGATGCAAGTGCGTTTCGTATCCTTTGACCCAATCTCGTTCTTTAAACGTCACAGTAAACACTTTAATTAAATCTGCTCCCAGACACTATTAAGTATGATACCGTAAATACCTATTTAATGTATAGCTACTTACCTAACTTTACCTACTTATAATAAAGCATTGTTATTTATATAACGAGTCCAGATGCATTCCGGCTGTTCTCGCCTAGTGGTCGCATTTGTCAAACAGTAGACAGTATGTAAATTCGCATATTTACAAGCTTTTATGATAGTCTGAAATCCAGCTTTGACCCACTTCCCGGTTTCTGATTGAGCTGAAATTTTACAGAGGTATGTAAATCGGATGACAATGTAATAATGTTATAAGATGGAGCCAGAAGATGTTCATCAACTCTGTAATAAAAATCTGTAGTAGGTAAAAAGTAAGAGTACAATGTAAAAAGTAAAAAATGTTAAAGGTAAAGGGTAAAGTGCAGTTGTGCGAGGCAGGAATTTTCTAGTAAAACGCACAGTCGTAGACTGCCTTCTATCTAAGTAGGTACCTAGTTAGGATGAAAGAATTGTCGCGTAAAAGTGATGGCAGAAAGATACGGCAGGGAGCAATCCGAACAATTCCTCGGAGCACTCCCCGTAATTTTAAGCGATAGAAGATGCAGAGAGAGGCTACATCCCTGCGCAGTGCCAAGGAATATCTAAATAATAGGTACTTTAAAGAATGTAGCAACACGAGCTGCTAATATATCCCCTTAACAGGAAGCTATGGCGTCGCATACAAATGAGGCTCAAACTTTACGTAACCGGGTTGATGAAATCGAGGTTTCATTCTCGGCTGTTTCTTCTTGTACATCTCCTCTAATATATATGTATCAATTACCTAGTTATAATATAATTGTATTAGTTTTTAAGTAGGTATAATTTTCGAAAAATTACTTACTGTTGAGTTTCTTTCGGCTTTCTTCTCAACAGCGGTTTCCTCTTGCGAAATGCCGGTAGACTCACAATCTGACTTGTAAAAGTGCCCTTGTGGCCTACTTACTGAATAAATTATTTCATTTCATATTTCATTTCATTTCCTCCTCCAAAACTGAACCAATTGTAACGAAATTTTTGGAAACTGAACGAGATGGACAGTTTCTCTGACGGACCGTTTAAATAATCGCGTTTATTATTATAGAATCTGTTTACTCGGCATCTATTTGGAGCGAAATGTTGGCCAAAACCAGACACCTAGTACGCAAATTGCATAATAATAAGCGCAGAAATCGAAACGGTCCGACACAGAACATTTCCTCCCCATTCAGTTCCTTAAATTTCGTTAAACTACGAGAACGAAACCCCGATTTGTATGAAAAATGAGCAGTGATATATCCCCTTAACAGGCAGCCCTACACCTAAACTTATTGCTTATTATTAGAGCGAAACAAAGGCCTAGATATATATACTTTCTAAGGCTTACTGTACATATCGGCTCGATATTATATTACACAGCGTGGAAAGCGAGGAAGTGGCGACGCGATATACGAACGGATTAGCTTTATTTTATTGGTTTCCCACCCGTTTACGGTTCATGGATCGCTAACTAATTTCTGGTAACTGGACACTTGTTATATTTGTAAAATTTTGTACCTAAAAAAAGTTATTTTCAACCGTCTTCAAAAAAGAGGAACATGTCGATTATTTTTTTGTTATTTGTTTAAGACTCCGACATTTATGAACCGATTTTGAAATTTTTTGTTTGAGTTGAAAGTTTGAACCACTGAATGGCTTATCAGAGTTGATGCTGAGATCTGGCACAAAAATGATACCTTTTTGAACCTGCATGGACCTAAACCACTGCCAAGTCGGAGCAAAATTAGCTTATTAATTCTCTAAGAAAAAAAGAGAACAGTGCTAAAATGGGCAAGCCGGTGGGAATCGAGTTTTATGCACGCTACGCCACTGCTACCTATGCCAACTACGCTACAAGATCCAGTAAGAATCTTAATTTTGTCGCAGTTTTTGTCATATGATTATGAAATTTTTATGGCGTAAGTAAAGTTTTTGTTTGTCGTAGCAATCGTACGAAAGATTTTTTTGACAAAGTTGAAACACAGACGCTTCACTCGCTCGGTCAAATAAAATCATCAGACGCACATACATAAGTCACATAAGGCAAAAAAATGACGAATCATCTTTTTTAGAAAGAAAGAAAGAAAATAAATTTATTGAGACAAACTAAACTAATTTAATGTTTATGAATTTGAAAAATAAACAGATAGATAGATATACAAAAGAAGGGTCATTCTACTTTTTAGTGCAGGTTTTTGGCACTAGTAGTAACGGGTTTGAAAAAAATATTGTGTAAAGATAAATAAAGTTATTTCACTATAGGTATGCAGAATTATATCTAAACAATTGCAATACACCGCCAGCAGCGAACTTTGTGCATATATTTTTCTGAAAATAAAGGTTTTGTCAACCAAGGTATGAAAATCATACCACTTTGTTACCAATCAAATTATTTTTATTGCGCAGCTTTAGTCACTCATTACAACAACAAAAAAATTAAAAACGTTTTTTAGGAACGTAAATCTTTCTTTTTCATTACTTTTGTTAGAAATTATCACTTATTAAGTCTTATAAATCACATTTAAAAGACAACTATGTTACTGTTGTGCACTTTTGTTTCAAAATATTTGACATAACGTGTATACGCGTAAAAATATCTTAGCAAAGTATTGAACATTGATAAATATTTATATTAGCTTGCATCTGATATACCTTTACCTGTAATATAATTTAGAAACCAATTGTACAACTCAAATCGAAAAACCTCAATATAGAAATAGGGACATAATGGTAACACAGTTGTTCAACAGTGACAAAGTTGTTTCAATAGAACATCCTTATTACAAAAAAAATGCTTAATTAGTCTCTTAATTACAACAAACATTGTAAATAATAATTTTATTATTATTACTGTAACCTTTTTGCTAAATCACAGCACTTACATGGGCTACGTTACTTAAAAAAAAATACAATTAGTGTTCGAACACTTCCAAGGGATTAGGAAATACGCAGTTATAGCATTTTCCCTCTAAAAAACTTGGAGTATATCTTGTAATAGTTTGTAGAGCACGAATGCGGTCTCTTCATTAGCTGTAAGCGACCCACCATTATCTTTTGCTTTGGCGATGTTCATGTTCCGTCTTTGACAACGCGTTTTGTTTTGTGGTACCTTTTCAAAGGCTTTTGTTTTGCTTGGTCTTCTCTATGAGGGTCTAGTTTTAATTTTTCTCGATACCGACGTCGTTTTCCGGCTGGAGTTAGCGACATCATGTTCTGTTAAAGATAAAAACATCGCATTATTATAAAAAAATACCGTCAGTATTCATAGTAAGCTAGTAAATTAATATGAAGTTAATAAACTATAAAAAAACATAGTTCGATACGAACAAATCAAGTTAAAGGTAAGTATATGTACAAATGTGTTACCGTGTTTACAACTGCGTTACCACAGAGTAACGAAATTGTCCGGTAAATCAGTTGTAAAATAACATGATATTACCTGATATTTACGAAATTACCTTGTGTTTTGCAAATCTTACAATAGAACACAATTCTGTGACATTAATGCCACGTCTCAATATTTAAAACGTAAGGTAAAAGGTCAAAAACTTACCCTTTTGCCGAGTAACAAAGTGCACACCGAATAAACACACACGATTCGATTCACAACATGGGGGCGTCAGAGTAGCGTCACACGGCTTGCAGCGATTGTCCCCCGCCCCGCAGTTGTTATTCACAACCAAAGAAATCGAGCCAGCGACCAGCGGTACTGCGATACAGTTTAATGAAAAAATACCAGTAACATAGTGGTACCGTACCATACCGTGGGTATATATTGTTTAGTAGGGACAAAACTATTTATTGTTATATTTAGTAAACTAAACAGCTCAAAAATATAAAATGAAAACAAAGAAATGCGCGCATATTTAATAAACATAATAAGTTTTTTTAGATAGGGCTGCTTTGAAAGAAAAATGCTATTTTTTGGTTAAGTTTGATTGCACATAGTGTCGGGGACATGTTGCGTTACTATGAAAAACAACTATGTTACCATGAAGTTCCACTTTGTGACCCTATATATCTTAATATTTCCAAAAAAAAACTATATTCAATGATCATTAAAGTTGAAGAAATAATGCGGCAATTTCACATATTGCGTACATTTTTATTTTATTTTATTTCAAAATGTCAGTTTCTGACTTTCTTTACCGGGGGACACAAAAACCTGCACTAAAAAGTAGAATGACACAGAAACAACTTAATTACAAAATCTAGACCATTCTACAATACATACTCCTTAACTTTATTCTACTTAATTTGTTGCATAAATATTTGTTTACGGAAGTTCACCTATCTTGTTAAGTGTTTCCTTAAAGATTACAGTAAGCAAAGTTACTCAAAACTCCTACTCGTACAATGTCATTGACAGACGCGACGCGTTTGACGCGTAAACAACTTGCCAATGAACTTCTGTCATCATATGATGAGCTTACTTTATGGATACACATTCCGATTAAATAAACAACATTATATTACCACACCATTAAATAAAAACACGTCAGTAATTAAGATATCAGTAGAAGAACCAGAGTAACCGCCACAGCTCGAAGAATAGAAAACCTGCGGGCATGTTATGGTTGCTTTTACCACGCGATAAATAACTGACAAAGCATCCGTCACGTTTTGACAAATTGAGTGTGAGTGACAGAAGGCGACCCGCGCGCACCAACGATATGGTACGGCAAAACATTAAAGTATCAACACGGCGACCACCGTTTAGTTGCGTCCTTGTTTATGATCCATGCGTACGTCAACGAAAAAAGAAATGAAATAAATAACTTGGTAAATTGTAGTGTTAAGTGGTGTAAAGAGACCCCATAAACATGGACGCAACTAAACGGTGGCCGCCGTGTTGATACTTTAATGTTCTGCCGTACCATATCGTTGGTGCGCGCGGGCCGCATTACATGATCCGTCTAGTGGGGGTTGTCTGTGACCTACGTACAAGGACGCTGTCAGGGTGTTTTAAAGTGGCAACCAAGCACGTGAGAGTGGGACTACACCGGCGAACTGATGACCTGGTGAAAGTCGCTAGAGACCGAATTCTCATTTTCTTAATAGTGGGGCTGGGCGTGACTTTGAGTTTCATCCTTGGTACTACCTACACTACGGCATGTACGGACCAACTTTTGGCCTCTACATTCCTCATTAGGAAGGCTAAAAACCGGAATTATCTTTCGAGAAACCATTCCCTTAAGTTGGATCTTGTATGAACGAGACTGATCAGGCACTACTGTAGTAGCATACCTACTCCATTTTCACAGCTTTTTCTAAATTTCATGACTTCAGAATTCTTCTGAAATTACCCATGGGTAATGTACTAACTTATTTTGTTAAATTCTAATTTCTGACGTTTTTAATAAAAGTGTCAATTTTGTCGCTTGCCATTAAAGATCATCACGACATTACGTCAGGTCAGGCTATTGAGTATAAAGATGCAAACTAATTTTGACTCTATCAACAAGCGGTAAAGTGGAACCTTTTGATTGAAAACGTCACATTTATACGGGATTAATTTTCACTTGATATTTCTTACGAAAGAGAGAGTCCGAAAAGAAACTAAAAGAAATTATCTGAAATAAGTAAATTAACAATTAATGGGAATATGGAGCCTTAATTCCTGTGATACTATTATAATCTTGTAACTGACAAAAAACTACTTAAATACAACAAATAATTAACAATCTGAGATGGGTTTGGAATAAGAACCTACGATTACGACCAATGGATTAAAGTAGGTACCTATCATAATTCGTCTAAATCCACGATCGTGTTTTGAATTTAGAAAAATAAATAATGATGTGCATGTTTCGAAGAATCATCGTGATAAGTAATTGAGATTATAAACCTAAAACGGATTAAAATAAATAAATACTTAGATATACGTACCTAGAGTGTTTACAACTCATTAAACGATTAAACTTAAGACCACTATAAGACAATGTTTTCAGTCAATTCAAACCAATTTTAAATCTCTCTGTAAATTAGCCCCATTCACGATATCGGTGCCTTCAATACGAAATAGTTAATGTGGTGGCAGAAACAGTGTAGCGAGGACGTGCGTGCTTCTTGACTCGTCGTAAAATGCTACCTCGGAAAAATTGTCTAGTCCACTGATAATATTCACAGCTAAAAAGTAGATTATTTAAAAATCGCACAACTGCACAAAATTTACTGAATCCGCGAATAGTGTACGTATATAGAAATGGATGAGGCTTTCGCGCACATTGAGGGGAATGGCAGGAAGTACTGCAAAAAGAGCAATATGATACCCCCGGATGGAGGATGGGGGTATGTCGTGTGTCTTGGTGTTGGATTTACTTTTGTAAGTATTTTAGGTGAACCATTATTAAACTAATTTTTAAAGTGTGTCTTCATCCGCACCTATTTAAAGTAATGAAACTGAAATACAGTCGTGATAGTATAATATTATAAAATAAAGTTTCTGATGATGTATGTCACTCGATGTGTAAAACGTGGAATAAATTCATTTTAATATAGTGAAACATTTATCATAGTTATACGAGTATATAGGTACTTAATTACCGTGGCTTAATTAACGTGGGCGGCATCTTAAAGTAATACACATAAAAGTAAGCGTCAAGATTGTGTATTTTACTGCCATTAATAATATTATATTTGCTATTCTTAATTAATGACGATAAGCATTGATATTTCCAGTCACTTTGGGAGAATATATTGATACAGTTAATATTGTGTTAGGTGTTCTCGAATTAGAGAACAAAGTAGGTATGTAGTTCGGTATGTTTCCAATATAACAAGCCTGAAAAGTGTAAGGAGTAGTAATGATAAGTAGTTTGTTTTGGTTAGACATTAGTGAACCGTCCGTGCGTTACAGTTAACTTACACGGAAAACATTACCCAGCTTTTGCTGTCTCAGCCGGATAAAAATTAGAGCCTTTTAAACTAAGCTAGGCAAACACACTCGCCTCGAATTTAAGTCACCCGCAAATTGCCAATGTGCTAAGGTTCTAAAACATAGGAACTTATGTTATAAATACAATTTGAGATAGAGTTGCACTCACAACCTCCATGAACATTGCAAGAAATTTTGAGAACTAAGTGCTTTACTGGAGTCGCCATTCATACTTATATTATTTTGAATAAACTAGATCAGTTCCATGGGAAAAGAAACGTGAGATCTAGGTATAATAATAGTACTTCTTGCGATGTACGCCAGTTAAATAAAATAATCTTTGGCGCACATTTCTTCATAACTAAACTTAATCTTGTCAGCACCAAGCAGTTTTTTGTGCGCTAAATTATCGGGAAGCTGAAATTATCAATCATTAGACTGCACAATGGTTACCTTGTACCAAGAGATAACCGGCCAAGTGTAAATCCAACTCACGCAGCGAAGGTGCCGTAGAGAGAATAAGAAATTAGGCTCAACTGGATTCACTGTTTACATATTTGTATTTGTTATAAGACAACCCCACACAACCTCACACAAATCAATCTAGTCCCACAGTAAGCTCTAGTAGGCTTGTGTTATGGGCACTAGACAATGATAATATGAGACCACGTTTAGGTTTCAAAATATTACGGTGCATCATTTTTATTTACAATAAAATTTTAATATATCTGCATTTATATTCTGTACCTATACATACAATATTCAAGGACCTGTGAGGGCTCAGTTCAGTGGTAGAGGCATGTGATAAGCGGGATCCCCTTGGATCGCATAATGTTTTTTAGACTAATGCTATTTCGCATAATTGATTTAGCATAATTTGTTTTGGCATAATAGTACTTTCGCATAGTAATAATTTGGCCTACTGTTTTTTTGGCATACTAGTTGCAGTAGCATAATTTTAGTTGGACTAATTTGTATTGGCCGAATATACTTTACGCTTACTATTGTTTGGGCTAATAATTATTTGTCTAAATGAATGAAACTCAGTTATTGTATGTATGTATATATTTCAAAACAAAATATTACGTTACGTAATGCTAGGTCACATTAGGTAGGTACAATGAGCTGCTGAATTGCATGGCCCATTTATGACCATGCATTTCTGCAGCCCATAGTACATTAGGTTAGGTTAGCATGATAACCAGGCGCGAAGCGCCTAAGCAACGCGGAATAGGGGGCTTCGAAGCGAACCTCCGTCGACCTCGCTTTAGTTCCTAAATATACACACTTTACTAACCTTCTCTCGTAGTGCAACTTTTAATAGGATAATAATGTTATGCATTTTGATATGATGCCAATTCATTATTATGCCTATTTATGCTTATGCTTTTTGTTATTAGTCTTCATGACGGTTATGCTTTCTGTATTTATGCTTTTTAATGTTATGCGTAAAAAAATATGCGTAATGAGGCTTATGCACATCTTATTTTCGGCGAAAAGCAATTATGCGTAACCATATTAGTATTAATGATTTTATGCCTTCCAATAGTAAACCGTGATAAGCATGTGGTTAAAACATACAGATAGCAGAGGCTTTATATGAGTCCGTTAGCACTTTTTGGGTAAGGATCCCTAAAAAGAAATAAATCGTCAACATTGCACAAGAAATTAACTTGATGCGCAACAACAGGGCACTACTTATATTTATAATTTTGCTGTCTCTACACAATTTATGTAGGTATGTAATTTTTTTATGCGAATCCATAAGAAACTCTCAAATCGTCGGTATATACATATTTTATATATATATATATATATAAATTACCACGCCAACTTTGTTTTCAATTGACGTCCACAGTTAAAGGTTGATTATGTAGTTTTTATTAAATCTAAATTCAACAGGGTCCTAAGAACAGATTTCCCTATCTTTTATAGTTTTCCTCTTCTTCCTACTGACACCCTGCCTATCACCATGTAGACTATTAAACTAAATTTTTATAATCTCTATAATCTGTGGCACTAAGGAATGCTTTTTTGGAAACACTCATCATTACACTTCTCATTATGCAGTGCTTTTTTAGGAAATAAACTATGACTTTTTAAAAGTATTTCGTAATTCACATCTTTATATTAGTTACTATATAAATGACAGAAAAAGTACAGGAGTAGAAAAACAGAATTATAATTGACAAATGGGCGTTTAAAAAAACCCCGTAGCCCTGTTCTTTCTGGAACTAGACGTTTTTGGGTTTATCTTACTCAGAATCAATAGCATTTTTAATGTTAAGGACAAAAAAAAGTGTCATAAATTTATCCTTTCCATTACGTCACGTTTTAATATGAACTTTTTTTTATTTGCACGAGCGTTACTAACTTAGTGAACACTAAAATTCCCATAAAAATTTTGGAACTTGTTTTTATTCTTCACATTGATAATGCTATCGATTCTGAGTAGGATGAAGCCAAAAACGTCAAGTTCTGGAAGAAACAGAGATTCGGGACTTACGCTCAAATACGTGCTAAAACGTAATAAGGAGATGATAAGATCACAGCTCTATACTAAGGAATTACTAGTGGGCATATACGGGTAGAGCACACATGTTTTATTTTATTTTCGTAGCTTTTGGAGGCTTTCCTTACAGTTGAAATGAAAAATAGAATTGTATCAGCGGTCTCACTTCGTCTAACTCGTAATATTTCGTTTATAGTTGGCAGGTACATTTTATGCTTTGGCTAGCAGCGAATCGCTAGGTATTTCTGCTGTCCAACGGCTATATTGTGCGTTTTTATGAGATTTTTATTTAAGTCATCGGATTTCAGAATGTTTGACGAATCTTACAAAAAAATAATAATGCCAAGGTTAACATTGCACGTTTTTGCATATCAGACCCGTTAGAATTGCTTAATTGAAAAAAACACTAATTTATCAAGTCTTCTAACGTGACTTGTTGAGTATTATCAATCTATCTATGCAATACAGTACGTAATTTAAATAACAACTGACATTTGGCTAAAACCGCGAGAGAGAGAGAAACATCAAGATAGCCAGAAATAAGTATGCAAATAAAAAGTTAGTCTGGTTTTGATTATGAATCAAAAATATTCAGAAAAACAGTCTGTGATAGTTAAATTTTAATTATAATCTTGCAAAAAATATTGAAAAATTAATAATGAAAACTTTAATCCCCTTCAGACGCAGGCTTTTGAAAGCCACAAAAATTAAATGGGTAGGTATTTGATTGCATTTAAAATACAATACAATACAACAATACTTTATTGCACACCAATAAATGTTTACAGAAGGAAACAAGACATACGATTAATAAATCACGGTAGACAACAGGCGCTTATCGCTAAAAAGCGATCTCTTCCAGACAACCTTTGGGTAGTGAAATTGATGAAAAATTTAACTACAATACTTAGAATGTGGTAGTAAATTTTATATCACTCAGGATAATGCATATTTAATTTGAACCGATAAAAATGTTTCGTGTTTTCCAGTTACTTTTGGATTTGCAGAATTGACTAGCCATATATTATACTCGAACAGTTTACATTGCACTCACCGTGTACAATACAAGTCTTTCAAATAAACAATGCAAAAATCAACTCAGAAAACATTAAAGACATAAAAAATCTAGGTCTCCTGGTGTTGGGATGGTGGAGTGGTTGACGCGTAGGACAGGTCTCTTCCGCCAGGTTACGAATTTCAATTCTTCTTTCTTCTTTGATATTTGTATCAATATATAAGTGTACCTGTAGGAGTTATAACCATAACTCCTACAGGTACACTTATCTCCATTAACAATCATACTCTATTTTTGTTTGCATATCCATAAACTGACCAGCGATTGACCTTCAGTGATTACGGAGTAGAAGATTTATCTCGCTGGTTTAGCAAGAGCCTATTCGCTCTTGCCTTAAAGATACCCAAATTATAATTTTCAGGTAATAAAAAATATGGGAGCGAGTTCCATTATAGTTCGGTTTGCAATAGAAATTATGAAATGTTAAATTAAATTGATATAGTTTATTGTAGTAAAATATAGGCAGTTGTGGTTGCTGATATGGATGACATAACTGGGACTATTTAAGCAACTTGTAAAAATAATAATTCTGAAAAGTTTACACTAAATATTAAAACGTTATCGTAAATTAATATCTAATTTTAGTATAAAATGGTGTCGAAAATGGCTAAATACTGAAAAGTCTTCAGGCATCAACCTTCCTGGCTGCTGCAGCGTCCCCTCTGTTAGTCTATACCCGTAAAACATAAATCTAAGAACCTTCTCTGACATAGACAATACGTATTCATTTTATATTATTTTACGATAATAATAACAATTATTATTTCATCGTTATAATACTGTAAAATAATATTCAGCCCTAAAAAACTAAAAAAATCAAATAGATTGAGGCGTTTTATTTGAACAACCGCTAATAAGGCGCGCTTGGAGTGATGTAACAGTCAATTCTAACTCAATACATCCTACACGGCGGACACTGCCACGTGGCACGTGTCTAGACTGTGACGTCACACTCAACTATTACCATTGGTTAAATCATCTGACCAAAACTGTGGGGTTTCAGCTGCTTTGAATTTCCCACATTACCTATTTTGCAGTTTTCAATAATTATTTTCACATCGAAAATTAAGAAATATTGATAGAGATATGATGCTGAACCATAATGATTAAAAAATATCACCCTCTCCAGTTTCCAGCGCATATTGCTTCTTATAGCCATTCAATGTAAACACCGCATGGAAGTCAGTCCAGTAGTTTTCCGGGAAAATGTGAAATGAGCTCCCTGCGGAGGTTTTACCGGAGGACTACAGGATGTGGTTCTTCAAGATGCGCGTGTGATGCTCCATAGGACGGCAGTAATATGCTTACCATCAGCAGGGTTGTTTTTTACCGACGTAGTATTAAAAAAAAATGTACAAACAACTTTCTCTCCCCCGATGGATGATAAAAACTTATCTGTGCCACGATACCTATTAATCTCTACTTCTATTTCGAACTCCTCAAACATTATCACATCTATCACGATATCGGGGTTGTTTAGATAGTTCAGTTCTCGGAAATACAATTTATTTTCGTTGAAGTTGGTGAAAAAATAAAAAAAAACGGACTTCTACACAAGGCCTCGTCTCTACTCGTGTCAATGTGTATAGTGTAATTAAATTATGTTTTTACGAGGCAAATCCCAATTACCAAGATGATCCGTTCTATAATAGTTTCACGGCTAAAACGTCTCGAATGATGATGTGATTTAATATTCATTTTCTTCATTTCGACGTAGGTATTGAGCTTATTTTGAGAGAGTGATAATAGTGACAATATCCATAAAACAACTATATTAATTGACAATAATGTTCGAATGAACTCGTTAATTGCAACATCATGTGATTATATTCAATAAAACTGCTTATCTTTCGTCGTAAAAGTTGAAGACGAGAGTTTAATATCGACTTAGCTTATGTAAATATTCTGCTATGTAATACTACTAAGCAGATAAGAGAATAAAATAGGTCAGACATTATTTTTCGATACATAATTACAGCATTTGTATTTTGCATTCAAATTCGGGTCCGTAATGTTTTATATAATAACAGAAAAAAATAACTTACACTTAGTTTACAATACATTGACATAAAGTTATTTTTCATCTCTCCTGTTCGGAAAGTGTCATTTTTATGAGTAGATAGCCGGGTGGAAAATAGCTTATCCATCCCTAGGGTGGAAAATGGGTGGAAAGTATTTTTTTTTAATTGCCACGGAATCAAAGATAATTGCCTTCTAGATGCACGTCGTTAGGTACAATCTAGTCGGCTGTGGTAAGTGGCCATTGAAAAAAGGTCTCCAAAGGTTAGATATAGGCAAGCTTAATTTTATTTATATTTATTTTTATAAATAATTGTTCATAATTCATACATATAATGCCGTCCCACATTTATTGATAGATCGTACATTTATTTAAAAAATAAAATTGAAACCATTGGAGTGTTTTATTTTTTACTTTCTGAATGTTGGCGGTACGTACATCTTAACTTTTTTTATCTATTAAAAATAAGAAGAATGAAAGTTTGCAGTAGAAAAAGCGGGAACACGAGATTAAATATAAATACCGTGTCATTAATTGATTATTAGTTAAAAATTACATGGACATTAATATATAACTCACTCATGACATATGTGCGTGTAGTATTTTATTTTCTTCGCAGTCGAAATGAAAAGTAGAGTGAAATTACCCATTTCACCCTCGAACTATTAGCACCAGAAATATCTCGGGTGCAATGGGTCACTTTCTACCCTTGGTTAACAATCTACTACAATATAGTGTAAAGTTTGATAACAACAGTTTTTGTTATATTTGGCTTTACTGTCATTATTAATTGATATATTGTTATAATGTAAAATAATGGTTGTAGGTACAAAGGTACAAACAGGTGTCATTAATTTACCATTAACATTTATTTATATTTTATATTTTTATAAACGAAAGGTCATTTTATTATTATTACCAACACGACACTATGAAGTTGCCTCTTCAAGAATGTGTCAAATCCATGGTTGATTAGACTTCAAATTTCCAAGCGCGTATTTTCAGCATATAGGTTTCACATTTAGTTTAGGCTATTACAAGTTATTAACGAATGACGGGAGGTCGTTAATTATATCGTATCTTAGTCTATTACATTATTTGGAATTACTTTTCATCCGTTCGTTACATTAAACGTTATAAGTGGAATTAAGTATAATGAACGTAGCTACGAATACGATACCTTCACAATTCACATTTAAGTAGTCCCAATTTATAAATGAAAGTTACGAAATCAACACTCCCTTAACAACTTTATTTTATCACAAAAAAATATATGTATATGTCCTTTATTCACCGAAACTTAAATATGTTCTTTTTCAGATGCTGGGTTTTGGATCATCAAATGCTTTTGGCATTTTATTCCACAATTTTTTCACCGAGCAAGGCAGCGCGAGTGGCCTTCCCCTGGTTATCGGGGTGTACAACGGAGCTTTATCAATATCAGGTAGTACAAATGCAGTCTACAATGCACACTGGTTTCTTTCATATGACAAAAAAAAGACATATTTATTGATATTACTAATTATTCTGACGTCTACTATACAGAAAATATAAAAAGATCTATTTTGCTAATTACCCTCATTCCGATATTGTTATCGAAAAGTGGGCTATTTCTTCCCGCGACTCGTGCTATCAGTAACTCGCGCAATTGCCGCTCGTTGTTTTACCCATATTACTGGAAAACTTCTATGTTGTAATTTGTTTTTGTAATGGATATTCAGAAACAAGGTATGTATGATTATTTAACGTATTAATCAATTTCAAGTATTGACTTTTAGTGTGATAAATTGGCTGCTATATCATCAGTAAGATATTTCCTTATATTTAGTTTATTTGGAATGCTAGTCGACTTTTAGTACTTTGTCGACGGTTGTCTAATCTTAAGTCTATATTGATTAGTTAGATATAAGGCTTCTTTTACTAAATCAAGTCTAATTTAATCCAGAACCTTCCATTATTTTAAGTAATCAGGGTGCTACGCCAAAGTGTGGGTTCCGATTACGACACACAAGGAAGATGTCCAGGAATGTAACTAATGCAGACTTCTTGAACAGGCTTCTTCTGAGCTCTGATCCATTAATTACGGGGCTCAAGAAGTTGCCTAAAAAGAAGGAATGTCAGTTTTTAAGATTTTTTATCTAATTTGTTATTAATATAAAAAAATTTAATCATCTAATTTAATAATGTGTGTATTTAACTAAAATAAGCAGGTTTTACTTTTAAATCTTAGGTACCATGAGTATTAGTATTTTTGACGCACCTTAGTATGGACGAGGAACCAGTGTGCAATGGCAAGACAAACTTACTACGCGCCGCGAGCTGAGTTATTAGCCTCTACTAATGTGCCTGCTAATGCACGCACTAGGTCGGGCTTATAGCTTAGGGTCACTTCGTCATGTCCCACGACCAATCGCGTTGCAATTTACACAGCAACCAATAAAATACAGTTCTCAGACGGCTTTTATGATGACACACAAGGTGTGTGTCTGAAAAAGCGAACTATATTTTAATCTATCGACTATAGGTAATTTTAATGTTAGGTAAATTCGTCAGTTAAAACTTTTTTTGTCTTATACAATCGTCGAGGTTTTTTTTGCAGTCAGGTTATTTATTATGCAGACTTGATAGTGTTTATACGAGTGTTTTTTTTAAATACCAAGTAGTAATAAGTTAAATAGTGATCTTTACGTCAATCTACTGCCATTAAGTATAATGCTTTCAACATTAATACGATGACCGGTCATGTGTCTGTTATGTAAACTGCATTATTAGGTTGCGGTCGCCAAGGAAACCATGCAAAATAGGTTGATGCAATCGAATCCATGGTTGAGCAACCGGGTCAGACAGCGGATCTACTTAAAAACTTGCAATTTTAAATAATGGATATGACGTCATCAGATAAGATATACGTAAAAAAACACGAGTTGCATAACGCATACATGTTACTATGTGTAAGTATACAGGTTGTCTTTTGAACTTGGGCAGTCTGTAGATATTTATGGCAGGGAGGAAACAATTTATGCGAACTTTTGGCTTCACCAAATACTACATGGTAAGACAAGAAATGGACTATTTTTTTAATTATAAGATCTAATTGTACTCTTGTTTACACAAATAAATAAATGATTATGATTATGATTACATTGGGGAGTACAGACCAGGGAAGACGAGTTCAGAACCAAAAATTTATTTTGATTCATCTTCATTTCATTCATCGATCATTAATTATGATATTTTCCATAACTAACCCGTTTATGTGATAAAATAATTAGTTATAGTTAAAGTAATCCAAGCTGAGCTAATCCACTTACCTGCATTCACAATAGCATTGTGTCTAATACAATCCTATCTGCTTTTGTTCTCATAAAGGCGAACCTGGCGCCAACCAGTTACTTACAAAAAAAGGTTAGAACTACATTGCGTGGATATTGAATTTTCAGCCTTATTCCTTGTTGAATAGGTTTAAAATGTTTGTTGACGAGAGATCATAGTCCTTTTTCAAGAGAATACGTTCTTGAGCAGCGTCGGACGGTTGTAAAATTCCAAAAAGTTATGATCACCATTATTCTGTTAGTGCATTTTGTAGTCTAACGTCCAAGAAAATAGAGTCGATAATCTATATTAACCTTCCAAGGTGGTTACAATCTGCTTTTACTACGAGCTCGTTATCTTAATTTGCGGTTTACCAGTTGTGGTTTGTTCAATGGTATTCAGTTCTTAAGTGGATTAGCTCAGCTTAGATAAATCCAACTATAACTAGGTATTTTTATACTAACGGCATTAACATATGGGAACGAACTGACTAAAATTACATTAGGTGCATTTTTAAATAAAAATAAATCGTAAATGACTTTTTTCCATACAGTTACCTCATTAAGTTTTTTTTTAATTTTTTTACGAAAACGATTATTCTAGAAAATTTCAATTTTATATTTGGCTGCATGTTTCTGCGTTTTAATATACACCCTTTAATTTGAGCTGTGTACTGAAAACTGACAGCTGTTATTAAATACCTCGAACAAACCATGAATACAAAGATCAAAGCTTAAAGAAAAATTGAAAAAGAAGCTACCTGGTAGAAGGGACCGGGAATCGAACCCGGTACCTCTGGATTACCGGTCCATCGCGTTAGCCACTTCGCTACCCTCGCTCCACGTAGACCTGACGAATTTTTCCTTATGATTTGTGTATCGATCTTTGCATTGTTTATTTGAACGGTTTTTACACCTTAGCGACCTCTATGTGAATACGTTAATATTCACATCTTACCGCACTACTTTACAGCGGTGAACGAGCAAGCGAGAGAGGGCGCTGTTAGTTTTATAAATTTATGAAACATTCCCGGTCCCTTCCACCAGGTAGCTTCTTTTTCAATTTTTCTTTAAGCTTTGATCTTTGTATTCATGGTTTAAATAAAAATTGTGATGTACCCACATTAAAAAAAAATAGACATTACATGTTTCATAAATTTATACTTACCTCGAAGAAGTTAACTAACTAATCTTGGTAACAATTACTTTTTAAGTAAAATTATAACTAACTAACGAACGAAAAATTCAGAAGGCAGACCACGCTTGTTAAATTTAGACTAATTGTTACACTCTTAACACAGAATAATGCTCTTAACATTATCTTAGTTCAAACTTCACTACGACTTTACAAGTTTTTGTCGATTATCTCGTTTAAAGGCACCTAAGACTCTACTATGTTCAAAAATAAAAATAAATAAATAAAATAAACATTAAAATTTATTGTTGCCGATTTTATTTTACTAATATTATAATAGTATTGTTGCGTTTTCACACGCGTAGCGTAATTTAAATACTTAAATAATTTAATTAGGTTTTTGCTACCGTACATTATCCATTGGGAATAAAAAATAGCTCATATTATTCTATCCTATATAACTCACTCGATCGTTACTTTATAGTACAAAGTTTGTACTCTATGAAAAAAGGACGTAACTATTACCTGCACGTACAAAATACGGAAATTGAAATTGACTCCATTGGCATGGAATGTTAACTTGTTAATAGGCGATAACGGGAAAAAAAATTAAAATCGAAAAATATTTAATTTTTGTCATACAAACTAAGTATAGTACCTTAGGCCCAGGATTATTAGAATCGGAAATGAGTTCTAGATAATATTCTTCAATATATTTAAGATACTAGTATAAACCGGTACAAATGTAGAAATTAATAAATTGAAACCTTTATTGATGTGACTAGGTACTTACTGGAGGTGAAAGACCCAGCACCGGCAAATTAATAGACTTTAATCATAATAATATCAGATAATTGACAATGACGTATTCAAATAGATTGATTGGATGAACGCTTTTTTCTTCGCTGCCTTCTGACCTCTATTAATGAATGAAACTTTCGGTACTTTCTTGGCCAAAACCCAACTAGCTCAAATGTCTATGAAGATCGAGTTACTGTCCCTAATTACTTAGAGCTTGGCAGCGGCCGTCCGCCGCTGATGGGGCAAAAGGACCGATGGCACAAGATTTAATAGATCTTTATTCTCATGTCGATGTGCGTGAGACATTCCCATTCATTGATCGTGTTTATGATTTATTGATTCGTTTCAATTTGTATTTCAATGCAATGGCAATGAGAAAGATATACCTGTCTTTGTATAAGTGGAATGGTTTTATCGATGGGATGCTTTGGTTTCATGGCAATCCATACAAAAGATTTCGAGTGACGTAGTCATAAGTCCCTGACATACAATTTCCGGTTTAATTCATTGTACAAATATACACGTAGACATATTAAAAGCTGACGCATTAACCAGTTTCATAGCATATGGAACATGTTATGTTAAATCACCTGAATTTGAAGTACCTAACTGTAAAATCTTCGCAAGAGTACCTATTTTAGACACAAAATACAAAGATACACAAACAATATTTATTTCAACAAGTTCACCATCATTGATCATATTATAATTATCTTATTGATAATAATATACATACTTTATATTTTATTACATAACTAACTATAAAGAGCATTAGTCTTCTTTACTGGTGACCTTGCAAATCGGAATTACTGCAGATTGATTGCAATGCAACTATTGTTTACTTACAGTTTGCATGCTATTTTAGGAATTCAAGTACTATGTTTCGCATGGCAATGGTTCATAAAACTATCGTAAAAATGAAATGAAAGTGAAGGGTTAGTTAGATTTCCATTTAGAGGTTTACGGAGGTCAGATGTCAGATGTTTCGAGGTAACTATAATACTTAACGCTAGGCGGCTAGGCTATGACTTGCCGAATTGGGACTTAGGCCCGGATCCCACCAAAGCGGTACGAAGCAGAACAGAGATGGAATTCGAGTAATCACCTAAGTTGAAATCTGTATCTCGGCTCTCTGCTTCACTTTTGTGATTGCTCGATTTCGCACGTCTCCGCTCCACGGCACGCAGCACGGCTCCGAGTCCGGGCCTTAATCACGCATAAATAATTAGGATTATCTTATTGCGTTAGCAACTCTTCGAGGTTTCGGACGTCGCATGAAATCCATAACATCCATTCATAAACCGTGCTAACTTGTCAAAACTTTGAACCCATATAATGGTGCAAAACGGATATTCTTTCAGGATTCCTGAGTGGCATTGCTCTCAAGAAGTATTCATTCAGACAAGTGGGACTAGTGGGTGCTGGACTATTTGTGCTGGGCGATGTCCTGACTGTGTTTGTGCAGCGGACGTATCAACTCGTTTTTACCTTTGGGGTTGTCAGAGGTATGAAACCCGTTGTTATAATTAACGATTTTTAATATTATTTGTGTTTGATGTTCTAGTTTTGTCCTTGATGAGTTAAAATTAACGATCCCATATCTATAGAATCTCATAATTTACCTGACGTTCAAAAATATCCAAAGCAACTCGCTAGTTTCTGTAGGTTTTTGACATTTCATTTTCCATCAACCAATTTCAATGGGGAAGGTTTTAAATAATACAGTTTACCTACAGTTTGAAAATGTGTTAACACATAGGTTGATTAATCTATCTATCACACAGATTTCGCGGATATAAACTAGAACAAATACAACTCTTCATACAACTGAGATTTACTTCAGGCGAAGTTCAGGCGTTAACGCATTCACTGCCAGTGGAAGTGGCCTACGAACAAACTTGTATGACGATGAATGCGTATATGCGTTGTTGTCAGTGAATGCATTAATATGGATCGATGGGTAGACATTATTTTCTTTTAATTTACAGGAGCCGGCTTCGGCGTCATGATCCCCGTCAGCTTCACAGCTTTCAACTGCTATTTCACAAAGAGACGTACCGCCATGATGAGTGCCAATCAGACCATGAGCAGCATAGCTTCCATCACATTCCCCATGCTGGTGACGTACCTTTTAGCCCAGTATGGCTTCCGGTGGACTCTGGCTCTCATTATGGCAGTAGACCTGCATCTAGTTTTCGCCATGCTAGTCATGCATCCTGTTGAATGGCATATGATTAAGAACCCAGAGGCTATAGAAAGAGGTATGTTGTTTTTCGTGGAAAAAGTAACTTTTATTCGGTAGATGTTTGTTCATCAACTAGCTTCTATTCTCTATTTAAAAATCACTTGGATGTTGTTGTAAAAACGGTTTAAACTCACGTAAAAATTGGCAGGAACGGCCCGATATGTTTCGAACTCACACGGAGCTCTTCGTCAGGGGACAGTTATCCGTGCTGCTACGCGACTAACGGCCCACTGGTCACTCAGATGTTTTTTCAAAAAAATGCACTGTAGTGCAATGTAGGCAAAGTAAGCCTGCGTTTAAAATGTATAAAAAACATGTGGAAAAACCTAAATGTGTCAACGTCAGTTCTTTTAACAATGACTTTAATAAGCGAAATATCTACAGCAACAGGAGTGACATTTAGATTTTTTGATATTACTTAGTGTCATTGTTATATTTAGTTGACCTTTATGTTAATGTCATTTCCTTTCACAGTTCCCCTTCACCCACTTTTTACCATGTGTCTGTTACTTGTAACTCAACCCACAATTAACTTATCAAATGTCGCCTATTGCATTACTGTTACGCTACTGTGCATCTTCGTTTAACTATCATTTGTGACGTCATTTAACACTTCCAGAACTATCGTCTAATTGTGACGTCCTAAGTGTGTCGAGGATAAAGTTTGAAAATGACGAGGCTGTCATAAAAATGTTACCAGGTGATGAGTGCGAAGTAAAGGAGAAGTTACCGAAGCGGCATGAATCTATACAGAAAAGTATTATGTGAGTATTAACATTTATTATAATTTATAATTCATAAAACCACTACAAATTAAATTTGAAAATAAATTAAAATTTGCTGGTGATTTCTCCTCTGCGCTCCGCAGTTTTAAAGTTTACACAAATGTTCGATTCGACTTTTTTAAATTTGAAATACATCACGAGTATGAGTATATAACTCGTTAGCTAGATCGATCCGGTATCTTTCACGAATCAAGAAGCAAATAAACTCTTATCTCAAAATAAATAAATACTCTCTTATTTTCAAAATTATCTTAATATCAAATCCCTCTTTATTAAAACGCTTTATAGTTGACTTGTTTTATCTAGTCTAGACAATTAACTAAATATTTGTGTATAATTACAGAAAAATGATATGTGAGAATGTTGAACTGGATCTATTGAAGGATCCCCGCTTTGTGAGCACGCTGGTCGGACTGGGGTTCGCCTTTGTCTCTGACGTAACTTATCTCGCCATGGAACCTATGCTACTGTTTTCTTATGGTTTTAGTAAGGTACGTGAAAAACATAGACAGCGCCGGGTTTATGGTAGGCGACGCACCTGCACGGCTCCTAATAGACATCTCTTTAATCACGTTTAGGGCCTCAATGGTGCCATAGAATGACTAACTCGTCCAGGGCGCCCGACCGACCCTGGTGCTAATTAAGAATAAAGCAATTACAAAATTCAATGAGTTCCCGACTGGTTAGTTAGTTCAGCGCGTGTCGCTCTGGCATGTCTAGCATCTTAGACGAGATTTTCACCCGTATCTAGGGGTTAAAATCCTATCAGAGTCAAAATAAAACCGTGCAATGTAAGTTGAGTGGTTGTTTTAAATCTTGTGATTAGAATTCGTGATTTTGGCGGCAACGAATGTTAATTATACCATGGTGTGAAAGAGCCGCCATGTTTCAATTTTGAAGCCTGAGCCGATGTTTGCTATAAAAATGCGGTGAGAAATAAAAGAAATCATTATTGTAGTGATCCCATAACCTACAAACACTAAAATTATAAATCTGTAGCTTAACTTCTTGAGGTTAAAGATAACACAGGCAATATGATTTAAAGTCACAACTTACAAAAAATGGATTTCGTTTAAGTTGTGTTGTCTATTTCAGATGGAAGTAGCCACTTGCGTCATGGTGGGGGCCATAGCAGACTTGCTAGCAAGGTTCCTTCTTGCCGTTTTCACTTTCTTCTATGCTGTAGACAGCAGAAAGCTATTCTTCGTTGGTACATGTATAACAATCTTCCTGCGGATCGGTGAGTTACAAATTATTGTTTTAAAAGTTCGCTATATTTAGAGCTCTTTCCGACTAGGATGCCATTGCGGCGTCCTAGATTACGTATACCATAAAAATGTATCTACCCACTTGAGTTCGTTTTCAGAAAAATAATGATAACGAAATTACTCACACACAAATCGATCTAGTCCCAGAGTAAGCTCTAGTAGGCTTGTGTTATGGGCAAGTGCCGACGTTCATCACACATATATTTGTCTTTGCCGGAATTCGGACCCAGGACCGCCGGCTCAGTAGGCAGCTACCACTAGGTACAACTAGGATCTCACTGCGCAATCGCGCCGTCGAATATCGTCGATTTTATGTCGATAACTGTCAACGCCGCTATGGTGTCCTGGGGGCCTATGATGGTTGCTTTTATCATGCGATAAATAAGTGACAACGCATCCATCACGTTTTGACGACATGCGAGTGTGTGACAGATGCTTTGTCACTTATTTATCACGTGATAAACGCAACCATCACAGGCCTCCGGGTGAGGCAGGGTACTAATTAGCGTGCTATTGCTCAATTTATTTAATATTTTTATTTGCCCTTTATTTATGTCTCTCGCTTTAACACCCAATACCTACATACCTATTACAAAACAGCGGTGTGTCTAATTATATTATTCTTGAAAGTTATTTTATACGACGATCGATGGTCTCAATTAGAATATAGGTCTAGGACACATATTGTAACGGTCTTATTATGTCCGCCCTAAAACTAATGTAAATATATTATATTTAATATCAATACTAATCTGAACTTAGGAAGTTTTAAGAAATGTATAATGACAGTGTTTGTAATTGACAATAACAAAGAAATTGCAGTAATTACTCGTATTCCGATAATCGACAAATAATCGTAGATCTTTACTTCTTTAAGTATTTGAAAACGCTACAGATTAACCAATTAGGTCGTTATTCTATCTATAATACCTAAGCAGAAAAAATGCAACAATGTTAATTATTCGGTTTAGAACTTCATTGACGCAAGTATTGCTGAGAAAAAATTAAAGACTTACTTATAAGGAAGCGGACCATTACCTGCTTCGCAATTTCGAATAAAGAATCGAAGTGATGAAATGAAGTGGATCTGAGGATTGCCGTAGTATATCGTTAACGTTACCTGTGAGCCTAATGATGGTTGCTTTTATTTATTTATTCAAATTAGTTCTTCTTTATCACGCGATAAAGAAGTGACTAAGCATCCCTCACGTTTTGACAAGACGCAATTGGGAGTGACAGATGCTTTGTCACTTATATTATTTAGCACGTGATAAACGCAACCATCATAGCCCCTGGTCTAGTATAAGTAAAAATAATAATATATACATACCTACTTATAGTTGACTACTTATTGAGTAAAAAAAACTAAAGTTAAAACATGATAATTTTACAAATTCTGTACTTCGTAGTCAAGAAATCTCACGTGTACGAAATTACGAATATCAAATTACGCTGACACTGTTAGTAAAATTAAACGACAGTAAATTGATGAATTTCGCACAACACAATTAGTAATAATGCCATAAACCAAAATCCTGCTCCGGCATAAATAAACACCTGTTTAAACAAATACAATATTGTAGCTACGTAGTTTAGTATGAATTTAAACGCGCGCATTTTAAGAAACACTTTTTGAAGTAATTCCCTATCCATTCGGCAATATTAGCTGTTACTTTATGGTGATGACCCGTTACTTTCTCAATAATTTTTACTGCGCGATTATGCCTTAAGACAGGAGGTACTCCGATATTGGAAATTAGTACTTTGTCTCCTACCGTTTTGTTATTTAAATATTTAAGGTAGGGCAAAACATGAACTTCTAATTTCAAACTTTAGACTGATCTTTTTGGACTGGAGTCACCTTATAAAACGAAATGTTTGTACACAGCGCTGGTGAGTTCCGGCGAGCTGTGGTGGGTGTTCACGGTGACGGTGGTGTCCGGCATCGTGCGCTGCTCCGTCCAGGTCTTGTTCCCGCTGGTGCTGGCCACAGCAGCCCCGGACCGCTTCCCTGCCGCGCTGGCGCTGCACATCATCTTCTCTGGGGTGTTGATGCTGATGGCGGACCCATTAATAGGTATGAGCATGTGATGTTTTGTTGCATTTCTTTAGGTTTTAGGAGAAAACCTGTAATCTTCGGGAGGAAAGCACTAAAAACTCCTTCCATCAGAGCTGCTATGTGCGGATGTCTCCAGAATCTCAGAATTTCACCCTGGGAAGTGGTCGCTGCTTGTCCTGGGGTCATTAATCGAGTGCTATAGCCTGTATTTATAGAAATCGATTGCCTAGAATAGATTTTGGTTTCTGTAAAATTGTTCTTCAAACAAGCATATTGTACTACTGAATCTTTAGCCCTGCTCTAGACCGGCGAAAATCTTATAGAAAGTATCTGTTTAAGGTATAAGATTACGGTGTCGATTATAATGGCGAACCATGTTTCTTAAGAGGCCTTATTCCTTTTAAAATTTATTTTTTCTTATTATGACAAATATATTGATAATTTCAACCAACTTTTTGAAGTGAATAATAGTTTTCCCCGAGTTCTAGGTAGTAACATAGCAGTCAAGAAAAAGTTGAAAAACCTCATTATCCGCGTGAATTTTGTTAATTTCGAGTAGTTTTTGAAACAAAAATTATCAATGAAAAATTCAAACTGTAGGTTTCAAAATATATACCTACCAATAAATCCCAATAGCCATGTTCTAGGTAGTAACATATGTAAAGAAACATGTGTGATCATAGAAAAAAAAATCTAAAACAATCAGCATTTTAAAAGGAATAAGGCCTCTTAATACGTAGTGATTGCAGTTTCTTTGACTCCGCCTTGACTTCAATCCAGTCTTGCCCTTTTCTGTCAAGCTGTTGACAACTCACGATTTACAGTTTCATCGTAAGTAATTTACAGCAATCAGTTACGTATTTTTAAAGCAGATTCTTTCAATAATATTTTAGTACTAGCTGTGCCCCGCGGTGTTACCCGCTCATCCCAAGGGAACACTAAATTTAATGAGGATGAAAAGTATCCTATGACCTTCCCCGGGACTCAAACTATCTCTATACCAAATGTCATCTAAATGGGTTCACCGGTTTAAACGTGAAGAGGTAACAGACAGACAGACACACTTTCGCATTTATAATATTAGTATGGATTATTGATGGATTGGACGGACTGGCAATATCTATTGGACATAAGTAGAATGTCATACTAGAAGTGTTAAAAATATAATGTGTAATTGAACTGTCTCACACGTATAATTATGAATTTAATTCGTAGTAATTTGTGTAATCATGGACACGACTGTACCTACTGATTTGGGCTGAATGAACGTAATCAAACCATCGACAGCCGGCCTGTCTCCAGCCGGGCGTCTCTACACCAAATCATCATGATGTACCTACTGATTTAAGTATTTTTTTTATTTAACGCAAAGCCAATTCCACAGAGTGTACTTGAAATCATGACCCGGGTAGGGCATTAGGATGTTAAAATAATAATAATTTATAAATAGTACAGATATTAGGCCTTCTTGTTGTCTTCAATTTACTGTTGGTAAAGTGAATGATGTTTTGTTTCCAGGTGTTATCTACGAAGCAACGGGTAGTTATAGCTACTGCTTCTTTGCGATGAGTTTCTGCTGCATGATCTGCGTCGTGCTCTGGACTATAGAGTACATAATCTATCGTAAGAATAGACAATGATACAAGTAATATACGTAGAACTCGACTGACATCATTAAGATAATAGGAAATAAGAAATTATGTGTTTAATTAGTCTGTAGATTCGTAAGCACCACCAAATTTTGAAAAATAATTTAAGGTTTCATGTGGTTTATCGGTTTATAGATAGTTGTTCTTTATCATTGATTTGTATTCATATGTATTTATATGCACAATTATGTATTTATTTATTCGTTTTTTATCAGTAGATTTTTTTTTAAACCAGCTATGCTAATTTATTTGATTACAAATAACTAACCACATATTGTTTATTTTCTACTCTCTTTTATTTATACTCCGATCGAGGTCGAGGCAAATAATCACGAGAGAGTGAAAAGCAGTGTTACAGTGGAGTGGAGAGATGGGAGCTCTCTATTTCTCATAATATGTTACACCGTACAACGAAATATTGAATGTTCTTGAAACCAAAAGTGTAGTAATTTTAAATAATATGACGCTCGCTACGTGGAGGTTGGGCCGGACGATCATTTTAATAATAATAATAATAATAATAAATTTATTTCACAAAACACAACGCGTGCGTGCGTGCGTGCGTGCGTGCGTGCGTGCGTGCGTGCGTGCGTGCGTGCGTGCGTGTGTGTGTGTGTGTGTGTGTGTGTGTGTGTGTGTGTGTGTGTGTGTGTGTGTATGTGTGTGTGTGTGTGTGTGTGTGTGTGTGTGTGTGTGTGTGTGTGTTTATGAGAGTATGTGTGTGTTACTGACTAGCGCAAAGAAGAAGAGCCTCCGTGTCGAGGTAAGATAAGGACACTAGCCACTTTTTCACAATAGCTTTAACCTTTCCCGTAGTGTACTGGTGAATATTAAATTTCTTACAGATGTTATTGTAGATGCGTAAATGTATATAAGCAGGGGAGCGTTGGGCGAATGCGGATCTGGTGTGAGGAAGGGGTACTCTGAACATGCGTTTAGACAGCAGCTGAGCGTAACTCGACATATTTACTATCACTCTGTAAGCTTGTGTG
Organism: Apotomis capreana; assembly: GCA_947623375.1. NCBI lineage: Eukaryota > Metazoa > Arthropoda > Insecta > Lepidoptera > Tortricidae > Apotomis > Apotomis capreana. The sequence goes on along the minus strand of OX392503.1, from coordinate 15,908,711 downwards.
GTCGCGTTTAGAATGAAAAGGCTCCTAACCCTCAAGATTTCGGGGCGAACCTTCTGGTGATAAGAGGGCTGGGAGCTACTTTGGACAGCGACTGAGTCTCGCCATCCAAAGAGGCAACGCGGCCAGCTTTCTGGGAGCAATATCAATATCGCCAGGTGAAGGCGACCAAGGGGCCTAAGATGGTTGTGTATATCACGGGATAAAGTAAGTGACAAAGCATCTGTCACTCACACTCGCATTTTGTCAAAACGTGGTGGGTAGGTACAGTCAACCAATTTGATTTCTAGGCCACTATAGAACCTTGTCACAATGACAATGATATGAGATTTCAAGCGGCTTTCATATTGACGTTCACTGTGACAATGACAAGGTACTAAATGGCCTAGGAATCAAATTGGTTGCCTGTACCTATATAAAACCTTTAGGCTCTTTATATTCTACTAATACTTATTTATATTTTAGCTATAGATTCCTCTTTGTTTTCGTTTCTTCAGGTTCCTATACTAATAGAATAAATATTAATTATTGTCGTGTTATTACTTATATTATACCAGTATATTAAAGGCGATGTATGATTTTGAGGACGAAGATTTAATTTCTCTATTATTTAAATGTTATATGTATACATTATAAACTGATGATGGTTGTTAAAAACAGGACTCAGTCTGAGTATAATAAATAATTATTTGCAATTGTACCTAGTTAGAAAAATAGTTAATTCAATTGAGTAAGTAGTTTGGTCGTAATATATTTTGTATTCCTTTAATTTTTTTTATATTTACGTAAAATAGTGTAGAACGATCTAGGTAAAGTTTTTTTTATTGGGAAAAACAAAATTGAATTTAATTCAATTTTAATTGGGGTTGTTGTGTTGGGGGATGTGGTTGTGGTAATGGTGGTGATGGTAATGGTGATGGGGATGCTCATTTTATGGCCATCGTCATCACCATCTCCACCAGCATCGTCATCACAATCATTACTATCATCATCATCCTCATTGATCACCACCATGACCATCACCACCATCATCACTACCAGTCGTCACCATCGTCATCATTACCATAACCAAGAAAACCACCACCATCATCACCACCAACACCCCCATCTCCACCACCAGTCATCACCATGATCACCATCCGAATCAACCGCCATCATCATACTTAATCACCATCATCGTCATCATCATCACCATCACCACTATCATCATCACCATCATTCTCATCAACAACACCACCGTCATCATAATCATCAGCATCACTAACAACACCACAATCATCGCATCACTTCCACCATCATCATCATCATCATAATCACACCAACACCACCATCACCATCATCATCATAATCATAAGTAACACCCACATCACCACCACCAGTCACCACCTTCATCATCATCATTATCATCATCACCGACACCATCACCAACCCAACGCCATCACCTTCATCACCTCCTGTATCATTACCAGTCGCCACCGTCATCATCATTATCATTACCAAGAAAATTACCACTAGTCACCACCACCACCAGTCACCTTCACCATCATCATCATCATCATCATCATCTTTCAATCAATTATTTTATTTCGGATGTAACTCCATATTTCGTTAGTAACAATAGTAAACTTAATCTATGTCAGTGTTAATCAATAAAATTACAATAAAAATAAATAATTCGTACTAGATCAGTTGGACGCCCTGTGCAACATATCTGTTGCAGGAAGGGACCATCCAAGTGCGCCGCCACCGTCTGCAGGAGGCTGTTCCGGCTGCCGCGCAGGCGCCTCATCAGCAGGTTCGGAAATTCGGATCGATATTTACCTAAACTTTGGCGGCGGCTTTGTTATTCGGTCGTAGCCCAAGAAGCAAAATTTAGTCGTGTAAACGTTCTAGGACCATGTATTTATTAGTCCTATAGAGCTCCAATAAACTACTACAAAACCGTGTTTTGGCCCAGTTTATAGTGCTATTACGTCTTATAGTAGTTTTATAAGAGTCCAGTAGAGTGCAATTCAATTTTAAAAACATCTTGTTAGGTGCACTTACAAGATAAAATGCTCCTATAAGTATCCGGTAAACGCACTTAATAAGCATAATTAGTCCTATAACGATCTGTTGCATGCCATTACTGGAGTAATTTATCCTTTTGTGGCCAGCGGGAATAGCGCTATAGGACATGATCAAAACGTTTGTGTTTACTTCGTGCCAAGTGATGTGTCATAATAAAAATGAAGTAAAACATGGAAAAGTATTGACCATATCATGTTCCCAAAATGTGATTAAGTGTTAAATTTAAAATGTTATTTAGGGAAGTATGCCCAGATACTTTGCTGGCGAAATTAATTTTATTGATAATTTACATTACGCTAGAAAGCTTATTTTCATGCCCCTCGTGAATAGTTTAATATTAAATATTATAAAATTGTTTATTTTTTCTATAATTATATTAACAAAGTAGCCATTGCGCTTAAGGCGGATCGGATGCACTTTAATAGCACGCGCCAGGACCATTATAAATCATTTGTTCTATGTCATGCTATTATAGAAAATAATTAACATCGCCATTTTTATCTTTAGGGTTCTTTTTGACTAAAGTGAACCGTGATGAAATGATAGGAGATCAATTATAATTATACGCTATTGAATATTCAGTGTAATATTTCGAGCGACTTCAAAAAAGAGGAGGTTCTCTATTTGGTTGTATGTTTTTTTAATAACTGGTACTATACTAAAGATGTGCGTTGTATAACGTACAAATAAATATACGTTAATAGGTAGGTAACAAAATGTCAACCGTAGCATTAACAAGTATATTCTTTCCAGCTAATTGTAAATGATGATTTGCTCGGAAATTAAATTATATATACTGACTTCATTGAATTTAGGTCAAAGGTAAGACTAGCACCATACATTTCAAAATTATCTTCTTTATTAAAATTATCATCTTCACAGGCATTTTTATGGTACGGAACCATCACGGATTTCACCCGTATCACTCTTAATCCAATCCCATTAATCAAAATGGAGGCCATGGATGGCCGACATTCGACTATTAACAGCAAGTGCAAGACGCTTATAAGTAAAACTTACTTATAGCAATCATATAATATGCTAGTTTAGTGCCAATAATCTTTTAAAAGTAGCGACCGGGTTAAATCAGTCCTATAAATTGGTTATCCTATAGTAACTTTTTCTATAACAGTTATAGGATTATACATCCTATAGAAGAAAGAAGTAAGACAGTAATAAAAGTGAACGTTTTACTAAATGTGTTTATAGGACCAAAATATACACACTGGTAACAGTTTTATAAAATGCGCTTATAAGCCTATCTATACCCTATGCCAACATTTTCTATGACACTTATAGGATTATACATCCTATGAAAGAAAGAAGCAAAACAGTAAAAGGAGTAAACATTTTACTAAATGCGTTTATAAGACTAGAATAGACACACTGGTTGCAGTTTCATAAAATGTGCTTATAAGCCTGTATGGCTTATAAGACACTTATAAAGTTATCCTATAGACGTTAGAGAGACTAAGTTATAGGATCGATGGCTCTTGCACCTCAAATAGTCATGTACGATGTTGTTATAAGATAGTTGGTCAAATTCATAACCTTTATTAGAATCCTATAAGACGATTCGAGATAATGGTCATAGGCAAGACGGCTATAGAACGGCTATAAGATTTTAAATCTTATAAAGCGGGGCTTACAGGAGTGTTTTGCTACTTGGGAGGTATAGGCAGCTTTGTTTGACGTATGAGTGAGATAGCAATAGGATTTTGTCAACTCCAGGTAAATATCGATACGAATTTCCGAACCCTGCTCATCAGAGACGCGACGCGCATTCGCGTTATAGCATAATAGTCAACCGTGCGCGCGTCGCAAAACATCCCTGATGCACTGCAATGGCGCGGCAGCCCTAACAGCATCCTAGATCCATTATTATATTGGACGCGTAGGGCTCTATAAGCTTTTTGAGTATAGTTGATCCATAAGCTGCAAGTGTAAATGATTGACAGAACGCCTTTATGAACGCTATGAAGAATGAGTTAACGCAACAAAATTCGATGATCAACGCTATCCGTAGCTCATGTCCATGTCCACGGAACTATGTGTTTTGCCTCGCTATCTTTCTTAGATAATGATTTTTAGTTATAATTATACGTTGGATTATCTACTAAACCAGTAAATACCATTAGAGCATAGTCGTATGTTAGCTTAGTAAGTAACACATACATATTTAATTTCTATTAATTTAATTAGCTTAGTATTTAAGACCTTAATAGGTCTTTAAATAGTTAGTAAAGAGTGTCATAATTTGTATATTATACCACGCAATATTCATGTAATTTTAAAATAACACATAACTTATAAGTTTCCTCTTACTTTGTTTACAATTATATTTTTCAACTTATTATGTCGTCGATCTTCGTCAGCATCATATTAATATATACATACGTATATATGTATATTTTTTGTTATTTCACCCATCCCTTGATATTCAGTAGATTAATCACTCTGCACTCGTAAATCAATCATTTGTGAAATTGTTTTAGTTTTACCTGATATTTCAGAGGAATTTTTAAAATGATCACGTAGTTTTTGTTGGTTTTAAGTTTGAAACGCCAGGAAAAATGTACCAGTGAAATTAAATAATAATTCAAAATTATTGAAATAAAGTCAAACAACTTTCACAACCACATTTTTTCAATCCGTTATAAATTGGAACTGTCTGTGTACCTATAAGGCCCAATTTTGTTACCCTCTGTTAGTTATTAATCCAGGCAGATCAGGTACGTCTGCCAATGTCGACTACCTATTTTATTTTGAATAGGAACTTAAAATTGGGAATAAACATTTTGCTTGTCACGTACCTATTTGTTTTAAATGTATTATAATTATAACAATGAAAATGCTTTAGTTATGTTAAAAACAGTTTAATAATTACCTCCAACTTATGTTATATTCTATTTACACATCAAAATAATCGATTGTGTTGAGAAAATCATTAATAATTAATAACGTACCTATATTACAAAAGTAAGTCTTTTATTTATCTATCAACCACGAGTAATATTGGAGAATCATATACTTACTAATATCTAGTTAATAATCAAAATCCATATAGAAGGGTGCGTGGTCGAACTTGATAAATCGAAATAATTGAACTTTGAAATTAGAACTTAGTACTATATAGTTCCAGTTTTAAAAAGTAATTTTAAAAACCCATTTTCTCGACTTATTTAGTTTGACCACGCACCCCTCGAATTATATATAATAAAGCTACATAATAAATTACGTCAGAAATTCACACGCAATGGCGATGGAAATGTGATATTGTCATACTTTCGTCATAGATTTTTCCCAAATTGATCGTGCGATGAACTACCTACGACTGAGTTTTCTCAAATTTAAATAAGTAGATTTTGTGAAATTTTACAGTTTTAATATGTAATTTACTTTGGTAAGGGCCTGTGATGGTTGCGTTTATCACGCGATAAATAAATGACCAACCATACGTCACTTTTTGACAAGTATGTGAGTGCGAGAGTGACGAATGCTTTGTCACTTAATTATTACGTGATAAATTACAAAATGTATAAAGTAAAAATAAACAAACATAGACATACGTTAATATTTACTTGTATTATATACTAATATGACTACTGATTACGTCAATCGAAGTCAGATGGTTTACTCTAGAATATGAAACGATTTTTTATTACCCAATTTATCAATAATTATCATTGATACCATACTTTTTAATTTTTACTTCAAAACAATGTTTCGATGTGTCGTAATAAACATTGACAATGCTGGACTGTTTATGCGTTTAAGGCTGCTTGTCCACAGAACAGAAGCGGAGCGGAGCGCAGACGGTCGTGTAAAATGGACCAATCACATTTCTTAGATATTTATATATGTACTTATTTATTATATTATGTATATCGTCGTCTAGTACCCATAGTACAAGCTTTGCTTAGTTTGGGACTAGGTCGATTTGTGTAAGATTGTCCCATAATATTTATTTATTTTATAAACTTTAGTACCGATATTCTCTAAAGTGTTTGAGAAGGCATTCCATACTAGAGTATCGCATTTCTTGGTTAAGCACCATATCATTGCAAAGGAACAGCACGGTTTCCAGAAGCACAAGTCCACCACTCATGCGGCTTATTCGCTCATGCGTACAATTACCCAATATATTGATGACAAAATTCCTATAACAGCAACATTTTTCGATATGACCAAAGCATTCGACTTTGTTGATCATAATCTACTACTTAGGAAATGCGAATATTATGGTATAAGAGGAAATGTTTTAAACTGGATAGCAAGTTACCTAAGCAATCGAATGCAGTGCGTTGAAATAAGTAAAATTAATAGCTCAAATGTAAACATAGCTTATCGATCAGCGTACAGGCACAACGGGTACGGCGTCCCACAAGGAAGCATCTTAGGTCCAATGCTATTTCTTTTATATATAAACGACCTACCCAAAGTGACGACGTGCCCTATGTCTTTGTTCGCGGACGATATAGCGGTAATTATACCCGCTGACAATGACACCGCCGTCACGTATGAAGATAAGTTAAATTCTATAATAAATGTAATAGATTCATGGTTAAGCGGAAATAATCTGCAGACGAATACAACAAAAACATGTTACATACAATTTAGAAATTATAAAACACAACCATTAAGCTTAGAATTACTCTGTCAGAATCAAATAATTGAAGAAGTTAGCGATACCAAATTTTCGGGCATAACCGTGGATCAACATTGTTCATGGAAACAACATGTTAAGTCAATCTGTGACAAACTTGATAGATTCGTTTATGCGTTAAAACAGCTAAGGTTAGTGTCAGGAGAGAAAACAGCATTGCTTGCTTACCATGGTTACGTTGCTTCGGTGTTAAGATATGGAATATCATTATGGGGTAACTGCACAGAAGCAAGCAAAGTTTTCAGTACACAGAAAAGATGTCTTAGAGCAGTGTGTGGAGTACACCCTAGGGATTCTTGTAGACCTTTATTTCAAAGACTTGGATTACTCACGTTGGTTGGCTTATATGTATTAGAATTAGCATGTCTCGTTCGAAAATTGCATCATCACTTTAAAAAACCGCAATTTAATAATAAATTAAGAGCAAGGGACGAACATAAGCTGCTAATGCCACCATGTAGAACTTCATTATTTAAAAAAAATTGTTCCATAATGAGTATTCGAGTCTACAATAAGATACCTTACGAAATAAGATTGCTGCCTGACAAAATTTTTGTAATTAAATTAAGAAAATGGTTAATAGACAAATGTTTCTATACGTTGACAGATTTTTTTAATTTTAAGGAATAGACATAATTTAGAGATGATTTTCCTGGATATAAATATAAATTCGACATTCATACTATTTAAGCTGTTAATTTTTGCATGCCATGTTGGCTAAACATGTGATACTCATGCTAATTATGTTAAGACAAACACAATGTTACAACCATGTTTATGCAAATAAATTATTTCATTTCATTTCATTTCATTTCATTTCATTTCATTTTATTTTATTTATTTATTTAAATGCACTTCTTTTGGGCTTCAGAAATACGCAGCCTGATTGATTTATTTTATCCGCTCCTGGGTTCAGGCAGCCTGGGGGTGCAACTCCATTGAGACGTGAGGAATAGACCAATCCCCTGAGTTGAAATCTGTATCTCAGCTCCGCTTCCCTTTTGTGATTGGTCGAATCCGCACGTCTCCGCTCCGTAGTCAGTAGACAACTTTACACACTGATAAGTTAAATGTCCAGGATGTCGCACTCATCAGATTGGCCAAACCTAAACGTTTAAATCATAAAATTATTTCATAATCGAATAATTACGCCCTATCGGAAACTCTTCTTCTGGGCTCAATCTTGACCCTGAACCCATCTGCCCGCTTTAAGATAATGTCTGCTTGCAGTACAAACTTGTCTTCTGGAATATCGGACACCATTTTGAAGTTCCTGAGTACAGTTGCCAGCAAGACTTTTAGTTTCAAGATTGCGTATTTGCGACCTGTAACAAAAAGTTCGATCTAAAGAAACCAAATCAAATATTGATGAGCGCTTAATTTAAAAGTGAATAATAAGAACAACAATGCAACAATCTGCTGATAATCGGGGAAAATATGAGTCGTGTTTTAAGTGGCATTAAGTAATTTACTTTCATCATTATGTGTTAATCTAGCAGAGCTAATAAATAGGTAGCAGTCCCTGATATAAAGCTCCATACGAGTTCGATACATGTCGGGTTATTTACATTCCTGACGATTTCACCTCAGTGTAAACCGCTTAAGAGGTTATACCTTCTAAAATTTTTTTTTTCATATCATGATAAATATATTGATAATTTTAACCAACTTTTTAAAGTCTATAATACTTTTAACCGAGTTCTAGAAATTACCATAGATATTTCATGCTTTCATTGCGTGCAGTCGAAAATAAGTTAAGAAAAACAGTTTTCTGCGTGAATTTTGTCAAATTCGAGTAGTTTTTGAAACAAAAATTATCAATGAAAAATTCAGGCTGTAGGTTTCAAATATATACCAATGAATCGCAATGGCCCTGTTCCAAGTAGTACCATTGATATTATGTTAAAAACATCTTTGATCATAGAGAAAAATGTCTAAAACAATCTGCATTTTTGAACGGATAAGGAGCCTTAATACAGTCATTAAATGTCTCACGAAAGTTTTAATACGACTAAATAGAAGGAAGTCCGAACCCGTAGTTTCGTTAATAAGTTTAGTTTTATACAGTGGTTACTCACCTACACAGCTCCTAGGTCCGGCGCTGAATGGGATGTAGCTATAGTAGTGCCGATCTTGCGTGTTCTCAGGCAAGAAGTTGTCCGGATCGAAAACGTCAGGGTTCTTGTAGTACTTGGGGTTGCGATGGACCTTGAACGTTCCAATAACTACAGTTGATCCGGCTGGCAACACGTAGTTGTTGGTAGCTGAAGCAAGGATATTTGAAATTAAATAAATTAGTATGAATTGCTTCTTTTTGGCATGAAAATAAATAAATATCGAACAACCTCGCACAAATCGATCTAGTCTCATAATAAGCTCTAGTAGGCTTGTCTAATGGGCGCTAGACGACGATATACATACTTATCTAGTAAATGCATACTTCAATATATAGAAAACAGTCATAACCCAGGAACCAATATTCGAGTTCATCACATCACACAAATATTTGGCCCTGCCGGGATTCGAACCCAGGACTGTCGTCTCAGTAGGCAGCTGCACTACCACTGTGCCCAGCACGTCGACGGATACAAATAAAAACAAAGCTACAATTTCAAATATACTAATATACATACCGATTTTAACGTCTTGTTTTAATTTTCTCGCAATGATTGGTACAGGAGGATACATTCGAAGAGACTCGAAAATAACTCTCTCTAAATATTTCATGCGTAAGGTGTCTCCGAATGTGACTGGTCTGTCAGAGTCCCCGAAAATCTCGTACAACTCTTCATACACTTTGGCTTGAATATCTTGATGCACTCCGAGAATACAGAGTACGAAGCTGGAACCAGCAGCCGTAGTGTCGTGTCCCTGAATTGTACAAATGTAGGTAAATATATTACATCACTAGACCTATTCCTTTTCTAAAATGCTAAGGAACTGGTATAGATTACAAATACAATTTTACCTCAAACATAATAGTGTCCACTTCTTCCTTTATTTCATAATCACTAATTTTATTCACGCCACTCTGAGCAGACTCTATCATCAAATCCAAGAATGCAAGCCGTTTCTTCTCACCTAATAAAAACAATATATTTAGTTATATCGAGAATAGAATAACTATCAGTTCATTTAATTTCATCAAATCCTTACCAACATCGTTTTCATCATTAAAGTCCAAATCGTCGCGATAGCCCTTAAAAACTGAATCAGCTAAAGTTTTAACGTCGTTCGCCAGTCCTGTATCATAATTATCCTTCGTACGTGTTAGTTCTTCAATTGACGTGGGGATTATACCTTTAGCTTTGTTCTCAATATAATTCTGTTTTTTGCTTTTGATTACCTACAATTTTAATTAAACGTAAATAAATTAAACATCAATTAACTAAAACAATATTAAAACATACATTAAGTACATCTTCGATTGTTACCTTATTTGTAAGGCCATGAATAATGTTGAGAAGATTAATTTGTTGTTTAAAGAACGAAGTGAATTTAAAAATAGCGTCGAATCGCAGCCAGAATTTGTAATGCCTTTGGTGAATGATGTCACACATCCTGTAAATAAACAATGTAAGGTCAAATCATCCTTCGCACGAAAACGACAAAGACACCAAGTGTGAAGAAAGCATCATATTTTTTTCCTAGAGTTAACATTATGTTCACTTACTTCATTACTGCCATGGCATAATCAAACCCAGATTTATCCTGAGTCTTTCTTGTGATTCCCATAGCAGTCTCTGCAACAAAGATTTTTTATAGTTTAACCTATCAATATAGCACTGGTGAAAATATTGTGCTCTAATCGATATGGATTTATGCCGAGTAAAGGTCATTCCATTTACTTAATAACGGCATTGTCACGGAAATGAAATGCATTGTCTTGGATAAAGTCAATACCAGGAACAATGATGCTAGACAGGCACTTTAATATTAATTATTCGGTGTGTTTCCTTAAAAATTTAACACGTTATTAAGCAATGAATAGGGGGAAGTCCCCTAACGCCGGACGGCACCTAACGCCGGACACTCGAACTATCTCGGCAACTAGCAACGCGAGCGAATCAAAGACAAGAAATCAATTGCCGAGTTGCCGTTGCCGAGCTTCCAGTTGCCGAGATAGTTCGAGTGTCCGGCGTAAGGTGCCGTCCGGCGTTAGGGGACTTCCCCCTATTGATAACGATATTTACAGAAGTGAGGCGTTTATTAATTTTTAATGCGCAAAAGATTAAAGATGGATTTAATAAGCACTTTCTACCAACATTGTGCCTTGCATTTTGGGTCACCAGAAAAAATTGGCATTCAAAGTGAATTCAAATTAAGCTTATTAATTTATAGATCGACTTTCTGTTTATTCTTTTCTGTTGTTAAATCCAAATTGATCCCTAGATGAGATCGCAAATTCTGAATTCAGAGAGGATTAGATGATTTGTTTTTCTCCTCTAACTACATAAAAAAAAACTTACCAAGTAAAATATCGACAGTGACCCCACTCATGTAGTCGTGGACGTCGAAGGTCCTCCCAATTTCCGCCTTCATCTTGTTGACTACGTTGAGACTGTTTTGGTTGAACACGGCCATGAAAGATTTCAAGATGTTGATGTGGAATGTAGGAGCAATCATTTTACGGTGAGAACGCCATTTTTCGCCTGGAAAAGTAGAATTTTCTAGAAAATTCGTTGCGCTAAAATTGATGATTGAGATAATTACTCGTACACTCTGAGAATAGGATATTCAAGAAATGTGGAGCTCTCTGCCCTTATTTCACAACTATAACTAATGTTAGACGATAACGATAATTTCACAGACCTACATTGCGTGGTTATATTATGTACAGTCGCCATCAGATATATCGCAGCATTTAAGGCGTTCATAAATATGTGAACGCGCAGTCAATAAGAGTCGTGTTCAGATATTTATGAATACCTTACATGCTACGATATGTCTGATGGCGACTGTACACGTAAAAAAAACGATTTTCTATTATATTATATAATAAATAATACAAATGCCTACAAACGTCCGAAACTTGTAGAGATCCATCCACGTTGCCATAGAAAAATTGCCGTCGTTGTGAAATATGCATAAGTAAGAAGTCAAAAATTAAAAAAAAAATCAAAATTATTTATTTGCAACTAAACGTCAATTACAAAAATCTGTCGAATCCTCCTTTTAAGTTTGACACTTGTGTTAGGAGGCATTCGCTCTTTCGTACAAGGTTTTGAAGTTAACAATAAATAACCATCTTATAACATCTTATAATGTAAATATCTTATCATCTAATAGTAGATTGTACAACAAGTGCATAAAACGCACCATTTTACACGAGACGTTTATCCATCCGAGCGAGCTTGCGAGCGAGGATGAATATAAAGTCGAGTGTAAAATGTGTTTTATGGACGAGTTGCACACTCTACTTTTCACTTCGATTGCGAGGAAATGAAACTGCATCATGTAAATATGTACCATACTTAAAAATAAATTTAATTAAAATTTAAAGTTCCATTAGAGCAATGAGAAATAAATGTAAAAAGTAATAATTGATAGTACCTAAATTAAAATTAGAAATTTATTTCAAGAAGTTTTATTGTGTACTTTAGCTGTTGGTATCTTTGCCTTGGTCTTAGAATACTAACAAAACGAAGTAAAATAAAGAGTTTATTCTATGAAGTTTTAATTTTTTTATTTGTTTATTAAGCGACTTTTATCATTGTTATTATTATGCCAGCTAAAACCCGTTCCAGACCTTCCGATCCGATCCTAATTATCGGATGAAATCGGATAATGTGTAGTGTAGTGTAATAGATCCTAAAAATTACACTACTCCTTATCCGATTTCATCCGATAATTAGGATCAGAAGGTCTGGAACGGGTTTAAGTTTTAAGTTGTTCGTGTGGCTGTTGGACCGATCGCCTTGGTCTTCGCCGACGATTTTACTTTATGCTCTAGAGCATAAAAAGCGATTTTATGTCGCCTGCGCACAGCATAAAGTCGAACTTTTAGAGCATGAGAAGTGAAAAAGATTAAAACAATGTTGAGCATAGCTACAAAGAAATCAGTGGAATATCCAGAAGGTAGTAATCTTTATTTTTATAAATAATGACACAAAGGTAAATTAAGAAAGAAAAATTTAATGCGATCTACTACAATCGAAGCGGGGTTTGAACCCGCGACCTCTGCGTTACCGTTTAATAAAATTGTGGTGTTACCACATGAAAAATATAGAATCGATAAAAAGATTCTATACAAATATTTATTAAATTAAATGTTGTGCAAAATAGGCACAAACGGCCACACAGTCAACTATACAACCATAGACTTTAACGTGTTGCAGTAAGGTTTATATTCGTTTACAAATGTACGGTTATCAGCGTCTTAGAATGTGTGTGTGAGTGTGTATTTTGAGTTACTGTGACGCGACTTTAAAAGTGCAGAATGTGTTAATATATGAGAGACTCGGTTTCGTGGTAATCTAAGCCTTTTAGCCATAAAGTAATTTGCCTTTTACACTCGCCGAAAGTTTTAGTGTAGATATTGGTAGTTCTGTTTACCTTGTTGTATAGATGGATGGATAATGCATTAAATTGTCTTTTTGTAAAGGAAGTTCTAATGATGTTTGGTTGTTTAATTACGGAGTGTTGTTTACGTTTTCTTAGTATGCTAGGATCCGGTTTTATACTCTTATGAATTTTTAAAACACAATTTAGGATGTACAACTTTCTCACGGTGAGGACATCTGCGTCTTTATAAACGTCGACGGTGATGTATCTTATATTTTTGCCTAATAATACTTTAAGAATAGAACGTTGGGCCCGTTCAAGAACTATTATTTTACTTTTATAGGTGCCACCCCATACCGGTAAACAATAGAGGACTATGGACTGTACGAGAGTTTTGTAAATGTATACTAGAAGTTCCTTATCAGATATGTATGTGTCTTAAGTATTTAAAGAGCCACATTAGCTTCCTTATTCGGTTTGCAGTAATTTCAACTTGATCATTCCAGGAGAGTCATTCATCGATATGGATCCCTAAGTATTTAGTAGATGGTACGTGATTAAGAAAGGTGCAACTACAGTGGCTTGAAGGTTGATTTGAGCAAGTATGGGCAGTTAATTTAAACTTTTTGTGTGGTTGATTTTTTTTCGATATCGAGAATGTAATATAGTTGGTTTTGTTTATATTTAACGTAAGTAAGTTATTTTGGAGCCATTTTATCACTTTAGTCAAGCCTGATTCAGCACAGGCGTAGACCTCATCCCAACTGTCTCCGTGAAATACGAGTGCTGTATCATCGGCGTACGAGATTACATGTCCATTGGAAAGATGAATATCAGTAAGATCGTTGATGTAAGTCAAGAAAAGGGTTGGGCCCAACACACTACCCTGGGGGATTCCAAATTGAGTGGTGGGTTCATCTGTGCTAAAAATATCATTATCTAATTTCACTCGTTGTGTTCTATTAGAAAGATAGCTTTTAATAAGACACAAAAATTGACCACGTATACCTAGAATTTCTAGTTTGCGTAAAAGAATGGGGACAGAGACGGTGTCGAACGCCTTTTTCAGGTCTAAAAAGATACAGAGCGCCTTCTTTTTTTCTTCCAGGTGTTTCGTGATGAGATTTGTCAACTCTAGTACGGCGTCTTCCGTACTTTTCCTTTCCCGAAAGCCAAATTGACGTTGTGATAAAAGACTGAACTTATTTAGGTAGCTAATCAACCTTTTGTTTATAAGTTTCTCCATTATTTTAGCTACAGTAGACAAAACTGAAATGGGTCTGTAGTTGTTCACATCCCCTCTGTCTCCATCCTTATACACAGGGTGAATAATAGCCTGCTTCAGTGCAGTCGGAAATATACCTTGTGAAAAACATAGACAACTGAAATGACTTAGAATAGGAAGTAATTCTGCTTTTGCCAGTTTCACAAAATGAGTCGGAATATTGTCCCATCCAGGTGCAGACTTAGTTTTCAGGTTTAGTATTATGGATTCAATTTCATTCGGATCCGGTTCTAGTATGCCAATCGACATTGGCTGAGAGTGCAAAGAATCAAGGTAAGTAGTGACATTAGAATTATTGGTATTTATTTGTTTTGCCAAACTTGCCCCCACATTGGCGAAGTGTTTGTTTACTGTTAGCTGAAAGGTAGGGAGAGTTTGCCAAGTTTGCTAGTTCGTCATTTTTAGATTTAGTTTTGTTTAAGTTTGTTATGGTTTTTATTGTATTCCATAAGCTTTTGTTGTTATTTTTAGCTTTGTTTAGAAGGTCCTGTTCATACTCGTATTTTTGTTTTAAATTTTTAATCAAATTATTACAGAAGTTCCTATAACGGCGATAAGTTATTTTCAGTATTTCGTTAGTTGCGTCAAGTCTAGATTTTTTTTGTAATTTATTTCTATTTTGAATGCATTTTAATACACCCGGAGTTATCCAGGGTTTCAAAATACGTTTACTGCAAGGAATTTTAATTACTTTCGTACTGGTTATTAATGCATTCTGAAAGTATTGTGTAATTTTATTTGCCAAAATATTAGGGTCTGTAATGGTAAGTAGTTGATTAAGATCATAATTGTTTTTAAGCAGGTTGAGCGCGTTTGAATAATCTGTTATGGTTTTAGTGGCTAGTTCTATAGTGGAGTTAGATTTCGAATAAATGTTTAATAGTCATAAAGTGGTCTGTAATAGTGGCATCAAGTATGTCATCAGTGTATGTCTTAGAAAAATAAGAATTGGGGTTTAAGTTTATTATGATATGATCCAAGCAGCTGTTAATTCGAGTGTTTAGTTTATGCGCAGGTAACAATCCGTGTGAAGCTAACATATTGAGATAGTAAGAAGTTGAACTATTTTGAGCAATAATATTTATATTTATATCTCCTGTGATGATGACATTGTTGCCCAGTACGCTGTTTTTTAAGTGCATGTCCAATGAAGAAATAAAATTACTAGTATTTGTATTAGACGGTGAGCGATAGATACATAATATAGTGAAATTTGGAATGGAGATTTGAAGGCACGTTGCTTGATCTAAAAAGATTTCTTTTATCTGGTGTTGCTTGGAGTTGTTTACATAAACAACGACGCCATCATTTTGCGTTATTTGGTTAGTAGTGCAATAACATGAGTAGTTACGTTTTGTAGGGAGCGGTCGGTCAGGTATTAATCGACACTCCGTCAGAACAATTATGTCTAGTTTTTGTAGAAATTTGCTCAAATTTACGTCTAGGTCATCTATGTTTTTGTAAATGCTTCTAATGTTTTGGGAAACGATTGAACATGTGGGAGGTTCATCAGGCACTAATAATGGGAGGTCAGTGATGTTAGTGGCAAAACATTGGTTATTGTCTAAAGCGTCCAGTTCATTTAAAATTTCATCTTGTAACATTACACAGTGGTATAACATCGATGTTGTATAAAATATTGTGTGTGTGTATATAAATTAGATAGGGGTTTTTGTGTTGAATCACATTTTGCTTATGATTTGTTGGACAGGCATTGTTTATGTTACTAAAATAATGTTTTAGAGACGCAAAGATAATTCTAATAAATGGTTGCATTAAAACCGTAAACTGGGAGAGTACATCCAGAGACAAAAGGTATCTACACTTATTTGCTTGTTTTACATTTGTTAAGTAAACAAAAATGTAATAAAAGTATAATCTAAACAGCAGTTCAGTCGTGTTAATAAAGTTTTCGTTGACATTTAAATGAGTTACCATAATATTTAGTCATTCGTTGAATAAGACTTGCACTTGAGACTCACTATTTATCCAGATCGCCGGCGAGTTGTCGGTTTTTCTCACAAAAATGAGTCCGTAGGCTGTCCAGCAGTATTTATAACTTTTTGATTTTTTAAGATCACGAAGTAAGTTATTTTTAAGCCCAAAAGTTTTACCTGAGCTAATCAGCAATCCTTCTCCAAGCCATGGCTTGAAGAATCTGTACTCAGATGCCTTGTCGATGTGCACGTGACTATTCAGGATAACCTCCACATCGTCAGCGTCAGTCAGGAAGATGAGAAGCTTCGAGCCGAGCCAGCCACGGATGACGCTGCCGTACTTCTCTCCGTACTTGAGTCCCATTTCAACTAGTTCTGTGTAATAAAGAACGTAAAAATAATATGAAAGAAGTTCGGATACGCGTTGTCGTGATCAAGTCAATTCTGAAGTTTGTGGGTGGGGAATTTGTACAGGTACACATACCTATACCTCATTAAAACTATATAAATACCATATAAATATCAGACAACTCTCACAAATCGATCTAGTCCCAAAGTAAGTTTTAACTTAAGCTGGGGCCCAATTCGAGAATGCCGTTGGAGATATCTCCAAACGTCAAATCTCCATTAGATAACAGTTATATCGCCATTGAACTGTCATTTAAATGCGATGAGCTTAAAAGTGACATATCTCATCTCAATTTTGGAAATACGAAGGCGATAATGATTGTCAAAAATGTTATTCATGTATATAAATTTCTGTTTTGAACGAAACGTAACGGACCAATTTCACGTACTATGCGGTCAATTTAAAGTATGCGCCTGTTATTTATGCCGTCACATACAAAGGAAACGAAAATTTTGCGCGTCCGAATTGACGAAGTTGCGATATCGCCACTTGTCAAGTAGGCACACGTCAAAAGTGACGGATGGCGATGAAAATGAGAGATCTCCATTATATCTCTAAAATTGGTCGAATACCCCCCCTGATTTTTATAAATACAGAGACGTAACTGAGAAATAATTTTAATAGTGTGTGCAGCCCTAAAAGAATGGTACAAGGGCATGAAAGTAATAATTGCTTGATAGAAGTCTCTCAGGGCTCACGGTACGTAAGGACATAGGTTTACAATCTCTGTGCAAAATTAAGGTATCAAACTCGTACTATCGAGTTATCAACGCATTTACACTATGGGGAATTAAAAGCCAAAAAAATCACCCTATGGTTATTCGATCCTCCGCGGCGGCGTTACAAATTTATTTCTGGAGTGGAAAGTGTCATGAAGTTGTCCAATCCCAGTACTTGAGATATATAATAAAGAACAAAGATAAGTTATGTTAGGTACTATTATATAATTTGCAAGCATTCCATCTACGTAGGCAATCTATGATATTGCTATTTCAAGAATACTAGGCGCTATAAGGCGCCTCATGGATCAAAAAATATGACTCATGTGAAATTTCACAACATAGTGTTGAATATGATTAAAAAAATAAAGAATCATTTCGAAAGGACTTATGGTAAGAATGTTAAGCAACTTTTGTAATTTGCGTAACTATGATAAACTAGCTATTGCCCGCGGCTTCGCTCGCACAGGGTCTAGAATCGTTATCTGTGTAACTTTGTACCCGTTTTATTTTTTCTTAAAATAATACAACTAATAGAAATCTGCGCGCATATATAATTTTTTGGGTAGCAGATTTAGATATTTCTAGATCACGTCGTGGTATACACATGTGACAATTCATTTTCCGATCAACCGAACAAAATCATAGTCAAAAGTTTAATCTCCTTAAGGATAGAAATTTCCTCTAACGTTTAAATCAGTATTCTCAGTTAATACAAATAGCCGGACAAGTGCGAGTTGGACTCGCGCACAGACGGTTTCTTACAAACTATGAAAACACTGCACATTACAAAGGAAAAAATAAAATATACTCATTGGCAAACTTCACATTACCGTTGGAAAACTGTTTTACGTACTTTAAATTCAGATTACTTTTTTATTTAATTAGAAATGTATAGTTTCAGATTACTCCCTATAACTACTTCTAGTAAGACACGGTACTACTTCCCAAATTCATAGTTTTTGTTCACCTGAAAATATCTAAGTACCTTATAATTTTTGATTCCCTTGAGAGTATCGACGTTTGTTGTGGCATAGGTAAACAACCGGATCTTTTTAGGGTTCCGTACTCAAAGGGTAAAACCAGGCTGTGTCTCAAGAACGGTAATAGCTAGACAGTTGAAATTTTCACAGATGATGTATTTCTATTGCCGCTATAACAACAAATACTAAAAATAAACTAAAATAAATATTAAAGGGGGCTTGTAAAGATTATGGTACGGAACCCTTCATGCGCGAGTCGGACTCGCACTTGCCCAATTTTTTTTACGTTATAACTTAGAAGTTTGTTTTTTAACAACTTGAAAGGACTATAGTCCTGAATACTTACATAAAACCGATAGGCACAGAAATCAATCTACATACAAGCGCGCTCGAGCAAACGCACACATAGACATTGATGCGCGTTTGCTGTACGTACTGTTTTGTGGTACTTATATGGTTTTCATTTCCATTTTATTCGATAGACGGTCAGACAACCAAGTGATCCTTTGAGGGTTGCGTTTCTTCCTTTTGAGGTATGGAACCCTAACAATGTATTTTTTTACACGAACTTTTGTCACTCAATCCTACGTTTTGCATATAAAGTTTCTAACCACTCCAGGAGAGTTATCTCTTCCAAAAATGAATGCAGAGTTTATACACGAAAATATTCCTTACATGAACTTTCATCCTCTCCCTTTACTCAGACAATACAGGGGGGGTATTCGACCAATTTTAGAGATATAATGGAGATCTCTCATTTTCATCGCCATCCATCACTTTTGACGTGTGCCTACTTGACAAGTGGCGATATCGCAACTTCGTCAATTCGGACGCGCAAAATTTTCGTTTCCTTTGTATGTGACGGCATAAATAACAGGCGCATACTTTAAATTGACCGCATAGTACGTGAAATTGGTCCGTTACGTTTCGTTCAAAACAGAAATTTATATACATGAATAACATTTTTGACAATCATTATCGCCTTCGTATTTCCAAAATTGAGATGAGATATGTCACTTTTAAGCTCATCGCGTTTTAATGACAGTTCAAAGGCGAGATCACGGAGAGATGACGCTTATCTAACGGTGATCTGACGTTTGGCGATCGACACTCGAATTAGGCCCCTGGTACATTTCAAAAATTTCTGAAAGTAGTATTTTAACACACGGAATATGACCAGACTTACGAAAAGAATCTCATCTTTTCTCATCCAAACTTTCGCCTCCCATTAGATTCATTTTGGAGATGAATTTCCCAAAAACTTAAGTTTATTTTCTCAATTATCACTCTTACACAAAAAATTCCAAGCTCTTTATACAAACTGTCACCCCTCAGCGTATCCCATTAGGGGTTGAATTTTCAAAAACGCTGAAATCAATATTCTCAGTCTTTGATGAAGAGTCTACATGCAAAATAGTGCACCTCTTACTCAAAAACGGCCCGTTCCTCATACAAAGTTCCATTTTCATTTAACCCCTTTCAGGGATGAATTTCCAAAAATGCTGAAACTTGGTTTCTTACTTTGTATAGAAGAATCTTTATACGTAATGTTACCATTTTTACTCAAAGAACCTCAAGTCTTTGTTGAAACTCACCTCCCTCTTTACCCCATTAGGGGTTGAATTTTCAAAAACGCTGAAATACATATTACTTAGTTTTTGATGATCAGTGTACACACAAGATAACCTCTTCCGCAAAAAGGCTCGTTTTATCAAATAAAGTTTAACTGTCCATTCAACCCCTTTGGGGGACGAATTTCCAAAAATGCTGAAACGTGTCTTCTTATTTTGCATAGAAGAACCTATACACGAAATATTACCACTCCTACTCAAAGAATCCCAAGCGTTATACAATTTCCACCTCCCACTTTACCCCATTGGGGGTTGAACTTTCAAAATCGCCGAAATCAATATTCAACGTTTTTGGTGAAGAGTCTACACGCAAAAGAATGCACCCCTTAGGTACTCAAAAAGCCACGTTTCTCAAGAAAGTTTTAATGTCCATTTAACCCCTTTCGGAGATGATTTACCAAAAATGCTGAAACTTGTTTTCTAACGTTGCAAATTAGAACCTGTGCACGAAAAATTCCCACTCCTACTTAAAAAATCCCAAGCTCTTCATAGAAAATGTCACCTCCGTCT
This sequence comes from Apotomis capreana, assembly GCA_947623375.1. Classification (NCBI taxonomy): domain Eukaryota; kingdom Metazoa; phylum Arthropoda; class Insecta; order Lepidoptera; family Tortricidae; genus Apotomis; species Apotomis capreana. The sequence continues at coordinate 15,888,000 of OX392503.1, read as the reverse complement.
TTACCCCATTTGGGGTTGAATTTTCAAAAACGCTGAAATACATGTTTTTAGTTTTTAATGATCAGTCTAGACGCAAAACAATGCATTCCTTACTCAAACAGACCACGTTTTTCTTACAAAGTATCACTGTGCATTTAAACCCTTTCGGGGATGAATTTCGAAAAATGCTGAAATTATTTTTCTTGCTTTGTATATAAAGAGCTGTACACGAAATATTATCACTCTTACTCAAAGAATTCCAAGTTGCTCATACAAACTTTCACCTCCTATTTAACCCCTTTAAAGGATGTGTTTTCAAAAATCCTAAAATTAGTTTTCTTGTTTATAGACCGAAAATCTATGCACAAAGTTTTATTACTCTAACTCAAAAATTACGTAAGTTCCATACAGACTTTCAACCCCGATTTGACACCCTTAAAGGATGAATTTTCAAAAATCCCTTCTTAGTGCTTGCTTGCATCATATACTTGATCTACTCCAGAAATTTGAAGTTCCTAGGTTCAGTAGTTTCGGCTCTACGTTGATGAGTGAGTCAGTCAGTCAGTCAGTCAGTCAGGACTTGTCCGTTTATATGTATAGATAACTTATGATATATGTATTATTGATTGATCAAGGGATATAAAAAACGAATACCTAATATAATGTCAGGCGGCATAATGCTCATTCAGTACTTATAATGTTTCTTTGATATTATAGGTGTATAAGTTCGCAATGCAGCTAAATTGCTCAATCAAACAGGTAAAACTGTCACAGAGTCACGGTTAGAATAGAAATGATAGACAATCAAATTACGAGTATATGCTTATTGTTGTTATATCAAATAAAACATTATAATAAAATAATGTGGTCTAGTGAAACGGGGTATAAGTCATAACTTTATTGTGAGACTTAAGCTCCTTTGCTCCTAGGTTAAATCAGACTTAGGGTAAGGTTGCGATCATTGGACCGGCTCTTTCATTGGACCGCGTTGGTTTCTCGGAAACGAACAAATTTAAAAATCCACGATGGCGTCTAAACGCTACCTATTTGTACCAGTAAACCCCCCCGGTCCTGCCAGTTCGCCCGTGGCCTTCGTCGAGGAAGCACCTACGTCGGAGTGTTTCACGCGCTCCCGATGTTAAATTACGGCGCTTTTTTATACCAAGTAAATACAGTTTTTAAATATGTTTAATATGGGTTTTTTATTAATTGCGTACTTTATTTATCTGTTTATCCAATTTTCTAATCAATATGGTTCAATAAATAACGGTTTTTTTTTCTAAAAATAGTTTAGTGTTTGCACAGCAAATTGCCATGATTGGACCGGAGGGAGTTTCTTTGATTGGACTGGTCCAATCATAGAAACTTAAAATTGAAATTTTAATTGGTGTATTTTGTTTGAGCATGGCAAAACGAGGCGAATATTATGCATGGAACGAAGAAAGCATGAAACTTGCATTAGATGCTTTACGTAACCAAGAAGTTGGTCTGAATGAGGCAAGTAGAATGTATGGTGTACCAAAGGCGACACTAAAGTATAGATTTGACAAAAAAATGTAAGCCTTTACATTTTTTTGTCAAATCTATACTCCCGAATTTTGAAATTGTACTTACCTTTTAAAAAAACCATTGGTTTGATTATAAAAAAATATTTTATTTGTTTGAATTCCAATGGATGCGTTGAATGGACCGCTACAAACAATTCCCCAAGTCCAATTATAGCAACTAACTGGTCCAATCAAGGAAACAGTGGTTCAAACAAAGCAACCTTTGCGAAACCGGTTTTTATTTTTTTATTAATTTATGCTAATAAATAAAAATCTACATGTGCACCTACATGTTCTTTTAAAGAAGACTTATCAAACTTACTATTCTATACTTCCCTAATTATAATATTTCAGCTGATATGGCCATCCCAAGTAAAGTGGTCCAATAATCGCAACCTTACCCTATATCCCTTTTCACTAGGGCCACTACGTAGGTACACCCGTGTTTAAGCTCGACTGTGTGTTTGTGAGTCACTGGGCTATATATCTTTTACAAGAGGTATATCGTTATAGTTGTACATTTTATTGAGTTGAGAGGATAGATGGTTATCTCCGTGGACAATAATAGTACCTACATTACTGCAGACGCCGGGAAAGAAGGGCTTTCCGGGTAAGTAGGTATAGATAGCCGACCCTAGGAAGGCCGGATACTGATACGAAGCCGGCAAGCCCTTTTCACGGCAAGGCGTGTATAGTGCTTTTCTCAAACATATGAAATGAAATAAAAAAATTACACCACTCAAAATAATATAAGTAATTCAGTTCATTCATTTAAAAAGAATTACTTTCCGGCTTAGGCCTTCAAATTCGTATGAAATACATTTACAGTCCTCTTGAGTTGTTTCGCCCGAAACGTAATACTTTGAAGCCTGTTACGCACGTTATGAGGAAATTTCATTCCATGTTTGAGAAAAGAATATTACTACTATAAACTTACCATCGGGTTTCTTCCCAAGCGCCAACAACGCGTTGCCAAAAATCGGAACAGCCATGGGCCCAGGCAGCTTATTGCCCAACTTGTACAGTCGGGAGTTTTGCTGCCATCGGTGCAGGAACCAGAGACCCGATGCTAGCAGCAGCAGCGGGTAGAAGAGCACCCGAGAGCTGTAGTGGAACTCTGGGAGCGCTTCTAACATTGGCGACATTTTTGTACTGGTGGGAATCACATTCATATCAAATCAAATTCATGTTACAAAAGTGGACACTTTTGCTAAAAGTCTGTCATGGTGGTACTTAAGACAAGTTTTCAGGATATTTTTTTGGATGATATAAAAAAATAAGGGACTGAAAAAAGAGGTGGAGAATTTTTAATGTATAGACCACACAATGTAATCCCGGTAGGTCTACAGTTCAGTATGTAACTACTAGTATTCTATTAAAGAAGCTTGTTTGATCTAGAAGCGCCAAGTCTTGTTTTTGTTGTACGAGTATATAAATGTAACAAATTTTTATATCAACACAATATGTTTTAGTATCGTTATTGACTAAACTTCAGATAATGTTAATTTTGTGAAACTAAATTGACTGAAGATCACTACGTTCCTTGAATAAAATTAGCTTAAGCACAGCACGTACAAAGCGGTTAAGTATTTCCGAACACAGAGATGGGTAAGTACTCAAATATACATTCGTTTGAAATTATGGAATAAAAACCTACTCTAAAAACTTACAAATTTCCGGGAACACAACCTCCTTAAAATGATTAGTCTATCACTGTACTCACCTATTACGAAGGGTCCAAGCAAAAGAAATGATGAAGGCGTTACACACAACACACACGGTCTATCTGGCGGTTAGTTGCAATGTGGTTTCCATTTTTGCATGTCTTCATTTTATATGACGACTCTTTGACATTGTGATCCTACTGACAATACAATAAGGCTACGCTTATAGTTAACACAATTCCATTTCATTAACTCTTACGCGTGTAATAAAATGCATCAATAGCGGGACTTTTCACGGCCGCTTCCGTAAAAATTATATGTTTCTTCCTCGCATTAGTCCCGATTAGCACTATGTGTAGTCTCGGCCTAAATTGTAATATATGAATTAACAAAAAATAAACATATTATTTCATCCATTGCTTACTTTCTATCCTATACAATAATATACTAAGAGAGCACCAAACATCGATTATTTTAGAAAACGGAAATACATGTATAATTGTCGTGTATTTTCTTTATTGTTAGATCAAATAACCTTGTTCAGTCAGCATCGAAAGTCCTTAGTTGCAAATTTTACTACCGGCTTATATCAAATTGCATACTAAAATTGTCAGCTACTTTTGATGCTGACTGAACAATAGTTGTTTTTGAAGAAAGCTACAGTTACAACGATAAGTGACTTTTTTAAGTCACGCAAGAAATGAGCCACTGTGTACGATGGGGTCGAAACATGGGCTTCGCCTCATATCCACAGTGGTTAGGGATGGTAATTTCAAGCTGTCAATTTTATTACTGGCTTATGTCGAATGGCATACTAAAATTCACAGCTATATACTTTTATTAAAATATATATTAGTATCGAAGATGGCAGAACTCTTGATCCGATGTTTTTTATTCTAGACTTAACGCATGATGACGTGAAAGTATGTCTAACTGCTGTTTAAATACTAGTTGTATGTAATATTTGCCTAAAAAGTTAGAACAATTTAATAAAAGTATAAGTAACTTTTGTCATAACAATATCAATATTTGTCAAAATAATAATGTAGGTACATACCTAAACGCTAAAGAAGAACAAGCAAGCATAAAGATCACAGACAAATCCTATTAAAAATCCCAATAATAATGAAAGTAGAGAAGTTATATATATTATATTGATATCGGTAAAAGAGAATGAGCTAGAATTGAGAAGGACAGCAATTAAAACAAAGATCTAAGAAAGCAACAAGATGTTCCGATCAGAATTGGTCGCATTCTATAAAATAATAAGATGTCTGTACAAAGTAGGGAGTGGCTTTTCCACGGCATTTAATGCAACCTTTAGAAAATGAAAACAACAAGACCCGTCTCTCCCGTAAAATCATATTGATTACCTATCCTATAAATTTCCACTCGAAAATATTCTCTTGAAAAATAAAGTGTAATGTAACTTTTAAGTTCACATGCCTGACTTAATTCCATAGGACCTTCATAGGACATACATATGTCCTATACCTACATAGGTATTTTAGTCTCCTAGGTGTTACTTAAGTGGGGCTTCAGTGGTGGAGAAGCAAAATAAGGAAAGCTGACCATCACTAGAAGAGAGAGAGTGTTGCTGCTTAAATACTACTTAAACTTAAAGAAGAAAAGTCTGTAAAATTGTCCAGAGACAATAACGCATAGCCTTAACGCCTTTTGAAAGTCGGTTAATGCATACATAAGATAATCGACAAGTGTACTGCAGTTATTGAAAGCATTTCCTTGCCCTCCGACCGCCTCGATTTGTCATTGTTTGTTAATTAATCACTTCCAGTGCTATTAAGGTAACAATATATTACCTACATCATACCCACGTATGTACCTAGGTTATTAGTTTATAGACCACTTGTTTACTAACAAGTAAACATTTAATTTTATGTACTAGAATACATAAGTGGTGTAATTCACGCTGTAAATTGGGTCAATACTGTTTTGATCTAATACGTAAGGTACAATTAAGGGTAGATTTAAACTTAGAACATGTTCACACATTATTATAACAAACGGAACTTAATCGCGTCCAATAAAGATTTTTATTTCATTACCTTCATGTTTCGGACTGTCCTGGGACCTGAAGCCCTTCAAAAATAAGTCAGTCTCTTTGGGACCAAGAACGTAACATCGCGTACCAAACGTCAATTGAACCTTTTTATACACGATTGTTTTAATAATTAAGGATATAATTTTCTTATATTCGATGGACATTTACGTAATATTGTACTATACAAAAAAGTTTTAATGTTGGACTTAATGCTTGCTGTATAGGTGTTACTCGCATAAAGAAAGTGAAAAAGACCCATTGTTCAATTTATATAAAAAATATTATTTTCATTATTTACAAAAATATTCGCTAATGGGTCATTTAATGGATGGAATTTTCTAGTAAACCTTTTCTGGGTTGGATCTTTATCTTGAACCCGTCTGCTCTCTTCAATATAACGTTAGCTAATAACACGAACTGGCTTTCAGGTACATCAGATAGGATCTTGTAGTTCCTCAGGATAGTTGCTAGCAGCACTTTCAACTTTAGTATGGCGTATTTGCGACCTGTAACAATTTCTTTAGTCATATGCTTTTATTACGTATATCTTCTCTTGAAACTTTATTTAAGTTTGTTTGTAATATGTACAAAATTAATTAAATCTTGGAAGTAAATTTTAACCTACTTCTAAATTGTCGTATCGAATGAAACTTACTTATACTGTCACGTAACAATACAATAATTTGGCATCTTGGTGCTGATCTGATAAGGGAGACCGAAGGAGGCCGTAAAATCTCCTAAACAGCGCAAAATAGACCCATCGCGTTTGGGCAAATTTTATTGGTCTTGATGAGCAATTAGCGTTTGTGTAATGTCGGCCATAAAGCGTGTCTCAAAAAATCTTTTTCGACATCCCTTTTTTTTACATTGAGGATAAAGGCATGTGACTCAGCGCAAGTTTAGAGCCATGATACCATTTGATATACAGGGTGTTTGGAATAACAATGTAGGAACTTTTGGAGGTGATACACTGCACTATTTGGAAGAGTATGAACCCTATATGCCTTAGTCCAATCTGTGATAGATTTTTTTAAAAGATTAGAAAAACTCAATTAAAAAAATATATCACAGATTAGAATAAGACATATAGGGTTCAGATTCTTCCAAATAGCCCCCTGTATCACCTGCAAAAGTTCATACATCTTTATTCCAACAAACCCACAAACAAAGCTTGTCTTATGACTGATGTTAATAAAATCATATTACCTATAGTGGCGCTACAAACAGCTTTCATATGGCAATAATGAGCATACGTCATATATTTACATTATTAAACGCCAGTATTGATTTGTCATTAATCAAATTCAAAACATTGTTGACCGGAATGCTGCTCAATCCGTTCTTCTTGCGAAATAAATACTGAATCCTATTTAAAAAAAGTGGTCTTTCATCACTATATGGACAGTTTTGGCTTTATTATAAAAAAAATACTTGAAATTTACGAAATATTTAATCCTGTTTCCTCTTTGTTCACATAAATGAGTTATTTATTAATATTTTTAATAGTAAATATGAAAACGCAACTTCGCTTTCGACACAGTAATGACATGACATAACATAATGTCGTGTCATGACTTGACTAAGTATCGCGAGCCATTGACCGCTGGGGAACCCATCGAGGGTTCTTGAGTGGTGACCACGCACCAGAATATGAATATACAGCCGTAGGTGACCCCACAAAATGAAGATAGCTAGTCTACTGAATGAATGAGGGCAGCGCCGGATGGGTGATAGTGGCGTTCTTCGGGACCGACCTATGGCCAGTAGTGGACGTCTCTTGTCTGATGACGATGATGACAATTAAGGAAATATTGCAAAGACTCACGAATCTGAAGAATTATGATTTTACGTAATTTTGGTAGCACTAGCACTCACCCACACAGCTTCTGGGTCCTGCGCTAAAAGGAATAAAGCTGTAGTAGTTCCGGTCTTGCGTGTTCTCAGGCAAGAAGTTGTCCGGATTGAATACATCCGGATTTTTGTGATACTTGCTATTGCGATGAATCCTTAATGTCCCGATCACAACAGTAGTTCCAGCTGGTATCACATAGTCATTGGTAGCTGAAAGAAAACCATCATGTAAGGAAGTTTGTTCTATGTAGAACTCTATCTAGATCGCAGGTCTAAATTGACTGGTCTGTCAAACCAATAGACAAGGACGAGATCTATGATTTCCAATATTTTATTTGGGTTTAGGGGTCATATTCATATTTTAAACTCTTTTTAATTATGTTTTGTATAAATATAAATTATTATAAAACTATTGCAATTGTATATCATCAACTATTGTATTTTGTTTAGTCTTGTTTAGATTGACAGATGGAAGGTAGCCGATATTTGTAGCACAGGAACAGAATCTTCCTATTGCAAATAAATAAGTATCAGCTTCACGTGTTATAGAGAACCTATTGTTTTATCTATTGTACTTTTCAGCTTATAATATTATATTATATATGTATTAAATTGACGATGAGTTCGTCGCCGGGCACACATGAAAAACATTGCGTGCGAGAACGCTCGCTCTATTGATAAAATATTTATTTATTTAAACTTTATTGCACAAAATACATATGTAAAAGTACAAATGGCGGACTTAATGCCACGAGGCATTCTCTACCAGTCAACCACAAGGTCAAAAAGAGACATTATTGGTGCGGGAAGGGTGTACAACAATACGTGTATACACACGATGCAAATGTCTAAACAAAAAACACTAGTTACGTTGATAAATACATATTTAAAGATGAAAGCACGAACAAAAATTTACGTAACCTGGCTGAAGAGACCGGTAATTGAACCCGATAAAGCCCGATAAACCGGTAAAGCAGAGGTTTACCGGTTTAGCGTGTCCGCCACTCAACCACCCGAGCTCCAGATTACCTTTCGAATGATTCCTTATGCTTTGTGTGTTGATCTTTATTTTTATGTTTAAAGAATTTTATTTCTCATAAATAATTACAGAAATTCACTTATATGAGAAAGGTTACAAGTTATAACTAAAACTAAGCATACAGTGGACTAAAATGTAAAATAAAAATCTTATACAATATATACAAAAGAAATCTCATAGAAAAATCATAGTGGGTAGAAATTAATTTCAATTTACAACGCTATACACTCGGAAATCGGAATCGTTGCATTGTTTATTTGAAATGATTTACAACTTAGCTTAGGTACAATGAAAAAAATGTGATGTTTCCATATAAAAATTAAGTAGGTAAACATTACATCTTTCATTAAATTTATTTTAGTCACTTTTACGCAACAATCAGAAAATCAAACATAAACATTAAATATACTTACAAATTTTGACATCGTGTTTCAATTCTCTTGCAATGATTGGTACTGGAGGATACATTCTAAGAGTCTCAAAAATAACTCTTTCTAAATATTTCATATGCAGTGTGTCTGAGTAAGTGACAGGTCTATCAGAGTCCCCGAAAATCTCGTACAACTCTTCGTATACTTTTGTTTGAACATCCTGATGCACTCCAAGAAGGCTGAGGACAAAGCTCGAACCAGCAGTCGTAGTATCGTGTCCCTATGTTGAAAATGTTTTTTTTTTGTTTACATTGTGCTATTTTATTATATTTACGTTTATAATGTGATAAATAAAAAAAAATCCTATCATACTGGCACATGAATACTTGTTGGAATACTGTGACGGATTCATTATCATTTTTGTCTGTCGCGTGATACAGTCCGACCAAAAAAATTGAAATTAAAAAGTGGCAATACTGTAGTGTCATCCCTTTCTAATCAATCTAAGAAAACGGGGACGACAATACAGTATTGGCACTTTTTAATTTCTACTCTTTTTGGTCGCACTGTAAATGCGTCCATCGTATCATATTTAAGCTTGCTGATTATAAAAAATTAAGAAGAGAAAGAAGATTATTATTATTAATTAATAATTCGTTTATATAAATAAATGGCAGCTCACAGTTGAATACGACTTATAATATTATATATATATATATATATGTATATCAAGAGATGAGATGAACATGAAGCCAACTAGAAATTGTAATTCGATAATAACCAAAGTATGTTTTTGGCAAATAAAGTCGCCAGTGGGCCTAGGGTTAAACTAGCATACTTTAAAATAATAAATTCACACCTCAAACATGATGGTATCAACCTCTTCTTTAATTTCTTCATCACTTATTTGGTTTGTACCACTTTGAGCCGACTCTATCATGAGGTCCAAAAATGCGAGTCGTTTCTTTTCACCTACGAAGAATGCTATTTTAATACGAATGTCTAGTGATAGAGAACGACTAAATTGGTTGTAATTTATTTGTTTATATTGATGCGATAAATTTAGAAATTCATTGCCTCGAACGGGGTCCGAAAGCGCGCTTCCAACGACTTTCCGGGACAACGTGGGCGATCTATCCACTAAGCTACCCAGTCCTATGCAAGAGCCATTGATTTTTTAAACCAGTTGCTTGTTTTTTTATATGTTTTAGGGTATAGGGTAATTCATTTGTTTCTTACCAACATAATTTTCATCATTAAAGTCTAGATCGTCCCGATAACCTTTGAACACAGTATCGGCTAAAGTGTGGCCATTGGTTAGTTCTGTATCATCATTTTCTTTGGAACGTGTTAGTTCTTCGATTGAAGCTGGAATAATACCTTTAGCTTTGTTTTCTAAATATGTCTGCTTTTTGCTCTTTATCACCTGCAATTTAAAAATACAGTTGTCGTATGCTAACTAGGTATAGTGCCCGGCCAATAAGAAGGCAATCCTGACACATGACCTTACGTAACCTAAAATTCGATTTTACTGATACTGATCCGAGCAAAATCGTTAATAAAATAAATATAGCAGATTATTATTTATTACCTTATTTGTAAGCCCATGTATAATACTGAGAAGATTCTTTTGCTGCTTAAAGAAAGAAGTAAATCTAAAAATTGCATCTATTTGTAACCAGTATTTGTAATGCCTCTGATGTAGGATGTCACACATTCTGCAACAAAAAGAAAGTTATTTATAAATGTATGCAACATCTCAATATTTTAAAAGTGTTTACACCACAGTTTGTTATATTGCAACATTGATCCATACCTATACCCGGTACCTCTGGATCACGTTGGACCGGTAATCCAGAGGTACCGGGTTCGATGCCCAGTCTCTTTCGCCAGGTTACGTATTTAAATTTTTATTTGTGCTTTGATCTTTGTATCAATGGTACAATAGAAAGTTATTACATAAATAAATGTAGTTAACATTAATAGATAACTTTCCCTGTACTTAGCATACAATCTTTAAATAATAAGATTAGCTAAGTATAAATATGTAATTAGTACTTATTTTTTCCTGAAATAAACAGTTTAAATTTTAATTTTTTTTTTTTATTTCTTTAACACTATTTATTTATAAACACCTAAAAAGTTAAAACTGTCTAACCTCATGTTTAAATTATAACAGGTTAAATTATAGGATTTTCATGGAAATTTAACTTAGGTATTGGTAAAAATGGCACAAAGAAGGTTTGAAATATCATGGTAGAATGAAGATAATAAGATATCAAAAATGCTAGAACTTCAAAACCAGTAATCCATCCTCTCCATTCATCCACCCGGGTCTTGAAATGGTGCACTTACTTTATGACAGCCGTTGCGTAGTCAAATCCAGACTCGTCCTGAGTCTTTCTATTGATCCCCATAGCAGTCTCTGCAATAAGCGAATTTGATGCATTATCAAGCTACTTTCATAGCTTTAAAGGTTTTTTTTTCAATAGGAATTATAATATGTTCTGTACGATAATAATTCCTTGAGATGTCACTAATGGCAGAAATCAAATTCTACCTTCACTGTTTGTTTAGCTAAAAATAGTTGAATGTGGAAAATATTGTATAGGTCGATTCACTAAAGCTGGCGCGAATGGATTGAATGAAAGTTATGTCACTTGTCACTTTGAGTGTTAGTGTGAGTGCCGTTCTTATACAGGGGCCTCCTAATATTTTGTGAACAACAACAAAATGGGTTTTTGTTATTCAAGAAAAATAAAAAATATTAGGTATAATATAAGCATAATCCGCACAATATTTAGACTAAACAAGTAATATATATGTCCGAAAGGTATATTTAACTGTTTGATACAAAAATATTTTACTATCATGGTGTTTTATGAAGACGCTAGTTTTTTGACATACTTTTGATTTTGACTGTTGTAAGGCAGTGTAATAAAATTGTACATATTGCTTAATATTCATGCAATCTGTGTATGACCAGAATTAGGATGTGGGATGATACCTATACTATTCCATTGTCACGTATGAGTTTAACCATGTGGGACTATGCAATGGTATTAACGTAACCCACATTTTCTTGTCTTCGCGGCCTGGTAAAGGGTTAATGTCAAGAATTAATAGGTGACGGACGACTAGTTCGAATTATAAAAAACCGGCCAAGAGCATGTCGGGCCACGCTCACTGCTCAGTGTAGGGTCCCGTAGTTGCCCGTCCTTCACAATAGACGAAAATTACGAGAAAAATTTCAAGCCCGATAAAAAGGTCGTACACGCCAAGAAACAGTAATTACTTATTATCTTTTGGAAGTTATCTATAATACGTGACAGATTGAGCAAAATGTTTTAATATAGTTTGGCACTTAACCAATATGTTTAGCGTTCGAAGTGTAGGGACACCGCGCGGCTCTTAAGTCATTTTAAAGAAAATTATGAAATTTTGCAATAACTCAAAAACGGCTCGACCGATTTTATTCAATATAGTTTTCATTGAAAGTACTAGTATCCGAGGCTAAGACCCATTCGATTCAATAAGTTATGCTCAGAAATGGCTCGGCCCTCCGTCAAGCTAAGATTACTAAATTTTGTTTGTCCGATGTTATCCGAAGTTGACCGAATATTCAAAATCCGATTTCATATTCTGAGTCGGAGGACCCAAACCCAATACCGAGTTTCAGCCCCCTCGGACAAATTTGAAATTTTCGAAAAAAAAAAGTCGCCATTTTGTTTTTTTTTTCCACGACTGTACTCGGGTGGGGGTCCCCTATGATATTTGTTTGAGCATCCCCTACCCATCTCCAGCAGTTTACGAGATACGGGACTCCAAAAAAAAAAATTCCATACAAATATTGTTTTTTTCGATATTTTCCGACTTTGATCGAATTTTCGGACGCCGATTTCAGATTCATATTTGTGAGCCCCAAATGCCCCCCGATGCCGAGTTTCAGCTTCCTACCACCAATTTGAAATTTTGAAAAACAATTAAATTAATTTGGTTCGATAATTTTCATATTCATAATCACTTATTGTATCAACCTGTATGTAATCATTTTGTGACGCACACATAAATATTATCGTTCACTCATTCATTCCATTCGTGCCAGCTTTAGTGAATCGACCTATAGTGGAAAGAAATTAAGCTGATATTTATGACAAAAAATACTACTACATAACATAAGTACATATCAACTACCATATTAATGTCAAAATATATACCAAAGATAGTTTTTTGGACTCTTTTAACCGAATGATAAAGTAAAACGCGTAGGTACAGTATTTTCTCCCTCAGATAAAAATCTATATACCTACGTAAGTACTAGGTAGCTACGATGCAAATTAGTTTTTTATATGGTTAAAGATGAAATTGTTTAGCGTCGAAAAATATGATTTAAGATTTTAAGTCTAGAACATAACCTTTTTAAAATTTTATATGATCCTAAACTAACGTTATTACTTACCTAGTAAAATATCAACAGTGACTCCACTCATGTAATCTTGCACATCAAAGGTTTTGCCAACCTCTGCCTTCATCTTTTTAACCACGTTCACGCTGTTCTGGTTGAAGACATTCATGAAGGTTTTAAGGATGTTGATGTGAAACGTGGGAGCGATCATTTTACGATGAGAACGCCATTTTTCACCTGAAATATTTTACGTCAGGGCTCATGAGACGAATAAAACCTGCTTCAAGATTTGCCCTTGACTGCACTGGCACTGCAGAAACTAATACAACCCGGTTACAATATCTGTGGACCTGGCGTCGATGACGTCACGTCGGCGCTGTGGTATAGTTAAAGTAATCCAAGCTGAGCTAATCCACTTACCTGCATTCACAATAGCATTGTGTCTAATACAATCCTATCTGCTTTTGTTCTCATAAATGCGAACCTGGCGCCAACCAGTTACTTACAAAAAAAGGTTAGAACTACATTGCGTGAATATTGGATTTTCAGCCTTATTCCTTGTTGAATAGGTTTAAAATGTTTGTTGACGAGAGATCATAGTCCTTTTTCAAGAGAATACGTTCTTGAGCAGGGTCAGACGGTTGTAAAATTCCAAAAGTTATGATCACCATTATTCTGTTAGTGCATTTTGTAGTCTAACGTCCAAGGAAATAGAGTCGATAATCTATATTAACCTTCCAAGGTGGTTACAATCTGCTTTTACTACGAGCTCGTTATCTTAATTTGCGGTTTACCAGTTGTGGTTTGTTCAATGGTATTCAGTTCTTAAGTGGATTAGCTCAGCTTAGATAAATCCAACTATACGGTGCGCGACGCGACGGGGAAAGCGCGGGTAGGTACAAGGCTAGGGGGAGGGGCTTCACATTCCAGCGAGGTCCACAGATATTGTAACCGTGTTGTACTTATGTATGAGGAGAAAGCTAGACATTGTTGTGTGGATAAAAAAATGCCAGGGGCTACATATCAAATCGTAGAGGTGGTGAAACAAGTCAAGAGAACTGGTGGAATTAAGCAGAATTTATTCGTTCAAATTAAACATAAAGAATGGTTACACAAAGCATTCCACTAAATCCTTGCGGTTTAATCAAGGCTCGTTAATTGATACACCTAGTCTTTAAGCCGATTGCGTCACATAGTTACCTATTTACAAGAATATAATTGAAGTTTTTACACAAAGCAGACCTCAGTGAGCCATAGAGAACCTATAATCACATCGGTGTGTACAGTAAAGGAAATAGTAACTCGTACCCTTTTCGCTCTTGTCACTTTGACAATAAGGGTAACTATGGTGGAACATACTTACATATAAATATACATACATACATACATACATACATAGACTGCTAAACTTATAACCCTTCCTTTTGGCTTTGCCGTAGTCGGGTAAAAAGGTACGCGTGTCAGATTCCTTTACCGTAAGTCGCTATTTTGAATAACGAATAGCTGCTTTGGCGGCAAAAACCGTTAAAATTCTGTTTTTCTCAAGTTCTCTCAAGAGATGAATTAAACTTAATTTTATGAAACAAAATTTTACCAGAGCTAATCAGCAATCCATCCCCTAGCCACGGCTTGAAAAACCTGTAATCTCGTGCTTTCTCAATGTGTACGTCGCTGTTCAGGATGAGCTCCGCGTCCTTCGCGTCGCCCAGGAAGACCACGATCCTGTGGCCGAGGAACAGTCGAACAACGTCACCGAATTGCTGCCCGTAGTCAAAGAACATATCGACGAGTTCTATAAATTATAATAATTTAGTTTCTGTTAAATGCCGCGTTGCCAAGTAGCTACAACTTTACCTGTGAGATACAATAAACCAAAATAACTAGTGGCTCTGTGAACTATAGACCTCGCGAGTTGTTTCGAAATCGTATTGTTTTCAACTCATTATACCTATCTCCCCCGCTTTGAAAAAACCTAAAAACTGAATCGACAAGAAAATTTACATAGTTCACGAGAATCAAGGCCAGAACAGACGGAAATCAGGCCATCCGGACGTATATATACAAATATTTTAGGTCAAGCTGAATCGGAGATGCAATTATAAAGCTCCGTATAATGTGTGAAAATTGTGTAAGTTGAAAATAAGAGGCCTTATTCCTTTTAAAATTTATTTATTTCGTATTATGACAAGTATATTAATAAGTAATTTCAACCAACTTTTTGAAGTGAATAATACTTTTCCCTGAGTTCTAGGTAGTAACAGCTATTTCATGCTTTCATTGCGTGCAGTCGAAAACAAGTGGAAAAAACTAATTTTGCGCTTGAATTTTGTCAATTTCGAGTAGTTTTTGAAACAAAAATTATCAATGAAAAATTCAAACTGTAGGTTTCAAATATATACCAATATATCTCAATAGTCCTGTTCTAGGTAGTAACATCAATAATATGTTAAGAAAAATGTTTGATCATAGAGAAAAATGGCTAAAACAATTAGCATTTTAAAATGAATAAGGCCTCTTAATCGCACATAAGTCAATATTTGACTGATTGCACTTGCAGGTTAGGTAAAAAAGTAATGATTTACGTCAAATAATGTGGCCATGGTAACCACATTACATCTAAGGCAAAACAATGGAAAGTCTAGATAGGAAATTTAATAAAAGGGTTTCTCATGAAAATTATCAATCCCCGCCTATTCGGAATTTCATCATTACATTCAAGTTAAGAGACATTGCTACTTCAATAATGTTAGGCGCAGTTAACAGTCGCTCTTCTGCTTATGTTATCTCATAATAATTATGTACTATGGGCTGCCCAAATGCAGGACCAAGTTAATAATGAATTCATTCATAAATTGGCCAAGCAATTCTGCAACTCATAGTTCCTACTCAACACTGAATCTCCATGTTTTCAAGGAATTATATTTGTATGTAGCAAGTGGAATTGTAAAACAAACCGTAAACAATTAATGTGAACTTAATTGTAATATAATAGCGATGATTTTTCTCGAATACGAATAATCAAATATCACAAGAGTAATTCCTATGCTGCTCCTATCTCAATCTTATTCATAATATGTGATATTCGTACGATTAATTTCGTTGTAACGTCATTACAAAATTTCAACCGGTATAAATGGAATAGGCAACCGAAATTGCCATTAGAACTGACCCTCAGGTTTTCTTCCAATCGCCAACAGCGCGTTTCCAATTAGAGGAACAGGCTTTGGTCCAGGTATCTTATGCGCCATTTTGAACAGACGTGAATTTTGCTGCCATAGGTGCAGCAGCCAGATGCCAGCGGCTACTAGCAGCAGAGGAACGCAGATGATATTCATACTAAATAGTAGCTGCGGTAGGGCTTTTAACGTCGTCCACATTTTTCTACAGGGCACAACTGTAAGTCCTGCAACAGATACAATCATTAATTGTGTCAATCAATGAAAATAAGGTCGCGGTGTACACTGAGAATGTACGACGGTTAATATTTTTTTGTATGGTAAGTACTTAATAAAGTAATGGATGTGTGGAGTGACGAGGAAAGATCGGATTAGAAATGAGTACATAAGAGGAAGTTTGAAAGTAGCACCTGTGACGGACAAAATGAGGAGCAGTAGGTTAGCGTGGTACGGGCATGTAATGAGGAGGGATGAACGTCATATTGGTAAAATAATGTTACGGATGAATGTCGAAGGACGAAGAGTGATAGGTAGGCCAAGAAAGCGATGGATGGATTGTGTGAGAGAGGACATGAGGAAGAAAGGAGTAAGCGCTGAAATGACGAATAATAGAGATGAATGGAAGAAGAAAACATGTTGTGCCGACCCTACATAAGTGGGATAAGGGCAGGGAAACAGATCGAAGGACTTTTAAGCAAACAGGGAATTGTTCAGGCTGAGTACTTCATTTTTCACCAATGAACGTAAATATGTATTTTTCTATCCATTTTTGAGATACAGTTTGTTAAACATTAGTGTAAAAATCTGCACATATCAACCCTAGCATCTTTTGAACATCGTTTTGTTAGACAGGTGTCAATTTCAATGTAAATAAAACCTTTGAGTTAGTAGGGTTGCCAATGATATTAAAATATTTTATTTTGACGACTTTCTTACTTTTCAATTCAGCTTTACAATTATAATAGGTTGATGTAGATCACTCAGATGACACTATCCTGTCAGCTCAGTCTTTACATATATGGTCCAACCTGTATATATTAACATGGAACATGAAATCAAATCACAACATGAAAACTTTACAACTTGGTTAATAAAAAATATTTTTATATAGTCCGTTCGCACATGCGAATATTTTTTTTTTGAAAGGTTTCTAAATGCCGATGTCCGATCTGATCAGATCAGAAATAAATATTTAATAAGGTAGTTTGATTGCTATGAAATTTTCATTAAAACTTTAGTAAGTATGTTAAAAAGTTATGTGTATTAAAAGTAAAGACTGTACTTATTTATTTTACAAAAACCGCAAGCATCGTCAAATTATTTTTTTAAGGGCGCAATGGCAGAATGACTTATTTAACATATGTTTTTTTCTATGGCTGAACGCTATGATGTTGGGTTAAAAATTGATATCGAAACAAAAGATGGGTGCCTTCGTGGCAAGGCACCTGAAATGTTTGATGTTAATGTTGTAAGTAATATCATTACATACTAGTTTCGTGTCGAACCCGCCGCCGCACCCAAAACGTTGGATTTTCAAGCCTTATTATATTATGGAACACAAGTTCAATATTTCATAGCATATTTGAGAAAATATGTATGTGTAAAGTGAAGAAAATATATACCTATTGTTTCAGGTGTATTCCGTGACAAATACTACGACAATTATCATAGCTTATTCTCGAACACAATTAACATTACAATTTAAATGCTAATTAACAAAAAGTTATATACAATCGATCATTATATAATGTATTTCCTGTTGTAAGTACGAGAGATGAAAACGGGTATACTATGAAAAAAAAATCAAAAATAAAACAGAGTTTATCGCGTATTAAAATGAATTGACTTATCGTATCGTATCGGACCCTATCCTTTTTTGTTTTCTTTCTAACTACATGTTCCAGCTGCGGAAGTAAGCTTTCCTCGCTTTTCTTATATATATCGCTACGTTTCTAATATTATTTTCACACCCCTGGCACTATTACATTCTTTAGCACTACCCATTTCCATCGTGTTTTCATATTTCTCATCTCATTTAAATAGGTATAATGTCCAACTCCAAGCGTGGTGGGTTGTTCTACTTTTATACCAATAACAAATCTGATCCCTCTATAATCATCTTAATTACGCTACAAAATACACATTACGGTACAATTATCATTACAATATTTAACACCATTGCCGGTTTTTATGCATATACATTTTGACGTCACCCTTGGCCGTAAGTAGGATTTTCTGTCCACTACGTGGCGTGGAGAGAAAATCACACTTCCAGGCCGAAACAAGACGTAAAACTTTAGATAAACCACGGGCGGTTATTTGTAAAGCCCCAGATCATATATTTACGAATTCACCGCCCTAGCTATGTAATGTACTATTACATATTATTCATATTCGTATTCATATTAATTTATTTATAATATTTTCAATGGGTTCGCTTTATCTTGCATAATATCGATTCTCCGAATTTCATTTCTCATAACAGCTGTCACCGAAATTTTTTTCTCCGAATGATTCTTTATCATAATCATTTAGTATCATAATTGTCAGTTGGCATACTATTCATTTCTCATAATTTTATATGGCAGAACATTAATATCGCCGTATTTATTTACCTACTAAACTGATACCAGTAAAATGGGTTAGGTTAGGTTAGAACTGCGACCACAACAGAGCCGAACTGCTGCCAGTAAAGTAGGTTAGGTTAAAACCGAACTTAATGGTTAGGTTAGATTAGAACTGCGACCACAACAGAGCCGAACTGCTGCCAGTAAAGTAGGTTAGGTTAAAACCGAACTTAATGGGTTAGGTTAGGTTAGAACTGCGACCACAACAGAACCGAACTGCTGCCAGTCAAGTAGGTTAGGTTAGAACCGAACTTAATGTTATTTTTTTGCAAAATTTCAAATTGGTGCTAGGTGGCTAAAACTCGGTATCGGGGGGCTCTCGGGGCTCAAAAATATGAATCTGAAATCTTGTCTGAAATCTTGTCCGAAAATTCGGTCAAATTCGGAAAATATCGAAAAAAAAAAACGATTCAAAATTTCAAATTGGTGCTAGGCGGCTAAAACTCGGTATCGGGGGGCTCTCGGGGCTCAAAAATATGAATCTGAAATCTTGTCCGAAAATTCGGTCAAATTCGGAAAATATCGAAAAAAAAACGATTCAAAATTTCAAATTGGTGCTAGGCGGCTAAAACTCGGTATCAGGGGGCTCTCGGGGCTCCAAAATATGAATCTGAAATCTTGTCCGAAAATTCGGTCAAATTCGGAAAAAAACGATTTGTATGGAGAAAATTTCAAATTGGTCCACGCTCGCACGCTCGCTCGGCCATTTATACCTACTGGGCCGGAAATCCTCATTTTCCCGGCCTCTGATGTAATTTGTGCTTCGAACAATTTTTATGCAATCTAAATATTATGAGATATGAATTTCTTCGAAATAACTATTCAGATAAAAAAAAATATGTGACATCACATTATGAGAAAAAAAATATGCAAAATAAAATTCGGAGAAATGATGATTCTGTCAAAGGTTGTTTATGCAAAATGAAAATATGAGTATCAATTTTATGCAACATAATAGTGAACCATTTTCAATATTACTAATAGAGAGGTAATTTACACCACTGTTACGTTACACAGTTTTAGAATGCAGTAGTTGTAGTACCTACGTAGTACCTAGGGCAGAGAAATAAAAATTGTAAACGTCCCACATCGCAGGTGTTTGTGAGCCACACCGAAGGTGAAGGCCATAAATATGCCATCTGGGGCTTTATTATTTCTGGCCCGTGGTTTGTCTAAAGTTTTATGTCTTGCCTTGGGTAGGAAGTGAGATTTTATTCCCGCGTAGCGAGCAGTAAATCGAATCCCAATTACGGCCTGGGTGATGTAACATTGTTTAAAGAAAATTCTATAATGTGTTATCAAGGGATTACTGATTCACGAAGTTAACAAACTAAGTGACGTGTACTTTCCTATCGTGCAAACGCAACTAGTGCAAACAACTATTGGTCAAATATTGCCAGAGCTCCTTTTAAATTATGAAGATAATAAATATGCCTTGTTAATACCTAATGTTGACACGCGAATATTTGATGCTGTAAGAAACACGCTTCCTGCTATGTTTATATACCTACAGTAGGGGCAAGAATAATATCATTCTTCTTCCTTCAAAAGGCTTCGAAGAATTAAAACGTTCTTAGCTGTCAGATATTCTATTTTTCTATCCTAATAATAATTAAAAGCAAAGGAGTCGATATTGTGCGGCACGTCACAGTACTTTTGGAAGTATAATTAGGATAATAATTGTTACTAAACTGAAAAAATAAATATCTTTATTTTATATTCGCTATCTACACTATTTGGGAATTGGCAATTTTCATTTGGATCCTATCCTTGAATCTTAAATTTAAAGTATTTGAATATGATATATTTTGCCGCTACCTACTGTACTCATAAACTCAGTGGGATGTACTTCCACTGCTGGACAAAGGATCTACACGATGACCGTATTAGCGCATCACATATTTTCATTTGACGTACAACTAAACTAATATGTAAACTTCACGTAAATGTCGGCTTTTAACTGTAATTCATACTGGTAGCTGTATTATACTATGTGTTAAGTAATATATAATACAAAGTACAGACAATATATGTAATATTGTCTGTAACTTATTAATACAAAGTTACATGTTTCATTCTATTATATATATATTATTACTTAACACATATGTATGAACTTCAATTTCCAATATAGAAAATCTTTAATTTAAATTCAATAGGATTTTATAATAGTAGGTATATGATTATCAAGATATCTTGTTGAACGCCCTCCCTTTATTTTACATTACATGCCCTCGCAAAAGATTTAAATATTTATCAAACGTACAATACGAAACAATAGTCATCACCGAAAAAATCAGTAATAAATGAGTTAATCGGAAACATTTGAAGCTCCGATTCCAATAGATTACAATCTTATAAACGTCCCATGTTAAATAATTACACATATAAATAACACATCGTTTGATAATCACTCTTGTTTACATAATCACTAAGTTTGCTTTCTTATTAATATTTGATCGCTGTCGAGTATACCTAAGACGTGATAAGATAGTATGGTATCTATTAAAGAGATCCGTGGGACATGAAATTGTTGTTTCGGACGAGTGATGCAGTGGTGGCCGGTTGCTCTACGATGGCGCACGAAAAAGTGATATCAGAGTTGGAGAAAATCCATAAAAAAGACTTGGACAAGGAAAGTGAGGCTAAGGATGTGTATTATAACACGAAAACGCCGTATCGCCGACAGGTGTGTTTTGTTTTATATTTGACGTGATGTGACGGAAAATTGGCGGAAAAAGCTTAGTTGTATTCGGATTTTAATAATTTTACTACTTTATTTTAGGTTCAAAAGAAACCGATTGAATGTCTCCTGTTTTTAACAGTTGATGCGAAGGAGTTACATTCATCGGTACTGTATAAGAGTATTCTTATAGCTATTTTCGTAACTTAATGGGTATATTCAAACTAAGAATGTCTAAAAATAAAAAGAACGTGGATTCGAAATTTGGAATCTTAGGAAATTTATTGCTATTTAAATTTAAGGTGACTTTACCAATTTACAAGTAGGTTAATTCCCAATATCATATGACTATTGATGTTAACCTATTTACTTAAGATGGGAGGCCAAATTCAGATTACATACAAAAGCCCACCCATACCCATAGTACAAGCTTTGCTTAGTTTGGGACTAGGTCGATTTGTGTATGATTGTCCCTAAAAGTGATTTCACACTAAAAACATCTAAATTGATACATTATCTAATTTAAATTCTAATTATATTACAGAAAAAGCAGTGACTTTGTTATAATATCCTGAGTTTAATGTTATTAAAATGTTTCCCAAATAAGTTCAGTAAGCCGTGGGTAATCACTACTGCACAGCGGCTGCAGCTGTAGCGCAGCGTGGGACGTCCACCTACAAGATGGACAGATGACCTTATAAAGGTCGCCGGAAGGCGCTGGATGCAGGTCGCTTCCAACCGGTATATATGGAAGTCCAAAGGGGAGGCCTATGTTCAGCAGTGGACGTCCTGTGGCTGAGATGATGATGATGATGAATCACTACTGTGGAATGAAATTGATTTTCGTATGCATGGAACCCGTTATACTATTAAAATATTTTTCCAACGATTCTTGAGAAAACTGAATAGTTACGAAACTTACGGACGTTGGTAAACTTGAACCGGTCCGGAGCATTCATTAACCTAAACTACAGTTAAATAGGTATTGAATTATAATTAGACAATGAGCCACCGGACTTCCTTGACATTCCTCATTTGTATTGTAATTAGGAAATATGCGAGACATCGTTACTGTACCGTTCAATCGAACTATGAGGTCATAGTTCGATTCACAACGGTATAATACTAGGGCATAATTCGACGCTTATAATTATTATATACGAGTGAGATCTCGCTACTTTAGCGATATGGTTTATTCGAAGTAACCGGGATGTTCGGTGTTACTGAGAAACAATAATATTTTCCTCGGTCTCCGCGACTGTGACACATTTAGATAAAACGATTTAAACGGATTATATCGCGTACAAGAGCCTCCGTGACGTTTCTGTATATTTCCAAATACCGTCGTCAGGAAGGCTCAAATAATTAATATACGCGATATAATCTGTTTAAATCGTTTTATTTAAATACTGAGAATCAAATTATTAGTTATCTTTATTGTGGCGATACGGTATGATGCCTTTATTAGATATTTTTCTGAACATTGCATCTATTAGTTAAGTCCATTTACTAGTCTAGAATTACTGTTTATATATTTTCCAAAACAAACATTGTGCTTAAAATGTATAATGTCATATCGTAATAAATCTAAGTTCGTCGTACTTATGATAAAGAAAGTGCATCTTTACAATTTATTGATATACTCGTACGTTACACGTGCCGCTGTTTCTTACAATATGTGACATTGATATGATTATAATGTAAATAGTAATAAGGTATAATATACAAGTCATTTAAACTGTATCAATATTGTCGGTTCGCAAGTCCTTGCAGATAATTTTTTTACGAATAGCGAGATGAAAATTTGCCACATTCGTAATCGGAAGACTTATCGTGGCCGAAATGATAACATATCAGATTTTGTAACGCAAATTTTCACTGCACTTTACCTAAATACTGATAATATTATACTAATTATATAATTATTCAGAGGTTTCGATTTTCTGCACGGTCAATTTGAGAAATATTACTTTGAAATATATCTTGCCCTAATCTATCTAAAGGGCAAATTGTATTCTTTTTATTGTCCACATATCCACAATAACTACTTGACTATAATCGGCTAATTAGATTGCTATGCAATGTGTCGTTTTATATATCTATTACTTTGAGTATTTGCGGTTTACTTGTGTCACGACCAACCTTCATTTTCTACTAGACACTCGTTTGTATATCACTATTTACTGACCTTGATAAACAATATCCCTTGATCCAATTACCATACTTATAATTATAAGTCTGATAATGTATGTTACGGTTAAATTAAAAATGTTGTTTACAGGCTTTGGCCGCCCTCGGAACGGTGATGCTCAACTGTGGAGTCGGTGCCACGGCGGGATTTTCTGCTGTTCTCATCCCACAACTAAAACATGGTCACAATAAGCTGGACCACAAACTTAACACAGAAATGGAGTCTTGGGTAGGTACGTGTATCATCATTTAAATTTACTAAATAACTCTATTGGATGCCACTACCTACGCATTAGTAACGCATTGGTGGCATGTTATAATAAACTTAATTTAGATGTAGATTTATAATTACATAATATTATTACATATAACTTATTAGCAATTCAGATATTTTTATTAATTAAACTGTCCATGTCGTCGCGGATAACGTGTTTAAACAGATGTTTTAATTGGAGTATTGACAATTTACATTTATTTTAGCTGCTGCTGCGTCGTTTGCTCTCATATTTGGCAACTTAATATCGGGATACTTGATGGAAAAATACGGACGACGAAGTTCACAAATCATGCTGTCATTTCCATACATGGCCGGATGGGCTATTATCGGCTTCGCCAATAACATTTACTTCGTGCTACTGGGAAGATTCATCACAGGATTCTGCCAGGGTTGGCTAGGCCCTTTAGGCTCAGTGTTTGTTGGAGAAATCAGTAGTCCAGTCAACCGATCGGTTTTTTTAGCCGGCTTATCCCTGGCTATAGCTTTTGGTGTGTTCATGTCACATTTATTTGGGACATTGATGCACTGGAGATACGCGGCTCTACTGTGCGGATTGTTCCCTTTGATTGGATGCGTGCTTACGTATTGTGTTAAAGAGTCCCCCACGTGGTTGGCATCTAAAAACCGAATTGATGACTGTATTGCATCATTCCAGTGGTACCGCGGAATGAGCCCCGAGATGAAGAATGAACTCGATAAAATTATATTTGAGCAATCTCAGAGAGATCAATCGAAAAGTAAGATGAAGACTTTGCTGGCGAATATAAGAAAGCCTGAATTTTGGAAACCTCTGTGCATAATGATTGTATTCTTTATTTTGACGCAGTTGACCGGAGTTAACGTAATTTGCGCATACACAACGGAGATGATGAAAGAACTTATCGGGAAAAATGGTAACAGAAATACATCGAGCGCCGCCATGTTGAGTGTGGACATTTTGAGATGCGTTTCTCTAGTTGCTGCCTGCTTCTTGCTCCGAAGACTCGGCCGTCGACCGATGGCAATGTTCAGTGGAACGGCCACTTGTCTCACACTAATCGCCCTCTCTGGTTACTTGTATCTAGTCAGTACTCGTGTCATAAGACATATATCACCATTTATTTCACTAGGCCTCATAGCTATTTACATAATCGTTTCTAATTTCGGTGTCGTGCCTCTACCGTGGAATATGGTCGGTGAATTATTTGCCACGGAGACCAGGGGTGTAGGCTCCGGTTTGAGCGTCATGACCACGTCCGTAGCTTACTTTGGAACTATTAAAACAGCTCCCGCAATGTTCGAGAGCATAGGACACCACGGTACATATCTGTTTTATGGATTATCTACATTGCTGGGTACTGTATTTTTGTTCTTCTGCTTACCTGAAACAAGAGGGAAAACTTTGATAGAAATTGAAGAGTACTTTAGGAATGGTAAATCAACAAAGACACGACCTGTTCCCGATGACGTAACAATCTAACTTAATTTATTAAATTAATAATAGCGCTATGATGCAACTTAAAGATCTCTAACTGTAAATATTCAATTTAAGCAGTCGACATATTAATTACCTAGGTAGTCAATTTAATAATTACATTTACCAGCAAGAGAATAGATATTAGGTAATAAATAAGGTACACCATTAATATCAAGTTATTACTAAGTAGTTGTAAATTAATATATGAATTAAAGTCTGATCGAGTCAATAATAGATAGTAATTAGTGTCAATGATAAGAAATAAATGTGCCATTCTCACTGCTGTTCGACAAAATAGAGGTTATTTTAGTTAAAGTGCAGTTAGCGTGTGTCTTTGTCAGTGATCGATCTAATTAAACATATGTAATAATACTTATACTGCCTTCTTGATATAACACCGTTTTGAGAATTTGCTTACGGTCTGTGGACCTAAATGATGCTCGCGGTTCTCGCGCGATTAATGAATAAACGATAAATTATCCGCCACTGTCGGTCTCACGTATTAGTCAGAAAGTGACGGTTGCTTTATCAGTTATTTGCAACGTGATAAACACGACCATCATAGGCTCCAGATGTTTATGCAAATGTAAAAGATACTACGTCTTAAGCCGTATACGTATGAAGATCTAAAAATACTCTGATGCCGTTGCTCCCACAAAAAACTGGTTACAAATTAAGGTCAATTAATAAACTTTATTTTGATACTCGTTGAAGACATGTATTATACAAATGATGAACCATTTAATTGTTAATTAACGAAGTGTATTTGAATGATGATGTATCGGTGAATGGAGGTGTAAGAAAAGATGCGGATAACAAACAAAGATATATTAAATGTAATTTGAAACAAGCTTCCTTGTGTTTTACATTTATTTCACATTTCAGTAAGTTTACAAGGCGATTGTCGAAACTATATTAATTATGATGTCCTTTAAATGTCTGCTTCTTAATGTTAGTAAATGCAGCAACTTGAGGTGTCACTATTGAAAACCATAATGTATTGTATGTCATAAGTTCGTTAGTCTTCATTTTATTTTTCACAAAAACAGTTAACAATTCAGGGTTGTTATAAAACAAAAAATAACCTCAGTTAAAGGGGTTTACTTTCAAAATTCTTCAAACAAAATCTCAATCATTTCAGAATTATGACAAACAATTTTATGACTTTCAATATGTAGGTATGCGAGTAGAAGGAGTATCGCAAATTTTGGTCGAATTAGCGCCCTATACGGTTTTGAGTCATCCACCCAAGTACCACAAAAGATGCATAAGATAATATAATATAAAAACCTCATACCGCTAATTTAAGCTGAATAAAGGCTGTATCAGTGCTTAATGCAGCCTTGTGTCCTACTAAGACAGACTCTCGCCGGTGACCGGAAGCCTCGCAAGTGTGTGTGACACGTGGACTCGCACCATCTGGGCATGCACTGAGTTCCCACGTTCGTGGTACGCGACGAGTTTTTGTCGACGCACGACAAAAAGTACCAGGAGAGCATCTGGAGAGTGGAGGCTATTTTTGGAGTGGCCTCGGCTGAGTGTTTGTGATGTAAAGTGTGCGGAAGTCAAAGTCGACAATGTGACATATATTATGGGTTCCATGTTCCATAGAGAAACGTGGATGAGTTTCCGATTGAGTAATCTTCACTGGGTTGGTTCACAAAATGTTAAATAGGAAAACCGATACAGGTTTGCTTATATTATTATAGGAGAACTAGAAATGCATATGTTGCATAAATTGGCAAACCCGTGAAAAATGGTTATCGATAGACGCAAAGTTCTATGAGTAGGTATTAATTAGGTATTTTGAATAGGTACTATTTTACAAGCATTAATTTAGTCATCTATTTGACCTTCACAGTTGTTTGTTTCATCTCAATTTGTTAAGCAGTCGCCCTATAATTGGTGTTTATTGCGATCCAAACCTTTGTCGAATCAAATATTATTCCATTTCTATGTCGGGACTTGGACGATATTCGTATTTAGTATCATAGCGAAGCTTCTCTTTTTGTGAATATGAAATACATAGCTATATTTTGCAAACATTTGAGTTAATTTAATAGTAAAAAAATAGTATGGTACCTATACTTATATAATTACGTGAAGTTTATTGTAAGAATCAAAAGCACATCAAAATTACAATAAATTAAATTAAACAATAAAACTAGTAACTAAACCTAAATTATTATCTAATCAAAAAGCCCGCCCCGAATTGTTCCTGGTGCAATATACACTTTTAATTTGCCACAGATATAACGTATAGTTTTTTTAAACATCTTAGTTGTTCGAACAAAAGAAGCGTCTTAGTTTCAGCTTGGTCCAATATATATATATAGTTACAATTGCCCAGATTTCCGGCGGTCCCGTCTATAATGTCGCTTGTCTCAAACGATTCTCAGATATTAGAGATAAACGATTTTTGGAGTAGGTATTTCGACCATTCTCTTTTTTAGTCGATTTAGTTTTTTTTTTAATGGTGGCGATATGGGGGTAACAAGCTTAAAAAATTTGAAATATCAGCCTTCCTTTATTTAGATCACTATTACCTGATGATATAATGTACCATATACCAGAACTATATGGAACGACTGATCTGAACATTGACAATCTATCTAAACACGCGTAATTACCAAACGGGCAATGACATTGGCAGAAGATAACAACCATGTTGCAACAAAGTACACATATATCGGAGAGATTAGTCATAAATGCATCTGTAGTGAAACGTGAGAAGTCTTTGATAACAGTTTTCTCATTATCATTTTATGAGCCAGAGAGGTCAAAATCGTAGTTTTAAAGAGTAACGCAGGAGATATCACCATGGTAACAAGCAACAGAAAAAAATTGATTGACCCAGCTACAACTATAAAATGTTCAGGTTTTATAAAATCGATGCCATCTGACAAATTGATTAATAACAGATACACAATTAAAACAATGACCAGGGCGCTAAAGTGTATCGCCACTTCGGAGATCTCTCCGAGATATCAGAGAGGTATATCTGGAATTTTGGAATTAGAGCCCCGTTCTGTTCATATTATGCATATCAAATTACCCTGTCAGACTGTCTAGACATTTTGCACCTAGCTTGTTCAAGTGTCTTTATAAATCATCTGAAAGTACAGAAATAAATAATGAATAACTGTT
Organism: Apotomis capreana; assembly: GCA_947623375.1. NCBI lineage: Eukaryota > Metazoa > Arthropoda > Insecta > Lepidoptera > Tortricidae > Apotomis > Apotomis capreana. The sequence continues at coordinate 15,859,526 of OX392503.1, read as the reverse complement.
GTGCAATATTAATATAACCCAGTATTATAACACTACTACCTACTTATATATATAGGGCAAATCAATAACAAAGCAATCGGTGTTGGCGTATGTCATGATTGCCCATTAGCATACCCGAGGACCATAGACAATGATAAAAAATCTATTGCCTTTATTTTCGTGTCAGTCCGTACTTACCCTTCTGTATTCATGATAATATCATTGATAGTACGCAGTGGCCAGGAACGAGCGGAACGAATATTTTAATATCTGAATGCGCTTGCGCCACGTGGCTGAACGGAAACGCTGCACGTGCTACCAATTAGAAAGGAAAAAATAAAAAAAAAACTTGACTAGATCGCTTGAAGCGCTCCGGTGGGAGTCGTCATAGAAAACGAATAACTAACCCCTTGCAATGGAATGCAAACCTTTCTTAGGGTATGATATTACTTTCGGTTTTTAAATACGACGGGCGTTGTTTTATTTATTATATCTTTTCGTGTATAAGTTTTTTATAACAGAAATAAAGGGGCTGCGTGTCCAGCCAAGATTGTAGTAAAACCAATTCAAATAAAAAAATAAAGACTCAAATTCTGAATTAAAGTCGCTTAATATAGGTTAATTTAAGATAATTAATAATTTCATCCGTTTGCCAATTAGATACTTATATGTAATTGTTTTTGACCTCTGTATTTTATGGTGACGTCACTATTGACTTGATTTTTACTGCAAAACGGTCAAGTAGTGAAAAAGGAAATATTAAATATTTATAACTTTAGACAGGTGTTACCTTTGTGAGATATCCAACTGACGAGCTAGCGACCTTCACCAAAGAGGAATTTTGGCCGAGAGGTGTCATATTCCGGCGCTTCCGTGGGCTACCTGATACCACGGACAGCGTAAACACATCGCAGTAGTAATGTGACCTAGTTCTTTTTTGTTAGGGTTCCGTACCCAAAGGGTAAAAACGGGACCCTATTACTGAGACTTCGCTGTCCGTCCGTCCGTCCGTCCGTCCGTCCGTCCGTCCGTCCGTCTGTCACCAGGCTGTAACTCAAGAACGGTGATAGCTAGACAGTTGAAATTTTCACAGATGATGTATTTCTATTGCCGCTATAACAACAAATACTAAAAATAAAATAAAATAAATATTTAAGGGGGGCTCCCATACAACAAACTTGTTATAGATTATATATATGTATAGGTACGGAACCCTTCATGCGCGAGTCGGACTCGCACTTGCCCAATTTTTTATTTTGTATCTAATATGTATGTTAGATTATAAGGTATTTATGTAATTGGCCTTTGATGCAAGAAACAAATAAATTGAATTGAATATGTAATCTTATTGTTTATTGCGGTACTAGAACACTATTATAGGTAACACAAATCGTATAATTTTTGTATATCCCAATTAACAATGATTAAGAACATACGAATACCGGTCTAAATCAGAAGTTTGATACTGAAATGTATACGAGATCTGGCAGTAAATATAGTCTACTTTGGCCATAAGTGGAAATGCCAGAAGCAATTAATATATCTAAATTTGAAATGTTTCCTTTAAAATGTTAATTCGTCAGTGAATGCAGCTTAATATCCCAAAAAAGGTTACCGTAACATCGGGGTACTTTGACTAAATTCCTAAAGAAATAAATTACTTGTGCTAGGCAAAACTAATTAATAATAATGAATAGTTAGGTAGTTGGATGCTATTGGTAAAGTTAATAAATAAATATTAATGGACAATCATATACAAATCGACCTAGTCCCAAACTAAGCAAAGCTTGTACTATGGGTACTAGACGACGATATGTACATAATATATAAATACATATATAGATAACATCCATGACCCAAGAACAAATATTTTGCACAAATATTTGCCCCGGCCGGGATTCGAACCCGGGACCGCCGACTCAGTAGGCAGGGGTCTACCAACCGAGCCAAACGCGTCGTCAAAAGTTGACCCAGATGAGAAAAAAATGAAAATATTGTTGTTGGATAATTAGAAATCATTCCAAAAAAGTAAAATCGTAATTTGATTGCATTATTCATAGATTCCTGAATAATTTAGGTAAACGCCACGATTGGCTGAATGCCTGGAGGAAGCAGGGTTGAATTGTACGCGAACTGCGGAACTAACACATGCTGCATTATGCTGTTGTGCATCCGGCGCAGTTATTAACGGGGGTTGAAAATATTAAAGGTACTGATATCTGGCAACAATCTGGCACAACATTCTATGGTTCGTCACAGAATAGATAATAGTACAAGTAGTTTCGTGCAAAAACTAAAGACAATATTGACAATATAATCTTATTAAACCTTTCGTGATACATATTTAATTATTGTATTAAGCGATTTACACTCACGTGAAATTGTCAGGAACGGCCCGGCATGTTTCATCACCGACACGCTTTACGGGTAGCAGGCCCCGATGAAGAGCTCCACACGAGTTCGAAACATGTCGGGCCGTTCCTGACTACTTCACATGAGTATAAAATAAACGGCTTAGTAAAATAATTAAAATATAGTATTTATAGAATTTCGGTGGCTGACGGTGATAGGCGTTGTTCGCTGCAGTCAATATAAGTAGGAAGCCGACATTTTGCATCAAAATATCAATGGGCCGATCTGCACCTTGAGTTGTTTTTGCCCTTATGATTGACGTAGAGAATGCTACTCGTATTTGGCATTACGGTCGTACTTTTGTACTGACTTTAGTTTTGTGCAATAAATTTTTAATAAATGAAATAACAAAAGTTATTCAGCAATTAATATTACACCTTTCAGATCAGCTAAAATACTCCCTTTGGATTGTTTTAAATATATTATAGGTTATTTTAATGATCTAAAGAATACTGTCTCACTCGCTGATTCCAATACAGTCTATATTATGGACTTTAAAACTATAATGATTGCGGAAGCCATGATAGTGCTGATTCAGATTTAAGCTCAAAGTACATAATTTACATAAATACGTCTGAACGGGTGGCTTCTTATTTACTCTGTCTAGTCATAAAGATATAACGTGCATTCGTCAGTAAAATGCGAGATATAATATTAAGTCATTACCCAACTAATCCATCTGACTAAAACACGTTATGCATATATTTATTTAAACATTACTCATATACTTATATAGATTAAGCAAGAGACAGGTAATAAAGAGATAATTAGAAACCAGACAGGTATGAAATAAAAATTACATTGTTTTGCTAAGGAATTGCATTTTCGGCGAAATTGAAGGTTTAGAAAATATTAGGTCAATTGAGGTAAACTGAGAATAGGTATTTACGGAAGTTTCTGAATGTATTATTTAAATTGTGGTACCTATTTCCTACGGGTGGAAAGTTTCGCAAATTTGGAAACTTTCCGTTGGCACGTCAAATCTTAAGTCATATGAAAATGAATATGTATGTTCTATTTTCCACCGTCAATATTTGTATGATCCAACAGGTTCCCATGTAATTAGAACAATAAGTGTTTTCGAATTGTGGATCACTTTTATCACACAAGATCATCTAGATAACAAACGTTCTAAAACTTTACGATGCGTCTAGATTAACTGTTACGACAGTGATAATCTCGCGAAGGAATTCTGCTGTTATATATGTCATTAAGAAAATAAAAAAAGGATTATAAGTTTTTAATTATGACTTATTATGTTTTACTTTTCTGGTCGTCATATATTTTTGCCTTAGGCTAAATTGGTAGAGTACTCGCCCCGACATAGCAAGAGATATCGGTTGAAATCAGGTAACGTGGCAACTTGTGTTTGATCTTTGTATCGTATCTAGAAGAAATATGAATTTAGTTCTGGGACCTAATTCGAGATTGACATTTGAGTGATCGCCAAACGTCAAATCTCTATTAGATAACAGTTATATCACCATTGAACTGTCATTTAAATGCGATGAGCTTAAAACTGACATATCTCATCTCAATTTTGGAAATACGAAGGCGATAATGATTGTCAAAAATGTTATTTATGTATATAAATTTCTGTTTTGAACGAAACGTAACGGACTAATTTCACGTACTACGCGGTCAATTTAAAGTCTGAATTGACGAAGTTGCGATGTTCTAGGGATATCGCCACTTGTCAAGTAGGCACACATCAAAAGTGACGGATGGATATGAAAAGGAGAGATCTCCATTATATCTCTAAAAATGGTCGAATACCCCCCCTGGATAGAGTTTAATTCTTGATTAATCTACGGGGCCTTAATTCCACGTTTGACACTGACATCAGTCCGAGACCTGGTCATTTCAAACTGACGAGCATTATATCGCTGCGGGAGCCAATTCATTATTTCCATTTTTTTTATATCGTATTTTGTTAATCATACGTCAACTTAAATAGCAAGAATATTATATGCCTATGTTTCCAATATAAAAGATATTGCTAAATTGAAAATATCGCAACGCTCTGTCAAATTTGCATTTCAGAGAAAACATTGAATTAAAAAACCTTTAATTTGCCGGCTCTACTTAAAAGTTCTCAAAAAGATTATACCTAATTTTAAAGCCATGAAATAAAAAAAATATATCTTAATAAGCATATAAAATATGGTAGAAAGTATTATTTCACTGAATGTTACAAAATAATGTGAGTCAGTTTTATGAAATCAAATAGGCACTGAACTTAGCTAACACAGTAAATAATGAAACAAAGCAAATATGTGTGTTTATGGAATTGTGTCAATGTCAAGTCAATAGAGTAACAGTCATAGCAAGCTGAATAACTCTGTTGTTTATTTACGGTTTGAGGGGTACATTTAAAAAGCGTTTATCGCTTATAAGAAAGGTTAAAAAATTATGCACACAAAAATAATATGTTGTAAGAAAAATATTTTTCGTTATTAAGTTTAGTTAAGTGTTGAAGGAAGAAACACGCCGAAACAGTCGAGAACAAAGTGTAGGGCACATCCCTAAAGCAGGCATATAGCGGCGAGATCTATACCATATGTGTGTAGAAGTTTTGAAACGTCGAATTATCCCCTGCTTAATGTTACATTATCCAAGTCATGTGTTAGTGTTTTTCAGGTTGTTATTATGCCGAAGCCAATCCGCCATATGACACACTTCCCGCAACCATTCTATTTTGGTTTTATAATTGGGTCTTGCATACATGAGGGGCGCGCACCGGCTGCCGAGACAAGTTGGAAACTTGGTCCCCATCAACTTGTGGTAGCGCAAATGTACTTATTGGAGGAGGTACGTTAAAAAAAATATCTGCGGCCTTATTGTTAAATAACTATAATAAGATGAATCATGTTTCTTTTTTTGTTTGTAACCTTTGATCCTGCACCGACTACATATTTCTGTTCAACCCAGTGGTTAACTGGTAGAGAATGTCTAAAGGCATAAAGTTTAAATAAATAAATACATATGCAATGTCAGGTATCTCTGGAATACCGGTCCAACGTGTTAACCCTTCCACCACCCTAACGCCAGATAACCGAATTTTACGAATTTTTGCTTATGTTTTCCCGTGATAAACACAACCTTCTAAAATGAATCACTGTGATCAACGTTCAAACAACATAAATGTATTTTACTGTGATGATGTAAGGTTACATATTTGCCTTGTTGCGATTAATATAAGAATTTGTCATTATAAAGCAAACAAAGGAACTTACTCACTATTTATTCGTATATGTCATTTGCCAAACAAACCATTATATTTTAGAATTTTCTTTCATAGATATTAAAGTCTAACGAGTACTAGTGATGAATTTCTGAAAACTATATATGTTTAAAAGTCGCTGAACAAATACTGTTCAATATGACGAGTAGCATCATCTATGTTTAAATGTATTGCACCCGTAAGAGACCACACCCGGTATGGTACAATTGTACCTATATACTTCTAGAACATCTAGGCCTTCATGTTTCAGTCACTGCTGATTTTTTATGACAAGCCCAAGGACTTGCTCATTGGATGTTTGAATGTGTTCATGTCCCTCTGCCTACTCCATAGGGGATGAATTTTTCATTGGAAAGAATTTTGGGCCAAGATGAAATAGAGACGCTTTGCTCGTTCGGTTGATTATGACAAAGTTTCTTTGTCAGTATTGAGTGGTATTGAGGCCTGGGAGTGACCCTGGGTTCTATCAAGATCGACCGTAAGCGATAGCAATTAGGGCATGTTCTACGCAATTCATAAAATCGCTCCAAATGTAAGAGTTGGATTTATTAATTTTATGTATTAAGTACTTACTTAATGTTAATATTTAAAATAATTGTGATCAAATATTTTAAAATTGTTAAGAGGCATAATTTTTTTTTTTTTTTTCATATTTTGACAAGATATATTGATAATTTCAACCAACTTTTTAAGGTGAATAACACTATTCCCCGAGTTCTAGAAAGTAACATAGCTATTTCATGCTTTCTTTGCGTGCAGTCGAAAAAAAGTTGAAAAAAAAAACAGTTTTCTGCGTGAATTTTGTTAATTTGGAGTAGTTTTGAAAGAAAGATTATCAATGAAAAATTCAAACTGTACATTTCAAATATATACCAATAAATCGAAATAGCCCTGTTCTAAGTAGTATCATTGAGGATATGTTAAGAAACATGTTTGGTCATAAAGAAAAATGACTAAAACAAACAGCATTTTTGAAGAGATAAGGAGCCCTTAAATTATTATTAAGTATGTTAATTGAACTAATCACTGAATACAAAAAAATACAAATTTTATAACTGTTAAGAAATGTTATTCGCAATAGAACTTTCTCACTGAAAACATACTTTTTAGGCTAGGGACGACCCTATACATTAAAATCAAGTGAGTTTACCAACACGACAAAAAGATATTGTACAAAATGTGTTTTTTCTAAGCTTTGTCCGGTGTCGGTAAAGTTTCCGTCAAGAATTAAGTACGAGTAGATGATTCACCGTTTTGCTCGGATTGCTTCATGCGATTGTATCATAATTATATCTTAATGAGGCCTCCAATAGGCACATTTGATAACCTCGTGTGCTAAATAATAAATATAAAGGGACAATCTTACACAAATCGACGTAGCCCCAAACTAAGCAATGCTTGTACTATGGGTACTAGACGGCGATATGTAGATAACATCCATGGCCCAGGAAGTTCATGTGTTCATGTTTCATTCGAGCTCATCGCACAAATATTTGTCCTTGCCGGGATTCGAACCCAGGACCGTCGGCTCAGTAGTCAGTTGCACTACAAACTGCGCCAACCGCGTCGTCGATCAAATATTAACCACGTTACCTTTTGTGGTTACCGTGGAGATTTTTTGGGGTTTTCTTAAATTCATGAAAATATATTACTATTTTTAATTATACATCTGCAGTGGTATTTATGTTGGTGTTTTTGGTTTAGCCGCTTTTGTTTTTCAGTTTAATTGACCCTATTGTGTCAATCAATATAATGATTGTAAATGTACATATATTCAAGTGTAGGTCGATTAGAGGTACTCGTAAACACGTGTGAATAATGACGAACGCTCACTGCCGCAATTCGATTCGGAATTATATTAAACTCAAACGAAAGCATATGCCACCGTGACTTCGACTTTTGCTGTGTTATTTAGCCCATTTTTAATTTATATGTGTTTGCTGAATCTCTGGCGTAACCAGATGGTCTCTACGCATGCCGTATGGTGGGAACAGACCTTATTCCGGATTCAGCGTCCTCTTACGCCCATAATGCTGTAACTACCTTTGGTCTTAGTACAGACTTAATATGTTTATACTCGGGAACAGAGTCACCGGGATTGGATACCGTCCCGCGTCCAAAATGACGTAACTACTTATGATCTTAGTGCACACTTACTGTGTTTTTACTCGGGATAGTAGCGCCTTTTCACTGTCGACTATCTCGCGCAATCTGTCTTGGATGTAGGGAAGAGTTTAAAAATACGATTCCAGTTGTTTTGCAGATGTTCTTGTAAGAAAGTCAAAGGTTATCTTCACCGAATCTTCCGGAGCAAATATATTTACTAATCCCCTTATCACACTTGCGAGTTGCGAGCGTGTTTTCTATACAAATATCAGACGCGGCGAATGCGTGATCGCCCTCATAACAGAATTCGTTCGCAAATCGCAAGTGTGATAAGGCCCGTGCCGGGGGCGTTTTAGACAATGACTTGTCATATACGAAAATATAAAAAAAAGATATATTTGATATAGTACGATAAAAAATAGGCGCCTAATTAAAGATTAAATGATTTATTGCATTATAAACTTTTTTACTTTCGTATTTATTTTGGCAATACATATACTTCGGAAACTGTCACTATTACATTATGTATGTATCTCATTAGTTCTGGTAGGTAAGCCAAATTAGATACTTTATTTGTCAAATCATCGGGAATAAGGTTCCTAAACTAACAACCACAGGTATCGCATGGGACGTGGAGATTATTAAACGAAATTTTTAAGCTTTGAACACGTGGTTCGTACGTTTTATGCGAGCGATGAGTTGAAAAAGTGCTTATTCAATTTTGTTCGGTGTTCCCTAAAGGCGACGCGGTTTTTTGCCCGTTCCCATGAACCCTGGACAAAGGAGCGACCTCGCTGAAAGACCCACGAGATCCACGCAAGAATAAATATTGTACAACAATAGGGTAGCTTCTTTGACTTTGCCTTGCTTTTGTTGGTGGCTTACGGAGTCTTGATACTTGGGCACTATGTTTTTAGCGGAATTCTCTCTTGTTTATTTGTAATTTTGATTTGTAATTAGGTTAACGCGATGTATTTGATTTGTGTCTCATTTAAAATGGTAAATGTCTTAAAGTTAAAAACTATGAGAAATGGATTCTAAAGTTACTGATGGAGGTTTCGGGGATCTTCAAATTATATGTACAATCAAGATCTGGGCCAAACCAACAAAAGAACGAAAACAAATTCATATACAATCTATCAATCGACAAACTATTCTAAAAAGACAAAATTAAAGAGTTTAAGGTTTAACTATATACAAACTCTATTTTTCTACCAAATACTTCTTACCATCAAAGTTGAACAAATGTCCATTCTTATATAGTAATAGCTTTATAGTGATTGCGTTATATTTGAACCGTAGTGTATTTACTCATTTGGTAGGCAAAAACAAATTTGCTAATGAAATATTTATTTGTACAAGGCGAGAGATAATTTATCATGTGTCTACTTTACCACCAGTAAAGGTCGAAAATAGACACGTATCGAATCTATTTCATAAAATTAATACCTACAGGGTAAAAGATATCAGAAATAGGACGGTGCGCGATCTTAAAGTTTCCATTAGTCGCTTAGCCCTTCAGGCAAATGCGCTCGATTGTCATTTTTCTTATTAAAAAAAGCAACTATCAAGACTCTTGTGCTTCGGGCCCAAGTGAACAAAAGTCGTATAGTGTTCCGTAACGGACTTTTTTCGGAGACGATCAGGAGCTCTTCCTCGTGCTATCGGAACTTTTGTTATGCTAAAGCAAGTCGATTCCCACGCATACGCATATAATATATTTTGAGTTAATTTTCAAACTTATTTTAGCAAAAATAGTAAGTTCATATTCACTTTCATTCATAATATTTAAAAGGATTATATTTCTCTAAACTATTTTTCATTTAAAAATAACGAACCTAAGAATGTTCTATAACATTGAAATATTAGGTACGTTTAGGTATATGAAAAGGTTTTCCGAAATAAAATTCCTAAAACTAAAGTCACACATACATTAAGTACATATGTGGATAGGAAATTATTTGTTTGTAACAAGAGACTTTTTAGTTTTTAACAAACAAGGATGTAACGATAAAAGTTACCATTTATTGCAATAATCAACAGTAAGTACCTTAGAATCATTCTCATTGCGAGCGTCCGCCATTGTAATGTAACAATATGATATAAAAATTACAGTTCCTTTTTTATTACATTACAAGCGAGTGCTCACGGTGAGAGAGCTCCCTTAACTTTGGATGTTTGTTAATCACGAACGATAATACCCGCTAACACAGGCGAACCCGCGGGTATAGATACTATTTTCTTTTAAGTAAAGAACCATTATTTTCAACTACTCCCAACAACAGACCCCCAGTCGTCGAGTTAAGTACAGTAATAATCTACCAGCGATAGTACACGGCGGCGGCGGCGGGTCTAACCCTATAGATAAGGGCACTGGAGAGGACACTTGTCGTAATTACAGGGGCTAATAACTATAACCACTTGCTACCGGCTCCTGGCTGCCGGCGTGTCCTTGAGGTACCTAAGTGGGACCTCGGGCAATTCATTATCTACGTACCTGTAGCGGAGAAAGTGAGCATTTTGTTTTTATAGAGTTTGTATAATAACAATTTTGATCTTTTGTTTTACATTACGGTGGTTGGGCAACTCATTATCTATTATCTAGAAAGTTCCAAACGGTGGTTGCCACGAATTCGTATGCACCTCTGCGCACTACCGCTCGCACTTTCTCTCTGCCACAATTCGAGTATCTTTACCCCTTTCTCCCGCCCTAAGTCAGATTGCCCCGGTTCGGTCTATTCATGACGCAGTCCGTGCGGCTAGTGCGCCCGCGTCACCCTCCCCAAATCACTCCTGAAGAGCGGAGACATTCCCGTTAGTGGGTTTAAACTCCCACGCGCCACACGAAGTCGGACTCACTGGTAGTGAGGGCTAAACAATCCAGATATAGTTCAAGGCATGTTTAAGTGAAAATGAAGTATATAAGTAGTTTTTAGAGCTTAGAGAATAACAATTCTGAAACTTCGTTTTTAAATTACCTAGCCTTGATAAAGAGGTAGTGGCATATTATTTAAGTATTTTCTTATAGTTTAGTTCAACAGAAGGCGTTATATTGGATACTTAAAATGTTAGAATATTGGATACGTAAAATGTTAGTGAAGATCTAATGACGAGATCAATCAGGAATCGAAGGAACTCCTCAAATAGGTATTATAAGCACATCTTTGACGATTTCTGGGTTTTATTTATAAATGAGTTATGAGTTTTGTAAATGAGTTACAGGTAAAGTTGTAGTCGTCAATTTTTGAGAAAAGTGACTTAAATGATTCACGGCTCTCGAAGAAGTCATCTTTGCGTACCTATCCTACTTAATCCACATCGGATCATCTGTTTAAGAGCTACGTTGCCACAACTTACAGATTGACTAAAACATACATATATGTATATAAGTTTAACTAAATAATACCATCTTTTTGCCAGGGGTTAAAAAGGCTTACTGTGAAAATTTATAGATAAGTATATATCAGGTTTTACAAAGCATTCTTTCAATTGTTTAATAATTCACTTTATCTATAAAATTATATATTAAGTATATTCATAATTTATTGCAGACCTAAAAACATTTTTTGCCTATCAGTGGGTCGATTTAGTAGCTTAAAAGTCCTACCTTAAATAAATATTTTCACACACTTCTGTCTGTTTCTACCCTAGCACCAAAGAACAGCCTTCGATATCGTGACTACAAATGACTGAATTTGAGGTGGTCCGGTACGCACCCACGCATCTATATATACATTTAGCACATGCATATAATCAACATTTCTGACCAACAGTTCTGACCTTCCTAACTTCATGTACATATTGATATGTTTTAAATGTGTAATTGTGTACCTACTGCTAGTTGTGAAGTGATTGTTTGTAGTTTTTCATGTAAATGTTTTGGTGTATACTGTGAATTTACGTGTAAATTAATTAATAAATAAAATAAAATAAAATAATTAATAAATAAAACATATAAATGCTTTTGATTTGATTTCATGACACAAATCGCTCGAACACCTATTTTAAATCCATTTGGCCTAGCTCATTATCATTAGTCGTTGCACCTAATGTATTTAGCCTAGCAGCAGGGCATTCGAAAAATTATATTTCTATTAATGTATTTTTAGAATATTACATTTTATGGGATTATTTTACTCAGAATCGATTAAATAATATACACTCGAACAAGCAAAATAAAAAAACAAATTCGTGAGCGAGGTAATACGTATAAATCTGTTTTATAACTGTAAGAAGTATTACAGTTTTAATATAATTTTACCATGCTTGTCTAAACTAAAATTATTCCGTCTCTACTAAAATTATTCCGCCGCCATGAGAAATATGAACTATATGCTATTTATTAACTTACCTACTTAAATGTGACTTGAAAAACAACGGTTACGGCCACTACTACCTTAAATAAATGTGACGTAAATTGTTCCACATTATAGTAGTGACTCTGGCATATCTCGCGATAATTTTTTTAAATAGCTGATAGCTGAAATATGACTTTGTTACGTTTTCAACCCCCATTATCTCCGCTACTATGAAAGAAATCGAAAAACTAGATCGACATAATATCTATATAAATGGTCGAACCGGCAGGGCTAGCATATCATGCCGCGACTTCTCTTGCCGCGCGTCGCCATCTCCTGTCTTGCTCGCACGGTATTGAAAGGAAAGTGGCAGGTAGTATTTGTAGCGCGACAAAGAGTCGCGTGTCGGAGTTATGCTAGACGTACTGCACCTCTAGCACAACTTTGACACGCGAATCTGTCTCGCGCGAGAACTATTACTGCCCGTTTAGCACAACTATGCATCGCGACTCCTGTCGAGCGACATACCGCTACCCATCACTCTCTCACATTATTGCACAGATAGAGACGGGTAATTATCTCGCACGAGAAATAGTTGCGTGTGACAGTTATGCTAGAGGTGCTGGTCTGTTCCTTCGCAGTCCTGTGGGAGAGAGACGGGCGATGCTATGTCGTGCGACAAGAGTCGCGAAGCATAGTTGTGATATACCGGGTAGCTGCCCACAAACTTTCACTTGAATTGATTAAGAAATGAGACCTGTAGGTGAGAACACTCGGAAATCGGGATAAACGGACATACGAAATTCTTGCCGGACACGGATACGCATCGCTCGCTCTATCAATTAGAAAATAATATTTTACAAGTACATAGTGGGTATTTCCACAAACAGACACAACTAAAAAAATATCTAGGGTTAAGTTTGACGTTTCTAATGACATAATCAATATGTGTGTTACCTATTTTAGTGATTTGTTCTATTTAATTTGAAAATATATAGCTCATCTATGTCACTTGATGCAGCTTAAATAGTAGAATAGTAATGAACACCCATACATACCGGTTAAAATCATAACTCTTACTTTGCCATAGATGGGTAAAAATCAATAATATATTTTAGCCATATCACAGCTGTAATATGTCTTTGTGATAATTTCAAATGTACATAAATAGGTGTTTTACCAATAGCGCCAACCCTAAAGAGTATAGGTACCTACTCATATTATATTTTAGGTGTATTTAAACATGCTTGACCTCACACTTGAATTCCATTGAATTGAATTTGTAACCTTTAAATAGCTAAGTAACGCATTATTAGGTTGTTACAAAACTTGACTTTTAGAACACTATACTTAATTTACAGTAGCCAGCAAACTTCTTGAGCATGACCTTCACTGCGCAGTAGCCGATTTACGTACTAATGTAGGTACATGCGCAGATCCGCCATTTTTGTTCAAAAAGTTTGCCGGCAACTATACTAGGCACTTTACTTTATTATACGATTTTTTGGTTTTGTACCTCCGTAGAGTCCGTAGAGACATTATCTAGCTTGAATGTTGATTTTATTTTAAACACGCTTTTTTAGCTTCATTTGTAACTAAGTTTGTTTATTTGTAAGCAGGTTAATAACAATGTCTCAAATCTCAGAATTCAATTTTGACCTACCTCGAATTGTCGTATCGAAATTCGAAACGGAACTGCATATAAATGTAGTTCACCTGACACACTGACACACTGTATCTTGGAATTGATCTGATGATGGAGTGGAAGGTGGCCTTAGGGACTCCTAAACAGTTCAAGTTAATTCCGTCTTGTTTGGGTTAATTTATTTTAGTTTTGATGAGCAATTAACGTTTGTGTAAGAAAGTACAGTCGGCAATAAAAGTCGGCTGTTTTTTTATTTAATTTCATAATATTATAGGTATCGTCAATTCCTATGAAAATAAGATCATAAATTTACCGATCAAGGCCGATATACTCGTATCTATGTCGATTTTTTTATCGGATCTGTATTACATACGTGTCAATGTTTGACAGATTTTCATTTAGAGTTAAATAGTTCAAATTCAAATACAAAATTCAAAAATTCAAATTATATTTATTTGCAAGAATACGGTTACAAGATCTTAAGGCTACAATAAATGTACATGCGAATTCAACCTGCACGCAGGTGTGCAAATTATTTAACATTATTAAAATGTAATAAAAAACCAAAACATCAGGATCTTCCAAATCTAGAATATAAATAATACATATATAGTTCAATTATTTCAAATATTCCTTAATGCTATAAAAACAATTATCTTGAAGCCATTTAGACAATTTACTGTATATACTTATACTACATATACTGTATTTGTATGTACTTTTATTTAGTGTATATTATTAAAGTGTATATATATCAGTTATCTATCATTTGGATTGACGAATTAAGATTAGGTTAGGCACATAACATTGCAATTACCTACCTCCCTTCATGCGATGATTATCCATGCCTGGGGTTTGGTTACTACAGCCGTTTTTATAATTAACGAAAATAAATGATTAAGAACTCAAATATCATCTCTTTTATAAATAAATGATCGTTAATAGGATTCTTCTTCGAATTTAAATCGAATTCGCGGAGTTACCGTCATATGCGTAAATTAACATTTAAACAATAGTACATTATTAGTTACCTTTTTGTATATTGTGAGTGAATTGATTTTACAGTCGCTCAGTGACAAAGCCTTTTCAATAAATAAAACACATTTCTGCTGGTGTACAATGTGTACATAGTAGCAAAGAATAAAGAATAGTAGTGACAACGAAATTTCCGTTGACTGATGATTATTGTAGTGTTGTGGAATTTTTAAGACGCTTATATTATTTTGTCCAAGGAATGTTCATTTCAAATATCATCCACAACACGCGCTCACGTGTATCGAAATCTATAATCACCAAAAACAGCCCCTGTCGAATGAACCGGAAAATATTTAAATGGAAGCCAAAATAGCGTGCAGGGCGTTTACTCCCGTTAAATATGGCGATGTGCGGATAGAAAAAATGGAGGAGAAATTAAAATTCTTGAGTCCGGAAACAAGGAGCGTGCGGAACGAAGCAAGAAACAACCGCTAGGTTCTTGTGAAAACTATGAAATTGTTCGCGTTCCTATTGTAAATAAACATTTCGCGCGCTTGGAAGAAAAACGACACATGTGCCGATATTTTGTAGCCATATGCCGCGTTATGCTTCTAAAGACGTGATTTCTTTCGATGACTGTTCATTTAGAAGTGTCGCGCAAAAAATGTTGTGTTTGTTTACGCCTTCACTGCCGGGCCACGCCCTCTAGTAACAAAATTGTATGAACATGTTTGTACTGTGTATGTATTATATTGTCGACCATAGAGTATATCATCATCATCATCATCATCATCCAATCCTAGCCGATTTCGGCCACGGCGACTGGACATAGAGTATATTGAATGTTGTCGACTCGGTTTGTAAAAACGACTCCTTCGCGTTACTGATTTACTTATTTGTAAATGAAATCATATTTTTTTGTTGCGTTGGGCACACTTTAATCTCTGAAGTTGTTAATTACCTAATTTAAAATTATGTGTTGGGTCCACGGCAGTAAACAATCAGAAGTAAAGTAAACCTTTGTGCACAGAATTTCGTTTTAGTTTAATTTATATAGTATAAGTATTGTAGTCTACTTCATATAGACTTCAATAAATTTTAATAAAATTCAGGTTATTAAGTGAAATTAGGTTAAATGCACTAAGATGACAGATGTAACACGCACAAAGATATGTAAAATAGTGTCTTTATTCTGTGACATTTACCTACAAGACAAGCATTCATAATTTGACAAATTGATTTTTTGTCAAATAGAGTTACCTATTTTATTGAAGTTTATGTCACCAAAGTTTACGTTACGTATGTTGCCTAGAAACTATATACTTAATTATGGCGTAGGAAATTAAATCACTATGCTAAATAAGACTACAGTTTCACGAATGTCATGAAATATAAAGGTCTTCATAATTTTATTTGATATATTATTTTTAATGATGATATATGTATTAATGAACGTAAATAATTACCACAAGGGCACTTTTACATGTCTGAGTCTACCGGCTTTTCACAAGAGGAGACCACTGTTGAGAAGAAACTCAAAAGTCAGAGTTTCTTTCAGAAAGCATACTTTACTAATATTATTACAGTAATATGAACGAAACCTAATATGTAAGTACCTGCCATCTTAATAAGAATGTAGGCTTATAGGTACATTAGTCCTCAATAATTAATGAATAATCATATTATAGGACGCTTTTACATATTAGGACGACGCGGTTGGCGCAGTTTGCAGACACCTGCCTAGTGCCTACTGAGCCGGCGGTCCCGGGTTCGAATCCCGGCCGGGGCAACTATTTGTGTGATTAACTCGAATATTTTGTTCTTGGGTAATGGATGTTATCTATATATGTATTTATACATTATGTATATCGTCGTCTAGTATACCCATAGTACAAGCTTTGCTAAGTTTGGGACTAGGTCGATTTGTGTATGATTGTCCCATAAAATGTATTTATTTATGTAGGGCAGAAATTTCCACCCGAAACTGTTTAACTTTTAGAAAGTCCTGCCCTTATATTTATTAGCACCCTAAACATTAACAATATGGAATCATATGAAACTCAACCCGAATTCGTAATTAGCCCACTTTGAGCTCATTTTTTTTTTCAACTTGGTCGATTTTAGGGTTCTGTAAGTTATCAACCACTCGAAATTGATAAAGTTCCAGCATAGGGTTGTCCCTCTTATACAGAAAAGACGGCTCTGGTACGTGTATGAAATGTGCTTTTAATATGTTCTACGAAAGGTAAAAACTTACTGAATGGATTTTAATGAAACTTTACATTAATATAGCTTATACATCAGAATAATACATAGGCTATAATTTATAAAGATATTGTGTGAATTGACCAAAATATGACGATAAGTTAATTTATAGGGGAGAGTAACCTATATTGAACCGGCGCTTAAATTGGACCACTAGAAGTATTTCTACCAAATAACACAATTTATTTACACTGGCAACAAAAAATGAAGCGACGACAGCGCCATAATCAGTCCACCAATTTGGTGTAATAAATAAATTGTGTTATTTGGTAGAAATACAGGTGGTCCAATTTAAGCGCCGGTTCAATATAGGTTACTCTCCCCTATGTGATAATTTTAATGTAATAATGGTAGTTTTATTTTACCCCACGTTAATATAAGCTACTCAAAATACTAATCTTGCGCAGACGAAGTCGCGGGCACTAGCTAGTTTATATATACATATATATATATGTATTCTTATATAGAGGCGTTGCCTCTCGCAAACTGCCGCTGTTTAAATCATCTGTCAAGATGTATAAGGCCTTTGATGATGATGATGATATATGTATTCAATTCATACTTTCCCTGAAATTAAGTCACACGACGCCGAGTTTAGTTTATATTCAGTATTGTTTTAATTAATAAGTATGTTAGATTGTAAGGTGCACGGATCTGTTGTGAATGCTTCCAGGGTCTTATCAATGAATTATAACAAAACTTTATAATACAGATTTTAATTACTTTAAATAAAATATTTACAAAAGTTGGTATGCAAATTATGTGTGCGCTTGACCGCGGGCCGATAGCTTCTGTCTTGTGGTGGTGGGGCGCCTCAACGGAGGCACACGTAGCAACACGGTGTTACGACACCGTGTTCGGCGGTGTATAGCGGTGTCTTCAACATGCTCCCGCGCCTTGAAAGCTCCCGCTTTCAAGAGTTTGGGCTTAATCATCGTTCTCCTCATCCAGCAAAGGGCAGATACATGATATACCGCGTCGTGCGACGCCCTTGCTGGTTCTGACGTCCACTACTCTGCAAAGTCCGTCGGAGCCCTTGTGCAACTGTACGATGCGCCCGAGCGGCCAGGTCAATGGCGGGCCGTGGGCTTGCTTGACGAGGACTAGCTGTCCCGGCTGCAGACTGGGTTGACGCGTGCGCCACTTGGTGCGTTGCTGAAGCTCTGCGACGTACTCGTGACTCCACCTGGCCCAGAAGTGTTGTCTAACTTGTTCCATCTTGGCATATCTGTGCAATTGATTCGGGTTGGCTTCCTCGAGGTTCGGTGCCGGCAGCGAGGTCAGCGGTCGTCCGATGAGGAAGTGCCCTGGGGACAACGGGGACAGGTCGTGAGGATCGGAGGATAAAGGACAGAGAGGGCGCGAGTTGAGAATAGCCTCAACCTGCGCGAACACTGTCGCGAGTTCCTCATATGTAAAATGCATGTTCCCTATAATTCTTTTAATATGAAATTTGGCGGCCTTGGCCGCGGCTTCTATTAAGCCACAAAAGTTCGGTGAATACGCAGGCGCAAATCTGAACTGGATACGTTCGTTAGCAAATTCTTCAGACACAGAGTTACAACAGTTATATATAACCTGCTCTATCTCTTTGCTCGCGCCCACAAAGTTTCTTCCATTGTCCGAGAAAATCTCGCGTGGTTTTCCTCTTCTAGCTATAAATCGCTTAAGAGCTAAAATGAAACATTGAGAGCTGAGATCACTTGCGATCTCAAGATGCACAGCTTTAGTTTTTAAACAGCACATTATACATAAAAATGACTTAATTAATTTTGCTCCGCGGCCCTTTTTGTTTACAATTAAAAAAGGTCCAGCATAGTCGATGGCAGTGGACTCGAAAGTATACCCAGGCTCAATGCGCTGGGCTGGCAAATTTCCCATAATTTGGGACGCAACTACTCCTCTCAAGCGTTTGCACATTATGCAATTTTGATATATTTTTCGAGATAACAACCTTCCTCCTATTATCCAGTACTGTTCGCGTACACTTGAGTGCAGTAGTTGAGGCCCTGTGTGCTTCAATTGAATATGAAAATACTCAGTTATTAATTTACTTAAATAATGTTTACCGTCGAGAATTATGGGATGTTTTTTGTCGTAAGTGTAGTCCGAGTTACATAACCTGCCACCTACTCGCATTACGCCGTGATCATCTATGAAAGGGTCTAAAGGCAACAATTATGACCTTTTATTTAGATTTAATTTATTTTTTAACATACTAATTTCATCTGGAAATAATTTTAATTGCGTTATTTTAATTAATTTAGTTTCAGCGGCTTCTAATTCTTGTACATTTAAAGGCCCTTGAAATTTATTTTTCGGTTGTTTACAATTATGTATGAACCTTAATATGTATGCGACTGTCCTTCTCAAGCGGTTAAACTCGAGTACTTAATTGTCAATTTTTATAAAATCCTCTAACGAATTTGATGTCGTGTTCATAACGTGAACAGTTGATTTAATTTCGGGTATCTCCGAAATTGAATCAACTGACGTGTCTTGAGAAGGCCAATCCGTCTCGCCGTGCTGCAAGAAGGGCGGCCCTGTGAACCACATGGTGTCCGCTATCGGCTGATCGGGCATTAACCCGCGCGAATTCAAATCAGACGGATTTTGTGCAGAAGGAACGTACCTCCATACAGCATTGCGAGACAGTTCCGTAATTTCGGAAACCCGATGTAATACGAATGTTTTTAATTTCATTTTATTCGTTTTAAATATATTCAGCCACGAAAGAACAATTTTAGAGTCCGTCCAAAAGTATATATTGTCAAATTGTCTCCGAAATGCCTTCTGAACTTTGTCGCATAATCTACTGGCTAATAATGCACCCAATAATTCCGCACGCGGGATGGTTACAGGGGCTATAGGCATGACCTTGGCCTTCGCACAAAGTAGCCGGGTGGTTATTCCCTTATCGCTCAACGATCTAACGTATATACACGCGGCGTACGAAGATAAGGAGGCATCCGAGAAACAATGCAAGTCTATTATTTCTGCATTTGATTGCAATACATAACGATCGATTTGAAATGTACATAAAGTCTTTAATCCACGCACGATCCTACTCCAAGTTTCCTTTATACTTGTAGGTACGTCATCGTCCCAATCTAATTTTAATGTCCACAATTTTTGTAATAATATTTTAAATGTTATTGTGTAAACACACAATATACCCAATGGGTCAAAAATACTGGATATTATGGACAGGATCGTGCGCTTGGTACACTTAGAAGTGAGTTTGTTTACATCATTAAAGTCCTTTGAGCAGCTGATTAATAACTGATCTGACGCCGGATTCCATCTTAAACCGAGCGGTGAACACTCGCTATTAAAGTCGACATTCGTTTGTTCGTTGAATTTAGCATCGTCTTTAAACAGGTTAGTACAATTCGATTTTATCTTTCGTAAATTAAGTTGCGCCTTTGCTAATGTTTGTGATACGGAATCTAGAACGTAGGTCAGTTGCTCTGAGCTATCCGTACCTGTCACTAAGTCATCCACGTACATATCTCGTTCAATTATAGTTTTTATGAGTGGATCTTCACAAGTTTTAGCAATTTCAAACAAACATCGAATACTTAGGTGCGGCGAGGACGGCATTCCGTACGTTACCGTATCTAGTCGCAGATATTTTATGGGTTCCGTACTATTTTCGCGCCATAAAATTACTTGTAAATACCTATCGTTCTCGTTCACTCGGATCTGGCGGTACATTTTTTCTATATCTCCGACTAAAACATATGCATGTTGACGAAATCTAGTGAGGATAGAAAAAATGTCATCTTGTATTGTGGGTCCAACCATCAATATATCGTTCAACGACACACCCGACGACGTCTTTGAAGACGCGTTGAACACGACACGACACCGTGTCGTAGTGCTTTTGTCACGTAAAACCGGATGATGAGGTAAATAATAAGCAACATCTGGTTTTTCTATTTCTGTTAAGTGCCCTAAATCTTTATATTCACGAATAAATTCACAATATTGTTGTTTTACGTGAGGTTGCCTTTCAAATCGTTTCTCTAATTGATGTAATTGTTTTTTTGCTGTATTAAATGAGTCACCCAATTTTTCGGGGGATTCCTTTAAAGGCAAACTCACGCAAAACCTACCGTCGGGCAATTGGTAGGTATTTTCGACGAAATGAGCTTCGCATGCTTCTTCTTCGGCTGTCCAGTTTTCTTTCTGTGGCAGCTCTTCCAGCTCCCAGAATTTACGTAGTTGATCGCTGATTTCGCGGCTAAAATTACAGTGAATGTTGTCTTGTCCTTTATCATACCTATCATTACATGTGGTTGGACCCACGACAAGCCATCCGAAATGCGAATTCTGAAGAACTGGTTTGTTAACTCCTAATTTTATTTGACCTTGAATGATCAGATCCCAAAAAACATCTGCCCCTAGCAATAGCTCCACCTGAGAGGGACGATAAAATGTAGCATCCGCTAATTTGACGTTTTTAGGTATTTGGAACGTGGAAATGTCGACCTCGTTAGCCGGGAGGTTGGCTGCGATTTCATCTATTACGAAACAACGCACAGGCCTTTCGATGGACCTATCCCTAGCTTGCAAAGTTATTTTGCACCGTCGTAAAGCTTTAAATGAAATATTATTAATGCCTGTGACGTCCACAGGTTTGGTTTCCACTATGGGAAGATTTAGCCTTTCCTGTAAAGACTTAGTTATGAACGAACTTTCACTACCGCAATCAAGCAATACTCGTACACTATGGCGTTGATCAGTCTCATGGTCTACGATTTCTACTACGGCTGTTGATAACAACACTTGTGTTGCTACACAGGAAGACAAGGAGACTGGGCATGCGTTTTTTACCTGACTTTCACCTAATGTTGAGTTATTAGACTGTGGTGTATGAGTTACTTGTGCATTATTTGGTACATACGTTCTATGTAATAATGAGTTATGTTTGCGTCCGCATATTTTACATGGACTCGCTCGGCATTGATATGCACGATGACCACCTCGAAAACAAACTGGACATACCTTTAATTTATATACTTCATTACTTCTCATTTCAGGTGTCATCTCAAGAAATTTATTACAAGTGTAAACACGATGGTCACCCTTGCATATCAAGCAACATAACTGAGGTAAGTTGGTCGTCGTTGTATTAGAAGCAGAAGCGACAAATGTTTTTTGACTTTTATCTAATCTTTTTTGTATTATTTTTTCAGGTTTTTCACCGTGGCTGCTACTTCGAGACAACGACTCCAATACATCCGCCCTACTACGAAGAAAGTCAGTCAAATCAGTTAGCTTCGGCGAGGCTTCGAGCGTGTTTCTTTTTTCCTCCCATTTTCTTAATGTGATCGGGTCAAGCTTGGAGGCGAAAAGAAAAACAATAAGCGTATCCCAGCTGTCCACCTGCTCGCCGAGGCTCTGAAGCGCACGTAAATTCTTAGCTATATGATCGATTAAATTTCTCAAAGCTTTGTCTGACTCTCTTGTTAATGATTCCATGTGGAATAACGATTGCAAGTGGTTATGAATTAGCTGCCTTTTATTATCATACCTATCACATAATAGTTTCCAGGCAATGGCATAATTGGACGCAGAAATTTCTAGCGATTTGATTACAATTGCGGCGCTGCCCTCAAGTGAGGTGCGTAGGTAATGAAATTTGTTTATCTCGTTTAGAGAACAATTTTCATGCACAATGGACGTATATGTATCTCTAAATTCAAGCCATTTGCTATAGTTGCCATCGAATGAAGGCAACTGTATTTGTGGCAATTTGACATTAATTTGATGGCTCGATTGGCTACAACTACTCTTATCGTCCGCATCGGCAAACCTTTGTTTATGTGTGTCAATATATTCTTGTGCGCAATTAATCAAATCAAAGAAATCGTTTTCAATTCCGACATTTTCCGCTAACTGTTCGGTTTCACTGGTTAACGACTCGATTTTGTCCCGCAAAGCATCAAAACTGTTGAAAACGATTTCAAATCTGGCCAATCTTAATGCTAACTCGTTTACTTGACTAGACGTAATCTGTAAATTACTCTTAAAATCATAAAATTTATTTCTAAATACAGTTACTTTGCCTTTAATTACACTCCGCTTTTTTAACAACTCTTTAAACTCTGTGTCAGACATTGCAATGAACAATTAGTAATAAAAAGGTTATAAATACCGTTTAATCCGGCAAACCTGGAGTTCAGATTCAAGCCTGCGATGCGTAAATATGTGCAATCACGCCGATTTAGTAGCCGATGCGCGTGATCTTATTGTTCTCAGCGGGCGGCAACAGCCTGCCGGGCGCTCGGTTATGTAATATCTGGAATGTTCGGCGAGTGCAATCAGTACCTATGCAATTTTAAGATGCAATTTTTTATATATTTAGGTTTTTGATGGCTGGCTTTACGCACTACAAAAGGACTTGCTGTTGTTTAAAGAAGGGGAAATTTGCATAAATTTAGAGAAGCTATCATAAATTACTTTTAAATTTACTTATAAGTTGATAATTTTAATGTTATTAATGGTTTACTATTTATAATTATATGAAGTTGAACCAAATATTTGTAAATTCGATAGTGCCAGATGGGCACATGCACGTGTGATACCTATGCAAATTCACGACAGTATCCGCTAAGCTTAGACTTTCTCTGGAAAGAAATAAGGATTAGTGGAAAAGAAAGGAACGGGCACTCCCCTGATATGTTGACTTGCAGGCTGGAGCTGACTTTTCGCCGCACCTTCCACTTTGCGGACCTCGTGGTTGCAGGTTATCTTTTCTTGTTCGGTATTGCGCCTCCACGCAATGTACTGTCTTCGGTCGCCAAAAAATGTTGTGAATGCTTCCAGGGTCTTATCAATGAATTATAACAAAACTTTATAATACAGATTTTAATTACTTTAAATAAAATATTTACAAAAGTTGGTATGCAAATTATGTGTGCGCTTGACCGCGGGCCGATAGCTTCTGTCTTGTGGTGGTGGGGCGCCTCAACGGAGGCACACGTAGCAACACGGTGTTACGACACCGTGTTCGGCGGTGTATAGCGGTGTCTTCAACAGATCTTTTGAAATAAATTAAATTGATTGAGTCAATTAAATCAACATGTGCCAACAAGATGGTAGTTATCCAATTAAAATTTAAAATACAGTTATACAATTGCCAAAATCACTTCGTCCTTAAAAATCAAAGTTGTAATTCCTGGGACCAGTTGTATTGTAACGGTGACTGTTGTTTATTGGCCAAAGAACCCTTCGTGCATCTCGAATCTCTCACGAGGTTTTTTTTCGGGGCAACGCAAGCGCATTATATTATAATCACAATGGCGCTATCGGCTTACCGTTAACGGTCCCCGGGCCGGAGAAAACGAAAGTTTACCTAGACTTCAGCTTAACCAACGGTTAAGTAATAAAGATATACAAGCAAAGCTAGCTTGGATAAGATTAACCAACGGTAAAATGATAAAGGTAAAGCTCTTTTATTGGTATTTGTTGATGTGATAGTAATTGTAGCCTAAGCTAGACTGTTTTGCGTGGCGTGGTTTTAAACGTGTTAAAATGATTATTTAATTGTTTTCGAGGATACATCTGCGTGGGGATTTAGTTCGACAATTGATTCAAGGCTATTCTTATTATTCACGTATTTATTTGGAACTTAGGAAAGGTTTTTGGATTAAAGTTATTGTTTTCTTTTGTGTATTGAAGTATTTGAGAACGGAGCTTATTTTGTTAGTTTTGTCAAATAAAAAAAACTGAAAGTAATCAATACTAGTTTATTCCAATTTGATTGGAGTCCAAGATGAAAAAATGATGTTCTGTTTTTTTTTTACAGCGAATAAATATTAAGCTAAAAGTGATGTCGAGCATTTTATCAAACTGTAGATTATCGCTGTGCTACTGGCTCTGCGGCTTTTAACCAACGGCAAAGCGTCAAAGTGGGTCATTTAATTTCCAAAAAAATCGTTTGAATTAGCATAAGGGATGCTGCTTTAATGGGGTGAAGCTAAGAATAAAGGGACCTTTATAAGCCCATTTAGCTAACGACAAATTAAAATAGGTAATCAAGCATTGAAATAACAATTAGACAAATGAATGAAAACATTTTATTGATATAAAATTACTAATGACTACCATCACATTATTATCTTCGAAGGCACTAAATTAAGTAGTAATAATAATTTGTATTATGATTAGGTGCCCTTGTAAACTATATTTACAGATACAACCAAAGGTTATAAGAAATACAATAGATTTTTATCATTTGATAAGGTGTTCATGAAATAGTTCCGTTTGATAACATTAAAGTTAATGGTTATGTTTAATATGACCGTTATCTGATTAGGAAGGTCCTACAACATTTCAAAGCAGTTAACGGCAGAATTCTTTAAAAATGTACATTCAAATAAATAACCATGTACAAATTTACTAAAATTACTCAATATAAGCTAAACAATTATTCAGAATGAATGGCTAAGTACTACGATTATTTCTACTAAAAATTAACTAAGTACATAGATTTCTAATGTAGTACCTAAGATTGGAAGAAGCCTTAAATGTATAGTAAGATTTGTACCATATTTTTACCATTACAATAAATATCCAAAGAAGCTAAAAAACTTAACCTAAGTCTTCAATTAAGCTTATCAATAATAAAGACAGTTCATTTGTCAACTCTTTGTTTAACTAAACTGAGCAAATAGTTATTTCCTTGGCTATTAAGACTAACATAAAGATAAATAAACGCGCGAGTGTGCTGGCTTCATTAAACTAACTGACCGTTACGGCGCACCTTGCGCCGGCATCGACTTTGGCTCCGACAGCTGTATGTTATCCATTACTTACTATACATACATCACAATAAATATCTACTACTCTATCAATTCACTGAGCTACGCAACTTTCTTTGTCAATTCTTAGGTCGGGCATGCCTTGTTTTCTCTTGCCACCACTTCAAAGTCTCCTCAAATTGTTCTCTGTCTTCTGGCGTCACGTGGATATCTGGGAGCTCTTTCTTCAGCTCAACATCACTGTACTGCGTATTTTCCATGAACGTTTCGTCTTTGAACTTATATTGCTCGTGGGCCATTATCAAATCGGGATTGATCGCCTCAAGAGGCAGATCTGACTCTTCGCCAAAACTTTTTTGCATATGTTGTTGAATAGACTCTGCATATTTAACCTCAAAATCACTATCGTTTAATGGCACATCAGATTTGCTACAATAGTTTTGTTCCGGGATCACTGTGAATTGCTCAGCCGAGTTCGGAAATGGAAAGTGTCCTTCAAGTAAATGCGGGTTTACATCCTCTTGAGTAATCAAGTCAGATGATGGCGTCAAGGGTTGGCCCGCACCGTCTTCTTCTTCGTATAAGTGTGGAGTTGAAACTAACTGAAAATTGTCTGGTGCTGGTAGTTCTATATATTGATGCTGAGGTAATTGGTGAAGTGTTCCATCTAACTCGTCTTCTTCAAGACCATCATCATCAAGAGCGGGCGAATTGAGGGCAAAATAACTTCTTTCTTGGCTGTTGTCTCTTGGTGATGAAGATGCGGGCGAAGGAAAAGATTCCATTGACATACAGGATGCATTTTCTTTATCAGCATGACCAATATTGAGCAAGCTTTCCAGATTCCTTATATACTCCACAGCCATACGCAAGGTTTCCACTTTGCTCAACTTTTTGTTCGGTCCTCTGTTTGAGTTAGCGTTTTCGAATTCAGCAGCCACTTCTTCGGGTATGTGTCTCCGAAGAGCCGCGAAGCCATCGTTGACTTGTCTCACTCTGTTTCTTTCCCGCGCATTCCGTCGCGCCACCGCGAGCGGTGTAGGCGAGCGGGATATATCCTCGACAACATTCTCTCGAACTCTCGGTCTTTTGGCCGGTACGCTCGAAACCGCAGGTTCGGAAGCACGCACTAATGAAGTCACTGACACGGTGGGTGGAGACTGGATCTTCTGTTTCTTTCTCACTATTATGATTTCTCTTCTGACACCTTGATTGTTGTTGTTTATGTTGACAGTGTTGCTGACGGATTCTTGGAGCACTTGGGTTTTGCCGAGCGGCGAGTTGCGGAAGACTACGACGCCGATTGAGCTCATGTTGGATGAGTCACATTCCGATTATCCTTTGCCGTTAAGGGATGGAAGGCAGTTGGTTTAGATGGCGTCAGGGCGCCGGCCGCGACGGGAATGGCGCGTGCCGAGCGGGCGCACCTGGGGCTGGCGGGGGGATCAACAGGGGTACTTACGTTTACTAGTTGCACACATGCCCTTTCAAAGGGCGGCATAGGGTAGCGCTACCGTTCAGAATATTAGATATAGATTCTTTTGACGTATGGTCGGCATATCTTTATTATAAAGTTATTTGTCGGATGCATCGACAATCGTAATTGTATAACCACATATATAATTGTATTTTATATGGAAGTGAAATTTAACCACCTGTTTTTATCTTGGTTTTATATGTAGTAGGTTATGAGGTGAAGGATGTTCGTAAAATAAATTGTAACCATAGTTAGTAAATAGATAAAGAGGTGGGAATTCAATATATCATCTTATTTACCTAAAAATATTTATTTAGGAAAATAAATTTCAGACGAATTTTATAATATCTATATTTTATCTTATTTGCAGCAATAAAAGAATATGAGACAGCACTAATTACAATGCGAATAATATAAAAAGACTGAATCCACGTACCATACTAATCTCAGTAGCTGCTAAACCTGAACGGTAACGCTACCCAAAACGCGAGTAGCGCCGAGGACAATAATTTCGTGGGGTGTCCCACCCAGTGGACCATGTGTGAGTGTTATAACGCACACATACACGCAATGCATTTATACGGACGTGTATACACACACGTCGAGGTAAAACCGTTCGCGTGCTTCAATGGCATTTTGAGCAACAAATGCGCTGGCGCAGGGGGTTGGTTTGGTTTAGAGTTGTGCGTGGATTTCGAAATGTGTTAGATTTTTTTTATCTACGTTTCAAATTATCACCCTGTGTCGCCTTGTTAGTCAAGTTCTTGACTTATATTTAATACAAAGATATATAATGCGAGATGTCGTATTAAAGAAATGGACGACAATACGGATTTACGCACTTACTAAATCAAGACTCACATACAAAAAAAAAGCTGGAACAGCAATTTGAAGATGAAAACAAACTATGATGTCACTATTTGGCACTGTCAAAATACTAACTTGATTTGGTTTTGCTATATTTAATAATTACGTTTTTCTTTTATTCGTCGGTTGATATCGATTTATTTATTTTAGAAATCTACGCCCTTCTAAAGCACCTTTCTTCTAAAGCAACTATCCATAGGTATCGTAGCAAAAGTGTGTTGGTATTATTTTTTTCCTGGAACAACGCATTGGAACATTTTTGATATAGGGTACCTATTTTTATACGCGTACCGCGAAGTTCGCAAAAGTAAAACAAAATTTGTTAAGCATTCGCGTGAATCTACGAGGAATAGGTATAATATTAGTTTTGATTTGAATTTCAATAAATCCGAAAAAATGAGAAAACCTAAACCTCGCGCAGTTTTAAATCGGCGCAGGACTCCATCAACAGGCTTGGCGCGAATTGCAACGGTATATTCGGCTATCAAAAATACACTTTCATTTATACTTATTACCAAACTCAATTATATTAAAATTAAGTCAATGTAATCGATCGGAAGTAGGTGCTTTCCACTTTGCAAACAATTACTTATTTTTAGAATTATATAGTTACTTACTTTTAAATATAATATTCTCATTTTTCTTCACTGTTTTTTTTTTACGAATACATGACGGTGCTGCTTGCTTTTATTATAAGTTTTCTGGGTTTCTCTATTTTCGTAGAATAAAATAGTAGATATAGTAAGCATGTAATTAAGATGCTGAAACCGATATTTAAAAAGTAAAAAGCAGTTACATCTGTCTCTACGTCATCTGCAGACAATAAGATTAATAGATCAAAGTTGATCAAAACAATTGTTTACTGCGTCGTAATGTACTACAATAATACGCGGTTATTTTATCTCCCTAGTGCGTTAATCTGCGTCGTTATTGAAGGGTATTAGAGTCGATTGTTGGTCCGCATGTTGGTATATTTTGGTTAGATGTGTCCGCCCACGCCAGCTGCCCATTCGCTTTTGTCCCGGCACGTGCCAGCTTGACGCACTCCACACTGGGCCGGTTAGATAAAATTATATTGTTGATTAGATTTGATTATGTTATTTAATTTAGGAGTCTGTGGAATTGGGATCTTTTGTGAAATCACTGTAGGCATTTGAAAAATTAAAAGAGATTTTCATACATTGCAATTAACAATTTATCGTTTGACCGGTAGACGTCTACCAATAGACTCTTTATGGTGGTAAAATTATTACGATGATTTATGAATTTATATACCTACGAAAAAATACTCTTAATTTTCACCGGTATGATTGTGTAGAAAAAAAATTCAACTTGTGGTTTTTCTAGCTTGTTGAATAGAACCAGGAATTAACAATAAAATTCGTGAATAATGTCAAAATTCAATGTTTTTCAATTTTTCGCTTCATTGTAAACATTTGGTTTACGTTATCAGACCTTACTGCTTTAATAAAAAAAAATGCCACTGTTTAAAATTATACCTACTAATTTCATAAGTAATAGTAATACAAAAAGTATAATATGCGTGTATTACTGTAAACTGACATTTTGTTTATCCTTATTTTTATTTTCCTGTTTTTATTTTATTTTTTGTATTGGAAATCTGATATATTTTGACATTGTGTAAATTACTTTTGTTATATTTTTTATTTTATTCTTAGTGTTATTAATTTGATTTCATATTATGTTTTAAGTTTGTGATGACGATCCTTATTGGGAAATACTAGATTCATTTATTTATATTTTATTTACCTGTTGACTTCCCCTTTTATTTTAATCTTATTTTGACATTGTAAACATTTTCTCTTATTATTAATCTTGCCTTATTTTTGACGATCATGATATTAATTCGTATGATTTTGACATTAAGCAAATTTGTAATGTAATTTTTATCGTGAAATAAATAATCCCACCAAAAACATTTCATGTAAAATTGACGGCCAAGACTCACATTCTCATAACGCTTTCGCTGTAAAAAAGTTATCAGATCCCAGGAAAAGCCAAGCCCCTAAGCCCCGACTTTACTAACCCCACCACCTTGGTTTAAAAAGTATGGCATCAACTGGCTTCAAGCCCCTAAACCCGGAGTTTACTAACCCTACACCTTTGTTTCAAAAGTATGGCTTGGCCGTTTCATAGACTACCGTAAATAAGTCCAACGGACCGTCTGGCCCATATGGTATCAAGAAACTCAGTTTATGTCTTTGATAATATATACTTATAAACTTAATTCCTTACGATATGGGCCGGACAGTCCGCTAGACTTATTTACGGTAGTCTATGAAACGGCCAAGCCATACTTTTGAAACAAAGGTGTAGGGTTAGTAAACTCCGGGTTTAGGGGCTTGAAGCCAGTTGATGCCATACTTTTTAAACCAAGGTGGTGGGGTTAGTAAAGTCGGGGCTTAGGGGCTTGGCTTTTCCTGGGATCTGATAACTTTTTTACAGCGAAAGCGTTATGAGAATGTGAGTCTTGGCCGTCAATTTTACATGAAATGTTTTTGGTGGGATCTCATTTCTTTTTGTAAGGTGCTTTAGTTTTTTTAATTTTTTTGGGCTGTAGGGTTTCTTGAGCGTCAACTGAAGTAGACAATTGTGTATTTAAGAAATACTTAAGTTTAGCCCCATATATATATATACACTTTTATCCCCTATTATGGGAAACCCATACAAACTTCCATCCCCTTATTTAAAGGGTGGGGGGTGATTTTTTAAAAGTCCTACAATATGTATTTGATTTATAACAATGAGTCCCTATAGGTTTCAATTTTCAGACCTGTAGTATCAAAATTTGCGGAAGTTTCATACAAACTTCCATCCCCTAGTTTAAGGGGTTGGGGGGTAAACGTTCCAAGTTTTAGAATTATTTTGTTGTTTGTGTACTAATACTAGCTTACATACCAAATTTCAGCTTTCTAGGTCATCGGGAAGTACCCCAGAGGTTTGGATACGTCAGTGAGTGAGTGGCAAAATCGGCGTATTTTAGGTACCTATAAAACCTAAAGTATAAAAGCTAGATCAATTAAATTTTGTACATTTTATATGTTTGCTAACTGCATCTTAACCTGAGAATTTGGGCACTCTAGTGTTAACTGGGACGAAACTATGATGGTTTGAATATGAGACGAAACGGTTCGAGAAAAGGTAGGTAGTGCCCCCTTCTTTTTTGTTCGTCTTGGCGGGGGCACTACCGTGCCCCCAGATATTTAAAATACGAAGTCGAAGTGTAGATATGGAAGTAGTAATAATTGTGTATAAGAAAACGTTTAGCCCGATATATACTACTTTTATCGCCCATTATCGAAAACCCATAAAAACGTTCATCCCCTTATTTAAAGGGTGGGGGGTGATTTTTTTAAAATCCTGGAATATGTATTTTATTATTTATAAATAATAAAGGAGTCCCTATATCAATTTTCAGACCTCTAGTATCAAAATTTGCAGAAGTCTCATACAAACTTCCATCCCCTAGTTTAAGGGGTTGGGGGGTAAAAGTTCCAAATTTCAGAATTATTCTATTGTTTGTGTACTAAACCTAGCTTACATACCAAATTTCAGCTTTCTAGGTCATCGGGAAGTACCCCAGAGGTTTTGATACATCAGTGAGTGAGTGGCAAAATCGGCGTATTTTAGGTACCAATAAAACCTAAAGTATAAAAGCTAGATCAATGAAATTTAGTACATTTCATATGTTCCCTAACTGCATCTTAACCTGTGAATTTGGGCGCTCTGGACGGGACTGGGACGAAACTATGAGGGTTTGAAAATGAGACGAAACGGTTCGAGAAAAGGTAGGTAGTGCCCCGCCTCTTTTTTTTCGTCTTGGCGGGGGCACTACCGTGCCCCCAGATTTAATGTAATCTAATCTAATCTATCTATTTCTACCGTTCTTTCAGATTGAGTGTACCTGCCTACTGAGTGCAGTGTGGATCAAATCTCTTTAATTTTCTATGAAGCTTTGATTTTCAAGTCCTGTTAATATTGTATGCTAATTACATCAGTCAAAAATTAAAATGCATTTTAGGTGTTTTTATTTTATGAGAAAATACAATTACAGATACTTAATACCTAGATACTAAACATAAACTTAGATTTTTAACTGGCTCAAGAAATAAGTTATTTGCTTGCTTTCAATAAACGAAAATGAACAATTAAAATGTATTCCCTTGTTTCGTAAGTTCTTGAAAATTTTATCGAGATTTAAGTAGGTTCATTTATTTCTTTTCATTAATATGTTATGAAATAGGTACGTATTTAGAATGCTGTTACTAAATTACTCAGTTATAGTTTGAGTCAAAGAAAAAAAATACATCACAAATTTATAATTTAGGAACTAAATAATAAGATTATTATAATCAAAATTTAAAGTAACTAACGTCTTAACTACTAATTACAATAACAACTTCCTTTTTTTACTCTGTTTTATTGCTGTAATTGTAACTCATCTGATGAAGTCTGCTTTGCGGATTACTTATGATTTTTAGCTTTTGTGTGTGTTTTAAATAAATGTTTATTATTTATGCGTCTATAATATTACACGATCCTAAATTGCATTGAAAATCAGTTTTGTATGGAGAGGGGTTCATTATTTTAGGAAAAATCTTAACAGCGCGATGCAGGGAATGCGCGCGGCGTCAGCCGTACAGCGACATCTGTCGATAAATAGTTATATGTCCTCTCATCACGCCGAAACAAATGGACGGGTAGTAACCAATTTTAGTACCTAACCAAATATGGTGATAGGTTTTTATCCGACTACAGTAAAGGAAAATGTAATTGTTCATGGACGAAGACAACGCCTGCAAACAATTGATAGCAACGCTGACCGCTTCATTTTAAGACACAGCCATCTTTAGGCGTCGTTTTAATCTTACAGTCATACAGCCCAAAGTACTTTTAAATAAAATCTGTCCAAAATATGTCCATGATCTCAAGACTGTATTATCTACTAAAGAGATATTCGAAGTACCCATTTTGGTACGGTACGGTAAGGTAAATTTTCTTGTACATTGAGATAAATAATACACTATATTTTGATAGGCGTCATATTCAAAATGGTACATATTTTTTCTACATTGTGACTACGAAGGACATATGTATATCCTTTAAAAATGTTTAGTGTCATTTAATGCACGCCCAATAGCAAAATATACAAATATATCGGTGAGAAGAAATATAGCAAGTATCGACGAATTCTAAAATTGTATAAGTTATAAAAAATGTATATGGATATACGAGACCGCTACAGCAACTAAAGCAGTATTAAAATTTCCACCTACCGCCATTCAAAATTAAAACAAATTACGCGTAAAAGAAATTACTTCTTTAAATAATATGTAGCCTAAATCTTTCGTAAGTTCTCGATTAAGGGGAACCGAATACCGCTCAAGGATCAGGCTTTGTATCTTCTCTTGTTCTTACTTAAGGCTACGAGTTCTTTCTGAGCTCGAAATAAGGCATTTTTCACACAACGCTACTTTTTCGCCTCACAACCCAAACATGCCAACTATTCAATTGCACAAAGCAATTTGTCTCCACTCTTCTAATTAAAATGACCAGTGAGTGGAACTCTCTTACGGCAAACCTTTTCCCTGAACATTACGAGTATAACTTGGATCCCTTTTACATTAGGGATAGTGAATACTCACTATCTATAATGTTATTAAAGGAAAATATGCGTCATTCGTTCCTCTCCGATTAATTTACCAACTAGTGAGATTGATTGGCGATTCCTTGTCGAATCTGTCAAAGAAAACATTAACATATCGATTGTCAAGGCGATTGGAGGAGCTACGCGCCTTAACGACTCATGGCACAGCAGTAACAGTGTATGGAGCATGTACTTCGTTAAAGCTTTCTTTAGGCCGAGTTCCTAACTTAATACTGGCATCCTGTAACGTAAGATGTGATTTTTTCCCGCCGATCCGCTCAGGCGACATCTTGAGACCATGTGGGACCGTATGTGGCATAATGCGCTCAAGTTCTGAGCTAAATTTAGATAAACCATTAACCTAATGGCGTTGAGTAACAGTATCTGAAGACACAACCTGGTGCCAAGATGCATTGTAGAAATATGTATGAGTATATTCTTACAACCCATTATAGTTTCGCCACGTCTGTCTGTCCGTCCTTCCGTCCGCGAAATCAAAATCAAGAGAAAAATATGGCACCTTCCTTAAAATAAGAGTCTTAGATTTAAGTTTCATGTTTTTTAACTGTATTTGTATGTCTGTCTGTGGCATCGTATCTTTCAAACCCGTGGAGCAATTTGAGTGCATTTAATGCGACAAAATGGTTCTTACTTCTTAGCTATATTTGGTGGAAATAAAAGATGACAGGATTTCAACCAATATTTAAGCTGAAATATCCAATTTTTATAGTTATGTTTAGACTTTAGTGGCAGTTCCTATATCAATCATTAAATGAAGGTCTCATGATCATGATGACCAGCTACTTGTGTTGCCGGTGTTTTAAATAAAACATTTATTTTATTTGTTTGTTAAGAAAGCAGTGCAAATTTGTAAAGCATACCTAAGTAGTTCCTTTGCATCCTGAGCACTGCAGACACATAATATTATAATCCAATTACTTATGAAAAACAAGTAGGTACCTAAAATTATTATTAAAAACTAAAATGCACTCCAAATTCCAAAACATTCGAAGTATTCTAACCAAACCAACCAATTTACTTTCAAAACGATTCACATCATACATTTGAACGCACAAAACGCCCGTCAAATCTCAGCACGCATGAAAGCGTCATGCAGGATATTATACCTTTTATTCCCCTTTGCAATGAAATGAATGCTTTATACCTAGTCGTCTAGATGCAGTCTAAGCCCGCGGCCGTCTTTGTGCTCTGACCTTAACTTACATCAAGTTGAAGGTTCCCTTTTGTACGGCGTCTAATAAGAATG
The DNA here is from genome assembly GCA_947623375.1 of Apotomis capreana. Classification (NCBI taxonomy): domain Eukaryota; kingdom Metazoa; phylum Arthropoda; class Insecta; order Lepidoptera; family Tortricidae; genus Apotomis; species Apotomis capreana. Next base: position 15,824,552 of record OX392503.1, on the reverse strand, counting down.
GCGTCTGGGGAAACCCTGAATAGCCTAGCTATTTCAAGGCGACCTGCATTGAGATAGGTTAATAGCATTTGAAGGTGAGGCTATTCATTCATGAACACAGCTGTGTCGGTAATCGCAGGTTAGTCTGTCGCGAGTTAGGTCTAGACGGAGTACTGTAGGACAATGTCTCTATTGCCTATTGGAATGGAATTGGAGTTTGTGTTATTGTGACAAACCATAGAATGTTAACGGCGCGATTGGCGCAGTTGTAGTGTAGCCTACTTAGCCGGCGCTTCTGGGTTCGCAATCCGGCAAGGGCAAATATTTTGTGTTATGAACTCAAGTATTTTATTGGTTTTATGTATTTAAGTTTATAGTTATCTATATAAGTATGTAATGTATATCGTCGTCTGATACCCATAACACAAGTCTACCATATCATACTTTGGGACTAGGTCGATTTGTGTGAAATTGTTTGAGATAAAAATATGCTATGAAAAGTTCTCTCCGTGGGTCTTCGCAAAAACGACTTAAGAACTTTTTTTGTATTGGGAGTTTCAATAATGCTACGCAATGGAGTTTTACTCTTTTACAGCATATGAACTAAGTAAAGACCGCTAATGCTATGGACTAAAACGTATAGCAAGAAGTTGTGCTTCTTACCTAGTTAATTGGACTTTTTTCGCCATGTCGTTCTCTATTCCACAAGATCATCAATGTAGGTACCTACAGCTGACATACTACTGCAGTTCCTTATAATAATTATGTTCTAAAGCTAACAATGAATTTCTAACGCCGCCATAGAGCTTTATTGCAGTTAAAAACAAGGATATAAAAGATAACCCTGGGTTTTTCTTAAATAATATGTATAAGAAAATTTCTTAGGTATATCTATGAATATTTAAATTTCGTCTCTTCGGTTCATTCCTAAGCAATGCTTCATTGCTTCTTTATCCTATGAATTTATTACTACTGTTACAAGAGGACAGGAGTTTTAACTATTTAATTGGTTCACATGTTCGTATAAACTCAATCCTAAAAACAGTCTTGTTGTAAAACATACGAGCAAAACCAAGCGTCAACGCTCGAAGTAACCGTCTCCTTTCAATTTCAATATCTGGCTCACTTAATAATAAAACTGATCCAGACTCACTTTGTGGTCTTCACAATGTGCTTTTCATTCATTGTTTCACTCCAGACGTAAACCTGCCCCTTCTTTTGGGACCTCTGAGCTGCATTCGTTTTCAATAAACTCTTGGCTAACTTGAACATAACAACATCCCCATACGTACTCTAAGCCCCGACGTGTTGTAGTGTCAGTCTTATATGGTTGTATTAAGGGATTGTCCTAAATTGTTTTGCGGTATAGGTCAATTTGTAACGTTACAAGATCAAGTCGTTTTGGTGGTTGTTCCGTTCAATTATTTAGTCTCATAGGCATTCAACGCATTGAAGTAACAGCTGAATAGTGCGCTACATGTGAACTTGAGCATTCATTGTGCTGATTCAACGCTCAGTCCAGATTCAAGTTATGTTTATGTACCTTTACTTATAATGTTCGCGAACCGTTAAACAGAATTTGACTTAAGACCTTACAGTGTGTATATCCTTCAAGACATCGTCTGACTAACATTTCTCAATAACCAATTGCAATTAGGTGCCATTAGTCATTATACTTGTCTTGTACCTATGTACCCAATGAATTTTATCTTCTGATATCTAAATAGATGTAATGTTGTTATAAATAAATAAAAATAAATAAATAATTATGTATAATAAAAATTATCATTATTTTTTATTAAACCAGTAACTCTGCTAACGTAAACCAAATGTTTACAATGAAGCGAAATATTGAAAAATTTAATGGTTCAGACAGGATTCGAACCTGCGTTTCCAACGGCTTTCCGCGCCAACACGGGCGTCCTACCAACTGGACCACCGAACCAGATGTCAGAGCCATTGAATCCTTCAACCAGTTGCTTCAACATGCCTTAGGGTGGCATCGCAGCGCCATCTACCGTAAAGATTTAGACTTTATCGCCGGCACCATCGTCTCAAATTTGTTGGGAATCGATAGTAACGATGTGCTACACTCGAATTAATTATTTTTTTATTCATTGTAAAAATTATCATCATATTTACACTAGTGGCTCCGCGTAAGTTTTAATTTTATCTCTGATTTCATAGATAAGTTCGAAAGAAGTTTGGGCGGAGGTGAAACATAGACGCTTCGGTCGCTCAGTCAATTACCAACATTTTATTTGATTACTGCATCTAGTGATTACAATTACTTTGAAGATCGTGCAATTGTAAGTTCTTATGCATTTATTATTACTTTTGGCCGTTATGTATCGCGAATAAACACACTTAGGCTTACAACTGTTACTGATTGTGTGGAATTAGCTTTTTCTTTCCGATTTTTCAAGTCTCGTGGCCAATAAAAAACAAATTCCACAATATTATTCTTAGGATCCACGGATTCACCTCAAACTGTGAGATTAAAAATAATTGTAATGCGATTCGAAGTCAGATTGCTATTATTATTCGACTTTAAAGGCAACAGACGAAAAAATATCAGAGCCTGGCAGATGTTTGAGCCCGCGCCTTTACTCACACTAGCCCAAGCAGCTATCCCTTTCTACATGTATCGTTTTGGATATAGTAGAAAGAGAGAGCTGATTGAAATAGGGGTTGCACCAAGGGATTTGCCACGTGACCTCTTCCCTGTTTACGCACACAGACAAACTGATGGAGTATCAATCAAGCTCATCGATCTTTGGAAAAAATCATTAGCTGTGCATTAGCTGAGTATTGGATTGGGTTAATTTTAAATTTATCAAATTGTTAATATTCATTACAAAATATTATAAATGCAAATAAATAGTACCTAAATGAATATCGTTTTTTGTCTTCTCGGTAGAATTTATATGTGGTGATGGGATTCGCGAATTATTGACGGAAAACAGTGTGCAATAATATGAGCTAATTTGATATTACATGGCATTAAACCTATCGGTAGGTACATCTTTTTCTCTTTGCTCTAAGAATGTATTATATACATAATTTTAAACTTAACACTTACTCTCAGATAGTAATGTCAAACTATTATGGGGTTTTGACATTCTAAGCGTTTTTCCTGGAATACGAGTAAAAGTTTGGTAAAATTCAGCCTTAGTAAGATAATAGAATTAGTTTCCGTTAAAGTCGCTACTTCTATGTTAAAGTATTACTTCATACCCTATTGTAATTGTAATTAAATATCTTGACTAGCTGCACTAGCTTACTTTAAATAAAGTCAATTAATGAACCGACACACCTAACTTCTGAAGTATAGTGACAGACACCGGCTACCTTGTTGCTCAAACTTAAAACCCTCTCATTAACCCGGGGACAAAAACTAGCATTACCGTTAAGTGGCTATAAAGGCTCGCTTCCGTAAACAAAGCACACCGACAGAATCTCATAAACTAGGGGTCTCAAGCAAAATAATATCATCAACTCACTGGCTTCCGACAATTTCGAGAGCGTAAAGAAAAACAAACTTCTGGACTTGTATCGAGTTACGCTACTTAAACTGTCGTCAGGCCGCCACCCACGCTCCTTTTTCGTTTTTTACGAATCTCTTTAGTTTTTACAATCACGTAAATAGGTTTCCTGTTAGAAAAACAAACAGAGACGTTTATTGACTCGGAAATACCAGTTTTTATTGTCTAGTTGCGAATGAATGATGGATTTCGAATGACTCTCGATGTCTCACGGCTTCCGACTTTGATGGCTCAAAATTACACTATCGTCGAATACCAGACATAAACTAAATAGCTCCCATAAAAGTTTAGATTACCAATATGGGGAGTGATAGCCTGCTTTAAGAAATTGTAAAAAAAAAGAATATTTTTTGTAAAAATAACATAGTCCACAATTATTATTTTATATTACGAGTGAATCTTTGTTGGTTTATTCTCATCATCAGCGAAACATCTAATAAACGTGTTTTTTATATCGTGTAGAATTATAGGCCGGATAGTAACGCTACGTTTTATCCTGTACAAAGACCAGGAGGAAACCAAACCAAAGCAATCCTAGCAGAATAGCAACCTTTAGTATATATTAGTTAACGTGAAAGTTGAGTAGTAAAGTGTGCAATATTTATACTCATTATTAATGCATGTAATTAAAATAGGTACCTCATCAACAAAAAATCTAACCATACTCAGCTTTCGGATCAAAACTCACAGGTAGGTAACAAAGCGTAGAATTTGAGGAATCCCGCCAGTAAAACTACCAAAGGTTAAGTTTCCGTTATCAGTAGATCAGTAGCGTTTGTGGTAAATATATCGGGTTTTGAACCCGAGAAGCGTAAGATTGGGCTGACGGGGCATGAGCAGCCATCTTAATCGATTGAACTGCTCAAACCGTTTTCACGAGTCGTTGGTGATGTTACTATTACCCTTAAATAAGCCTTTTACGACATTTATAACGCGCCGATAAGTTTTATTTTTTATGTAAACTGTAGTTATGTTACATTTCATTATGTAAACTACTCAAATGAACGATATAAATTATCGATGTACCCGTTCATTGCTTGCATTGGACTTGGAGTGTACAAGCAAACGGTGTTCTGTATACTTACAGTCCTTAGCGTAATAGGGGTGTTGTTCAAGTTTTTTTCCCACCAATTCTGCAAGCACGTAATCATGCAAACATCAAATTACTAATAATAATACTTAAATGTTAGGTAGTTTAGTTTTATAGTATAGTTTCAGATTTCAGAATTTAGAAAATAATGTAATAAACAAATATCAGAGTTATCAGACTATCTCTAATAGATCGATCTAGTCCCAAATTAAGCTCTATCTTACGCTTGTGTTGTGTAATGCGACTTGAGTACCTTTAACACTAATAATAAATTATAATACATTTGTGATTGTTATCTGTTTCACTCAGTCTTGAAAAAAACCGAGTCATATCTCGAAGCTAATAAAGTCTTGACCACGTCGGTACTTGTCAACTTAAACAAAAAAGCCAAAGGTAGCTACCACACGACTACCGTGGACACCGCTTTGATTTACGACAAATAAAATTTTGGGCTCGTTTTAGCGGCGCAATTAAAATATTTAACGAACCTCCCTCAGTGGGTGGTGGGCGACAGTTCTCACGAGGCTATTAAAAATATAATTTTTAACCATGTTTTTACAGGTTTACTCGTTTTTTACCAAATTTATTGTTCGGACGTTGGATGTCCTTGGTTTGTTGCGGAAAATTCTACCGGCGTAGTATATTTCATGTTAATGATGATAAACAATTCTAATCTTGAGGTGTTTATCTAAGTTTTTATAAAACTAGTGCAAATTTGATTTAGGGAGGACGGGATATATTATGTCACCATAAATCATTGGTAGAGTCAGCGCGAAATATGGCAGAGCAGTAAAGCCGGTATAGGTACCTAGTAATGACTCTGCCTGTACATTTAGAATACTTAATCAGTGTTTGTTTGACCAAATAGTCTTAAGAATTATATGCACTGTCTTCATAAAATTTTGTCCTTGGACATGCTAACATTTATGTCCAGTAATAAACATTCTCAATACTCCATACCATTCCTTCAACCCTAACCATTAGATTCTTTATCGCAAGCAGTATAAATAAAAGTATCATGCGGATTAATTGCCTTTTATTCATAGAAGCAACCCTTTCAACCCGGCTGTTCTTCAATAACCGCACGATACTATCAGTATGCGCATATTATTTTCATTATAAATGAGTTGTGATATGCGCTGTCAGCATGACGCGAGGCTCGCTAAGTGAAATCGAGTTTTTTGTATTTGGGTATAACAGTTTGTCCTGATGGACAATATTGTGATGAAATGTTTTAAAGGATTCTCAGCATGTGGCTGTCTGGAAGCTACCGCCTTAATGTTTGAGGATTGAAATATTAATAATCGTAACCCCTTTGTTGTGAATTTGACAGTTGTTGAAATTATAGTCAAGAAGATATTCATGAGCCTACTGTGTTTTCGGCCCGACCTAAATAAAGTATAAAGGATTATGTTGGTCATTTGTTAGGATTTAGGAGTATATCATTATTTTAAATATGACAATACTTATGTTTATATATAAAATGTAAGTAAGAAATGTGGCATCACCACATAAAATATTATAAACATTGATTGTGTTCAATATTCAATACTTATGTTATTTAATTTCGGTGCCTATCTAGATGTATGTCCGATCTATTATCTTATATTCGTATATTCCTCGAGGAAAACTAGCAATATTTTCTTTACTACAAAAATGTTTATCGATGCCTTGGAATACATTTATCAGTGATCCTTTCTGCAATCTTGGAACTCTTTCACTCAGCTCTCTACAGAACTAGATACTTACGAAGATTTCACACGACCGTAACATTGAATAGTTTTACGCCTCACCCATAAAGCAGCCGACGTTATCAACCTGTCTATGAGCCTTAACCTTCCAGCAGATTAACTCCATCTTAAAATGAACTGCATGTCGTCTTAAAAGCCCGCAACAGTTACTTACAAGCGCCGTATTATGTTATCTATTACAACTGCGAGAGTAAATCGCGTCGCCTTCGCCTCGCAACTCCTGCGGGGCGTTAAAAGATCCTGGCGCGAAACGAGAACAATTTAATTGAATAAAATCAGCCAATAAAGTGAGTTCGAAGCCTGCCACAATGGCATACCGCCTTCACGGCGTGCTGGTCGTAAAGAAACCTTATTTACGAGAGACTTTGGGAATCCACGTTAAGTGGTCAATATACTATGGTGCACTAATGTGTGTTCGTTGCGAAGTTCAATTTAGCCATCGGTAAATTGCCTTTGACACCTAGGGTTTAATCGGATTGACATTAATACATAGCCATTTCTGCGATGCGGCTATACTTATATCCTTGATATCCAGTTTACTTAAATTTGTAATTGGAATTAAATTAAGGTCTACAAAATAAAGATTCCGCATGCTCTCCACTTTCAAGCGCGAATACTTAACTCTTCCAAAAATTATAGTTCTCATGCGGATTTCATTCTTAATTTTTATTTTAGCTGAACACTTACTGAGCTAGCAAGCAGATGTATGTAAAATGTGTCAGCTGAATGATCAAAATAACATCTTTATGTAGGTATGTGTTTTAACCCCGGCTGATAGTCGGCAAATATTTTTGATGTGATAACATCTACATATATCTTAAATCATAAAGTACCTATAACTCATACATGAATAGATTTGCTTCTATAATATTACGTTATTTTTAAGTAACAGGATATTACATGATTACAATATTCGGGACTTACAGTCCCACAAAGTAAATTTCGAAGCTGGAATCTCCACTGATAGTCGTCATTGCATCATTCTCGTGTTTGATTGAATGTTGTGAGTGAGTAAGAACCTTGTTTGAAGATTTTAAATCAGCAATCACTCTAAAGGAGTTAAATGACAAATTTTAAGAATTTCGTACGGCGAGTGGATGATTACGCGCACGAGGCGGCCGCGGGCCAAACGAGCAATATGTTAATCACGGGCCAATCATTATTACGTGGCCGAATGAATGTCGCGAGCGTATTGAGATGTTTGCAAAAGATGACGTTCCCGAGAAAACTTATGACCACCATTATTGTTGTCAGGAACGAGCTGAATGTCCTGCTGACAAATTCGTATTCCCAGTGGCGTTTAAACAGACATGTAATTTAGGGTCGTAAGTGGCCTATAAAAATAATAAGAAAACATGCAAAGTAAATCTGCCTCAATTTCATTAATCGCTTATCCAAATATAAAGGGTTCAATTATTGAAATTAGTACCCCGGAAAACCTAAGGAACTACTCACGTTATTGCTTTTTCGTAAACAGTAATAAGTCAGACCACGCTAACTCTTCCGAGCAAATGAACTGTTAAAACATACAAAGTGAGTCTCAGTCAGTTCATTTGTTTGGAAGAGTTAGATGACTCTATGAGCCATCTTTAAATTAACAATGGGCGACTTTTGTAGAAATCCCACCGCCAAACCGCAATGTTCGCATTGTTGTGTTCCGGTGTGGGGGTAAGATAGCCGGTGAAATTACTAGCATAGAGGCATTCTATCTTCGTCCTCCGGGTAGGCAAACACTTGTGACTCCTCTGGTGTTGCAGGTGTTTATGGGCGACGGTAATCGCTTTCCATCAGGCGATACGTTTGCTCGTTTGCCCCCTATGACATAAAAAAAAAAAACATAAGGGAATGCCACGTGAATTTTAAGGATAGCAGGGAATTTGTGAATAAGATTTTTAATATACTCCCCGTTAGTTTAAAACATAAATATCTTCTAGCAGTAAACAACCATGGCAATCGAGAGCATAACCCAATACTAAATAGTAGAACATAAACATGGAACAAGGTCGGTATCCGCGGGCAAATTTGAGGTAACAAGGGTCAGGAAAGAAAATCCCTACATACTCAATAGTTTGCTCAAGAATATCCGACACGAGCCAAATAAGTCCAAATTTAAAAAGTACTTAAAAAAGCATCTATTGTAGACACTTGAGTGATAAAGTTGTCTACTCAAAATGTCACTCAAGAGTTTAGCAATAACCTTTGATTAAATTATATTATTATATAGAGACTCACACCTGCAGGCAAACTGTACAAACAGTTTTGCAGAGAATTGTATATATGTTTAAGTTGTATACTTGAATTAATAGATAAATAAATAATAATAATAAAAGACTAATTACATGGTGGGGCTTAATGAAGTGAAAGTTAGAAGCTTTTTCTCAACAGTGGGTGGATGAATGAATAAAAAAAAATACAGGTGTCAATTAGCAATTTAGCAGTACGTTTAATAATGCTGATATTGGAAGGTGACCATTGGGGCCTTTAAGAAAATGCTCCCTTTGGTACCTTGTAGTCTCGGCAAGTAAAATTTACACCAATAGTAAACTTTCTAAAATTTTCACGTTTGTCATTTGAAAGATATTTTCAATGAAAACTTCAAAAAACTCTTAAAAATACCTACAAGCAAAAATTCAAATTAAATATTAAGCAAACATTATTTTTTATTATTTTTTATGGAGTATTGCACCTTCGGACTCACTGTCAATTCTCACGTGAATGGTCAAAATTTCAAAGCAAACTGTAAACAGCACGTGGGTCGTTGAGAGTTTTTTTGTGATTTAGCTTTGCGGAATGCTCTTTTGCTCCCGTACCGTAGCTCAATGGAAGAACGGATTTCTTTATAAGGTTATTTTATTTACTAATGTTGTTGTTGCGGTGTTCCAGTTCACCTACGTTCGTTATATTAGTGATTACTCACATACATATGTTTTTTTATTATTGCTCGGATTATTAGTTATAATATGTATGTATATTTCCACGGGACTGGTGACATTTTCAATACAATGTTTGTGTATTCGCAAATACGCTTACACTACGCTCGCTGGTAATTATGATACATTGACATATTTATTAGCGTGAGTGTTAAAGGTGAATAAAATCGAATATGTATGAGCAAAATGACTGTATGACAGAATTTTCGCTTCATTTAACCAATTGTATAAATTTATAAGACGTTATCGATTTAGGTTTTAAGAATTTATCAAAAATGTAACTCGCTGGCTCTTAGCCCACTCTTAGCAAACTTAGGCTCGCTAAATGTCCACAGATCACTATATATAGTATACTAGCATTAACCCGCGGCTTCGCTCGCGTTCCTATATAATATACATTATCCTACGGGAACGATGCTCTTATTTTCAGGATAAAAGTAGGCTATTTGTTAAAGTTAGGGTATAATCTGCTTATCCCTCATACATATCCGTCTAGCCGTTTTATTGTTGAAAAGCTTAGAATGCATTTATTACGGCTGCAGGAAGTTTCCCGATGACTACTCCTCCAGTCCCGCCGCACTGCCCGCACTGGCCTTGACGGTAATCGAGATGGCACCAAATACAAATAATAAACATCTATTAGGATAACAACAGGTCTCATTCCATACCTCAAAAGCAAAAATAGAACCCTATATAGGATCACTTGTAGCTGTCTATGAGTCCATCTGTGACAACCGATTGGCTGCAAAACTACTGAACTGATTGAATTGCAATTAGGCACAAATGCTTTCAAGAATTTTCACATCCACAATATTAAATTTAAAATTTGATGCCTTTTTCGCAATTGACGTCTCAAAAAACCATGAAAATGACACCCATATTGATATTTAGTAAATTCAACGCCATTTCACGTCCGCTACGTTGAATTTTAAAGTAAATGTTGTACCTGTGATCAGCGGCCCGATAAATAATAACCCATGTTGATTTTCAGACTTTGTCAACACATTTCCCCCTTTTAGGGGTTGAATTCTTGAAAGGCCTGAAACGCGTGTTTACTCATTTATTGTTAGGAATACTCCTGTGAAGTTTCAAATAACATAGTCAAATCTTGTTTCCCCATACAAACTTAAATTCGTTTATTAGTGCGCCCCTAGACCTTATAGGGAACCTACGTTCCAAATTTGGACTCTCTAAAATCAGCGGTTTGGGATGTGCGTTTTTTAAAAACGACGTCCATATTAAGGGTGTAACCGACGGTGTACCGAAAACTGAAACCATGGCTTCAGACCATTATTCTGGGCTGGAAAATCGTGGAAACTTCTTTGAGAAAATTCACAAATTTTCCTCGCGAGTTTTCATTTTTTCTTTATTTTTCCGTTAATCGAACTCTACCGGTAACAATTTTTCATGAAAAATCGCATGAAAATAGAATTTTCCGCAAAACACGCAACGTATCACAAACAGTATTATGTAAGCGTGTGGAGTGGGACAGATAAGGTTCACTATTATCTTGTAGAAACTTTTTTGACATATATTTGTTTTGCATAACGATACTTGGCAGAAGTAACGTTTGGCAGAAACATCTTACGCAGAGTATGCTTTGGCATAAATCATTTCGCAGATTTTTATAATACCGAATCTTATATTGGCATAATGTTGATGAGCATAAAAGTCTTCTAAACGAATAGTACTTTCGCTGATAATTTTTTTGCATAATATTTTAGGCGGCATAAAGTTGTCAAGCCGAATACCATTTGATTCCAAGATAGACTTCATTGTCTTATCTTGTTGTACAGGACATATGCGGAATACCTAACCTAATCCAAGTCGGACCTGCCCTAAGGTGCAATCAGTACTCAGTATCATTTATGCATTACAACTTGTTGTGATTACACATTTTGTCCATGGAGTGGTATGGTAGCCGGCCGATGCCGCGCGGCTCGCTCGCTCGTTAGGGTCTCAGTTCAACCTAACACTCCTCCTCGCTTTGCTCGTCGTCGTACCTAACCTAATCAAAGTCGGACCTGCCCTAAGGTGCAATCAGTACCTAATTTATGCATTACAAATTGTTGTGATTACACATTTTGTCCACGGAGTGGTATGGTAGCCGGCCGATGCCGCGCGGCTCGCTCGCTCGTTAGGGTCTCAGTTCAACCTAACACTCCTCCTCGCTTCGCTCGTCGTCGTACCTAACCTAATCCAAGTCGGACCTGCCCTAAGGCGGAATCAGGACCTAATTTATGCATTACAATTGTTGTGCTTAAAAATTTTGTGGCAGTTGCCCCGCGGCGGCAAGATACCTAACAACACTGCTCCTCGAACCGCTCGTCGTCGTACCTAACGGTACTTACATTCTACTACTTAAAGTTACTTAACGCACTTTTCTGCTAGTAGAAAATAATTATGCTATTGTAATCGTATGCTATAGGATTATTATGGTACATAAAATTATGCTAAACCAAAGTCGGCCAAAGAGATATTCTACAAAACAATGTGCTGCAAAATGTGTCGTATGCGAGGTAGTAGTAATGCCAACTATACCTTTATGCCATCTTACCATTCGACCGAAAGTATTTCTGCGAAACGTGTTATGCGAAGTGTATTTCTGACCAATATTATTCTGCCAGATGAGGGTAACCCGACAGATAATGGTACTGGCCGGTCATTGATCCGCCAGTGCGCGCCCGTTGGCCGTTACGGTCGGACGCATGTTTAATGTTTACCTACCCTCACATTTTATTTGCTTTACTTGCTTGAATGAAAATAATCTTGTTAGACTGTTTTAATTTATCGGTCAGTTGTTATTGGTGTTAGGTACTACATACTAGTTGTGATCTGTGGTTGCGTTGTTTTTGTGGTTGCATTCATTCATGTCATTCGATGCGCATTGGCGTAACGGTATGTTTTGCGCCGACGCGTGAGTGGAGTGGGAGCGCCTTGAACGGTCGATGCTTGCCGCGTGCCCCCTCCCCGCGCGTCTGCACCCGAGAGAATTGGACGCAATACATTGCGCGTCGAGTTTTATAATTTATTTTAGAAAATCTTATCCTTGAGTTTTCCGAGAAAATGAACACTCGTTTTCAGTTCGTGATTATGGTCTAAAACTACAGTTTTCGTTTTCGGTACGCTGTCGGTTACACCCTGTATTTAGACATTTCTACCCCATCGCACCCCAACATGAGAGATGGTATTACACGTCCGCCACGTTGAATTTTAATATCGTTCTTTTTTTAGTAATCAGCGACCCGATAATCCATAGAAACCATACCCCTGTTGATTTTCAGGTTCTCTTCCCTCTTCCATCTTCCCTCTTCCCATTTTTCAAACCCCTTTCACCCCTTGTGACCCCCTTTTCACCCCCTGTGGGGGTGAATTTTGAAAAATCCTTAGTGCATCTCTAGACTTAAGGAACCTACGTGCTAAATTTGGACTCTAGAACCACCGGGCTGTGCGTTTGAAAAAGACACCCATATTGATATTTAGACATTTCAACCCCATCGCACCCCAACTGGAGATATGGTATTTCACGTCCGCCACGTTGGATATTAAAATCGTTATTGTTTTCGTAATCAGCGATCCGATAAACCATAGAAACCATACCCATGTTAATTTTCAGACTTTGACACCACATTTTCCCCTTTTAGGGGTTGCATTTTCAAAAAACCTGAGACACGTGTTTACTTATTTATTGTTAGGGATACTCCTGTGAAGTTTCGAATAAAATAGTCTAACTAATCTTGTTTCCCCATACAAACTTTGGACCCCCATTTCTCCCCTTTAGGGGTTGAATTTTGAAAAATCCTTTCTTAGTGCACCCCTACACCTTATAAGGAACCTACGTGCCAAATTTGAACTCTCTAGATCCAGCGGTTTGGGCTGCGCGTTGATATGTCAGTCAGTCAGTTTCTTGTTTTATATATTTAGATATATTAGAAATTAGTACAAGAGAACCAAGGTTGTAGATATAGCTCAGACAGTCGCCAAACTTAAGTGGCAGTGGGCAGGGCATATTGCTCGTAGAATCGATGGCCGTTGGGGCAGAAAGGTTCTTGAGTGGCGACCGCGGACCGGAAGACGCAGCGTTGGAAGGCCTCCAACAAGGTGGACCGACGACCTGGTTAAGATCGCGGGTAGAAATTGGATGAGGGCGGCGCAAGATCGATCGTTGTGGAGAACTTTGGGGGAGGCCTTTGTCCAGCAGTGGACGTCTATCGGCTGATATGATGATGATGAGTATAAGTACCAGTGTATAGTCTGTACTTTTAGGTACTTATTTTAAAAATTTAAACAAACATTAAAAGGCTTGTTGTTGTTGGTTGTTGACCTATAGGTACAAACTAGATTTTTTATGTATTACTCGTATGGAATAAAGTCATTTTATAGGGATTTATTTATTACTGGTAATTTGGTGGGACGCAAGAGGAACCCTCGATTATAATGAGCGCGGAAGCATACTCGTTCGGCGGTGTCGAAGCGTAAGCTCACAGAATGTTAAACAACAGCTGTACTTTAGTGTTGGGCCAAAATACTTACTAAAGTGCAAAGAAACAGGGATTACTTCAGGAGATCTGATATTTCACTGCACCATAAATACCTACGTATATACGTACTACATATTTGGTTTCCCAAGGAAAGGTATTTACAAAATAATCGAACATTTCGAATAATTCGAAGAACTGTAGATAGCAAGCTGATAGTTGGGAACAGGAATTTGGTAGTGACAGAATAAGCACACCAATAAATCATGCATATTAAGCGATAGTAAATAAATCTGTTGTATTTAATTTTGACACATGTTTAAAGTTGTTACAGTATTCAGTGGACGAAAAGTCAATGCTTGCCGCTGTCATCTCAATACTTTTTCTATCTTAAAATGTAAGTTGTACACAACTGTAACATTTATTTAAATCTGTAATATCTAATCTTAACTCAGGGATCAGGATTAGAGCACAAACGGACTTAAAGGCAAGGCGTAAAACTTTAACCATGGGTTGTAATTCGTAAAGCCTTATAACACAAACTCCTGCGATCTTGGTCAAATTTACCACCCTCGGTATATACTTACATATTGTACTATTACGCTAAGCTACTTCTGAGAAAACAAGGCGCTCAACAACACAGATTATGCCAATTACGGTTTAAAGGATTCACTAACTAAGTGTCTTTTGCCATAAGACGTTGAAAGCAAGTTATATAAAATAGATTCACAACATACTAGTATTTACTCAAGCATCATACAGGTACTCCCATCCTTACCTTCAAGTCGATTGATAGACGTCTCAACTTAATAAGCGAATTCCTCACACCACTTTGTACAGGGAAGCGACAACGAAAAACGCTCGTTTTTATCTCCTGTGATTGACTGTTATTGCCACTTGTGGATTGTTGCACCGTTCGCTCGTTACAAGAATTTGTGTGTACTTGTGTTATTTCAGTATTCAATAATACTCTTATTGTCTTGCCATAAAATTCTGGTTTTCATAAAGTCCAATCTTTCGAAGTATAAAACGGGGCGTTAATTCGACGGAGAATCATCAATTCACCAATCAACATCCCGGCTTAATAATGGTAAGGTATCGTTAATAAATCCATCCATTTTTGCTATTCAAATGGCATTGAGTGCAAATGGTACGTTGAAATCTGCATAATAATTATATTTTATTTTTCGAAATAAAACTTATTATTACGAATCAAGAAATTTTCTACGGCATCTAAATTGTAGATCATCAAGTCTCAATACTCGATCCCTGATCTCGGGACGAAGGTTTTTCTTACAACATAGGAGTCCATTTGCCGAAAATATATTTGAAACAAAAGAATGCCCTTCAATCGCAGTAATTAAGAAGTATCAAGAATCTTGTTAGTATTTAATCATGATTACCCGCGAAAAAAACATCAAAACCGTCTATCTCCTAATTATCGGCGTCTGAGCGAGTAATCGTCTCAAATAAGTTTAATTAATAAATAATTCAGCTATTTGCAACTGTTCAGGTGACAAATGTCGGTGCTTTGTCGGCTCCGTAATGAGACAGACTCGGACGAGACAAATTTGAGCCATAAATAACCGCGTTGATTCAGTCCAGTCTTTATTGCAGTCTAATTCATTGATGTCTTTTTTGCGTAAATTGTCGCATTCATCTTCATATTATCGCATACTTGTTTTTGTATTAAGAATCACCATGAACTATTTCAAAATTAAAAATTAATATTGAATATGAATCTGATTCGTTATGACTAATATTACCAGCTCCTAACAAAGGCCTATGATGATGACGAACAGATGAAGGAAAAGGTTACAGTCTGTCTAACCAAGAAGAGAAAGCACAAGATAAAAATGGCTGCCGATTGTTATTTTACACCAGATACATAGATCTTAATTGAAAGAAGCCACTATGCTCTATATTTATTCATCATTGACTAACAAATCAACAACTGCCGACTATTCGATTGGTTTTATCAGTTAGCACAACAGAGCGAGGCGAAATTTACACTTTAAGTTGTTTTATTTTCATTTACCAGCACTTTGAAGCTAGCAAATAAATAAAACGTTTTGGTTGTTGTATACAAGACAAATTTTCTACGAGTTTAACCAATTACTAATGAAATAATGAACTTTTTTTGTAAATTGGCTACAAGGGCATGTCTGAGTCTACCGGCATTTCACAAGAGGATACCACTGTTGAGAAGAAACGAAGAAAGGTCTCATCTAGATTATTATTCAGTCAAAAGCAGTTGTAATATAATTATTTTAGCGCGTCACGTCCAGTTAAGTAAAATCAGAAAGTTAAGCCTATAAGCCATCACGAGCCCGCATTTTTATAAACCCAACTCGGCAATTACACTGACTGAGTCCTACATTATCGTTGCGATTGAAATCCCGCGTAGCTTGCGGCGGTACCGTCAACAAAGACATAAAGTTTAATGAAACTCATAACCTGTTAATACCTTTTGCTTTTGAGATGAGTGGAGTACTTGTTCTTAACGATGTTCCTGAAACGCTGACATCCACAGAAGCTGCCCACACAAGCGGTACCCGGCAATCCTTTATGCAAATAACAATGATGTTATATCCCCCTTTAATGCAATCTTGCGACAGGAGGCGGGGCTTGGCCACCGTAGTAGGTTTAGGTAAGATACTGTTGAACAATACCAATTTATGTACGTATTCGCAGTGGAGATACACCAATTGAAAGCTGAATGCAGGTCCCAAGTGTTTGTGCGTAGGTTTGTAAAAAAATTGGTAGATATGTTTATTGGATATTGGTTTAATAAAGGATAACATAACGTTACAACCCAAGCAGCACATTAGTGAATTTTGCAGCTTATCTTATAGCTTTAAGTTCTAAATGAGTGGTTTAACAGTGTTTGATACAACTTATAGCTTTAAACACCACTCAAAACTGTATATGAGTTCATCCTATCACTTGTAGTTGCATAGGAACGTTTTTTGTTTCTACTTTATTACTTATGGTGGGATAAAGTCGATTTTGCTACTTAAAGTTGCATGCAGGTTCAAATTGTCACTCAATAAGAAGCAATAGTGCTATATAAGGCCTTAAAATCACTTATAAGCAACTTTTACATATAAGTGGGAACATACCCTTATTTGGAACTAAAAGTTCCAAATGACTAGTACAATAGCGAATTATATCACCAATAGTGGCTAAAGGGATAATTTTACGGCTCTTTTGGAACCAAAAAATATTGCAACTTTAAGGCCTAAGAAGTACCTTATTGCCACTCCAACGCATAAATAGGTGTCAGTAGGAGGTTCTTGGAACCAAAAGCAGTTATTTTCACTTATTTCGAACCACTAACGAACTAAAAGTTCTATTATTGTTCCTATTTGCGCCTTGTCAAAATATATTTAATAGTCTTGCTTGTTTAATAGTCTACAAAAGAGCAAATAATTACTATTGGTAATATCATTCACTGCTTTGCCACTCGCAAGATACAAATAAGTGATTATTTGACTTGATAGTTCCAAATAAGGAACAAATAAGTGAAAATAAACACTGTAGGATCTTTTTTAGGGTTCCGTAGTCAACTAGGAACCCTTATAGTTTCGCCATGTCCGTCTGTCCGTCTGTCCGTCCGCGGCTTAGCTCCGTGATCATAAGTGCTAGAAAGCTGAAGTTTGGTATGTGTATGTATCACGCCGACATAACGGTAAAATAAAAACTAAAAAAATAACTTTTTTTCGGGTACCTCCCATACACCTAAAGTGGGGGTGATTTTTTTTTTCGTTCTAACACTAGCGTGTGGGGTGTCGTTGAATAGGTCTTTTAAAAACAATAGGGGCCTTCAAAGATCATTTTTTGATAAAGTCAGCAGTTTTGTAAATATTCGCTCGGTAAATCCAAAAAATAGTGTCCCCCCACTGTCACGGGTCAAAAAATTATGGAAAAATTCATGAAAATAAGGCCCTATTAGTACTTTCAATGAAAACTATATTGAATAAAATCGGTCGGGCCGTTTTTGAGTTATCGCAAAAATTCATAATTTTCTTTTAAATGACGTAAGAGCCCCGCGGTGTTCTTATACTTCGAACGTTACACATATTAGTTAAGTGCCATACTGCATTAAAACATTTCGCTCAATCTGGTGCGTATAATCGATAACTTCTAGAAGGTAATAAGTAATTACAGTTACTTTGGCGTTTACGACCTTTTATAGAGCTTGAAATCTTTCTCGTAATTTAAATTCGATTTTATTGTCTATTGTGAAGGATGGCCAACTACGGAACCCTACACTGAGCGTGGCCCGACATGCTCTTGGACGGTTTTTGTTTCGCCATGTTTACAAATGGAAGCCTATGAAAATTGATTATTTTAACCAGAATTTTATCACACTGACGCATAATCACAGACTTTTGATAGTTGTGACGATGTTACTTTAACATTGTACGTAACCTACAATCATTAGGTCAGGTTTTTAACAGTTTTATTTCTTATCAGTATCTATTCCTTATTTAATTTAGCACTCTCTTTTTTAATATTCCTGATCAAATGAAGGGCGCGTCGAAATTTACAAAGAAAACATACTATAGTTTCACAGTAAAAAAAAATTCGCAAGAATTTCGTGCTTATTTCGATGCTTGTATAACGTAAAGTTTTAATCACTCATCAAACAGACATATAAATCCAAAATGAATATGGCAGATCACGTATTACTTCAATTTGACAGTTGCCTCGCCACTCAAAGATAATTTGGCGACTCATTTATCACTCATTGACCGAACTGAAATGTTTTCATTCGTTCACTGCGCATAACTTTTACCCTTAGTTCTAATTGCCACTTAAGGTTATTGTGAGATCTCTTATGGACGCATAACTTTCACCCATAGTTCTAATTTGCACTTAAGGTTATTGTGAGATCTCTTATGGATTCTATTTAGCACCAAAAATAGGCTGCAATTTTTCTCCTTTTGGTTCTATACTGGTGGCATAAGGGTTCTTGCCACCTATATAGCACTTAGTCATGGTGGTAAATTTCACTTAAGCATCTAATTAGATATGATATACGAGCTATTTAGACCCAATTGTGCTACTTGGGAATAACTTAATTACATTCTAAATAAGATTACACTTTTTTATAAATAAGATTACACTTATTTACGATATAAAATAATGTAGTATAGACCAGGTGTGACAACATTTTCCAACACTCAGTAGAAAGTAAAATGAAATACATTTACTTAAATCAAAACCGTGTTGTAGAATTATCTCGCCGTTTACACGTCGATCCAGAAACTTGGCAACTTGTTAACAACCAACTCATTATTTGCTAAACAAACCGATAACACGACTAAACAACCGCTTTGCGACAAAAAAGTTGGCATTTTTTATTTCACCTGTTTTTGCGATATCGCACGAGTTCTACCACCCATATTCTAATAAACACTTATCAGATCACCATCTTAAGGAGCAAAGAATTATGGTATATTTAAACAATTTATAGCCACCGCAAAACAAGGGAAACGTTGATAAGCCCCTGGTTTGGAGATAAGGCTCTTTAGTAAGCATTTGCCGAATTTGATCGGATCTTTTTAACTTATTGGGACAACCTGCCACGCTGATGACTTTAAATATCGCTGGACTATGCTCGTCGTTGTGACTTTCATTATTTCCGTAATAGATCGTTTCGGCAACTTTTTGCTTAATATTTGTTAGTGATCTTATTTTAGGGTATTTCTGGGTTGGTTTATTGAGGGAAATGTTTTTAAGTCATGTGCCGTGTATTAATTGCAAAAAAAATACGCGCTTTAGATGCTTTTAATTTGCTATCTTCTTTATTTTTACGTAGGTAATAAATAAGTAATGAATTGTTTCATCACAATCACAATAAAGTGAATCTGGCGAAGAGTACTTACCTACTTCAAGCAGTTTATTCATAAATTTTGGGAATTTAGTTCAATAACAGTATGAAAAAGGTAAATCTTCTATTTTGCGGTTCACCGACTAAAACCCTTTTAAGAGGGCTTACTGTTTTGGATCTCAACTTACTATTTCTGTTTACATCGTAAAGGGTAAGTAAGGAGCTTTCCTTACTTACCCTTTTAAACGAAGCCATTTAAGAGTACCTATTACGGTTGATGGGCTGGTACTTACCATGCAAATATCTTAGTGCTAAATTTTATAGCCTCTGTTAAAAGGTACTAACACTTTAAAGTAGTATTTGCGTGACCTGCCTATGATTACAAGCACATTTAATGCCGTGCAGGAATGTAGTAAGTTTTGGGACGTTGTTTAATAAAGTTCAATTATATTAAATTAAATTGTATTTCATAAATTTTGTTTTATGGTTCAAAATAAATTATCTTCTTTTTCTTTATGTATAACGGCAAACAAAAAGAGTTGAAGACCGATGAATTAAAATATGTATCAACAAAAGCGATGCAAAATGGTATTGATATAATTAAGCCATGGGTGTTGACAGGATTTTTGCTATTTGAATATATAACGAGGGTTAATGAGCGTCATTTCACAGCTAATCGATGATGATGACATTAGTTGCATATGTATTGGCATTAACGTGATTGTTTCAATTCCAAGATTCGTTTTACTTTATTTCCGATTGGACCCAATCATTTCTTGGCAGGTATGTATGGTATTTCCTCTATCAAACTTGTGGTACGGTGTGTAGAAAAAGATTGAGAAAAATTACTCTTTTAATTTAAAATAAAATGAATCTCTGCATACAGCCGCTAAAGGTGAGCAAAATGATTCCATTTCCTACAACACAGACCATATTTAAATATTTACAACTTCTAGAAGAATTTTGCTTGAATATATGAGAAATTTTTTTGACTGTAGGTTTTTTTAATCATTCAAGCGTGGTCCACCGTTCCAGTTAGTCAGTATCGGTTACAATATTGTAACTCGATCTTATTTGCCGACCGTACCGCGCTTGACGTCTTAATCGGATCTGCTTAATTAGTTATTAGATTACAAATTAGTTATAAGATTATAAATTAGTTGTTCGGTTATAAACAAGCTCGTTGTGGCTTAAATTATTGGTATATTGACATGGGCACATTAACATTCGACTAATTATGGTAGGTCGCGCAGTAATTATGGAAGATTTGCAATTAATTGTTGCGATGAAATAAAGTTGCTTCTATATTTAAATGTATTAATTAAGTAAACAGAGCTTCTAACAAAATGAAACTCAAAAGATAAAAAAGTAGGCTTTTCGGAAAGGCGCTCCGAGGGTTCCATACGAACTATCTATAAAAGCATAAATTGATAACTTGTACCTACTGAGCGACAAACTGAACTTTACTGTTGGAAAACTGTTTTACGTGCTTTAAATAGGTATAAACTATATTTTTTATGATTTAATTACAAATGTATAGTTTTAAGACTTTTCCCTTTACCTACTTGTAGTAAGTATAAGACCATATTACTTGCTAAGTTTTATAGTTCTCGGTTAGCGGAAAATACCCCATAAATATTGATTCCCTTGAGTGTTAAAATAAACCGTTTTTGCGGCATACACGGCCGTATACATTTTTTACCTTAACTTAGATTTTGTTTTTACAGAATCAAGGAACTGTAGACTTGAATATATTTATTTATTTTGATTTCAACTCGATACCTCTACGCGTTTCTGAGATAAAGGGTCATTACAGAAAGACGGACGGACAGACAACAAAGTGATACTATAAGGATTCCATCTTTTCCTGTTGAGATATGGAACCAGTAGTTTTTAACTGAATTAGTTATTTTATGATTTTTTTTTTTTTTTTTTTATGACGATTTTCACCATCGGCGGTTTTTAATCAAACTGATCTGTTAATTGTTTTAAATGTCACACTATTCGGAATAGTCTAATAGGTACAATAAAATCTAATTAGAATTTGAATATGAGCACTATCTTAACTTAATATACAATGCATTGATGCCAAATTTCTTAAATTCTTTTATCTGTCCAAGTATCATAAACCCTCATGATGCGTTCAAGAACCGCACATTATGACCACCATAAAAATAGACTGTTTTCTTATCTGTAGAAATGTTATTATTGCTAAATAATAATATCGATTTCGATAATATTATTTATTAAAATTTCGAACATCTCTGAAAAACAAAGAAATTTAATTTGACCTCTATTCTAATATCAGTCGAGATGACGTTTAGTCCGAAATGAATTGTCAATTTGCAATCAAATTTGACAAATGTCGCACGTATTGTAAGATATCGAACGATATGATAGGTAGTTGGGGCCGACCCTAGTTTGTCTCTGAATTGAAAAAAAAACTATGACAGCTGCCAGAAAACTTCATTACCGCCATTACCGGGTGAAATTTGTCATAATGTGCGCCACCTGAATGCATCATATATGTGGCTAGATAAAGTAGTGTATGTAACTGCACATAATTAGGCATTAAAACACTCGCGTGATGTTATTATGAAACTTGCCTTCGGCTCGTTTCATAAACCCACACTCGTGTTTAACACCCTTCCTTATGTACAGTCACATAAACTACTATTATACTATGAAGATATTTAATAAGATGAATAATATTAATAATATGAATGCTTATCTAATAACAATAATGCATCATGTAGTATCACTATACCACAGACTATGTTTGAGTTGAACATAAAGGATAGTGATATTCGTCAATTAACTTGTAGTGGGCTATACCCATTATAAACAATGACTTTTCTAGGCCAGGCTATGGTGTTATACCCAGAGCATTGTAAAACTCATTGTGTGGAATTGCTCCAATAATTTCCAAAAATATCTAAACCGTAAATCACGAAATCGATCCTCCTTTTTAGGGTTCCGTAGCTAAATGGCAAAAAACGGAACCCTTATAGATTCGTCATGTCTGTCTGTCTGTCTGTCTGTCTGTCCGTCTGTCCGTCCGTATGTCACAGCCATTTTTTTCCGAACCTATAAGAGCTATACTGTTGAAACTTGGTAAGTAGATGTATTCTGTGAACCGCATTAAGATTTTGATGCAAAAATAAAAAAATAATAATAAATATTGGGGGCTCCCGATACTTAGAACTGAAACTCAATTTTTTTTTTATCAGACACATACGTGTGGGGTATCTATGGATAGGTCTTCAAAAATGATATCGAGGTTTCTAAAACATTTTTTTTCTAAACCGAATAGTTTGCGTGACAGACGCTTCCAAAGTGGAAAAAAGTTGGTCCCCCCCCTCTAACTTCTAAAATAAGAAAATGAAAAATCTAAAAAAAACATATGATGTACATTACTATAAAAACTACCAACGAAAATTGTTTTGAACGAGATCTAGTAAGTAGTTTTTTTTTAATATTTTAATACCTAACTTTGCACCTAATTTATATGGGGCGCTATACATACCAGGTGCAAACTTAACTTAACCACTTAAGGATGGAAAGTGTTTGTACGGAACCCTCGGTGCGCGAGTCCGACTCGCACTTGGCCGGTTTTTTTTATATTCTAAAAAGCGCTAGTAATAGTATACTTAATCCGACATTATAGTTATAGAACAAGACATTTATAGATACTTCACAGCTTTTTAACCGGCAAATGGTTATTTTTTTATCCAAATGAAAAGACATTTCGACTAAATGACCAGCGGCCGCCGTCTACACCTCTATAAAGCTATTATTATACATATCTTTTTTCCAACTGGCTCATTATCTGACGCGAGAACCCTTTCAATCTATCCATCCTATTGTTTTTAGAGCACTTTTTTATACTGATATCAATATTTTTTCGATGGGAATAACGATAAAACAGTGATTTGTTCCACATATCGATTGAACGAGATGCCTTGAGGCTCATGCGATGCGTTTATCATTCGGCGGCTTTATTTTGTAAATATTCCATTGTTAAAAAACGATCATGCGAGTATTTTTTGTTACGGATTAATGGTTGCTGGTTTATCGATGCTTCTTAATTCATTTCGAAAGCTTTTGATGGCTACTATAAAAATTAACACCTTGAAAGTGCGATTCAATTGGAACTTCATGCCAGTGAAATAAATATTTATATATCAATGACATTTTTTAAAATGTAGTAAATTAACAAATCACATTAGTTGAGCGTAGCGATTGTAGAAATAGCACAACAATTTATATTTTGATCTTCGATCTAAATCACGTACCACTATTTTCATGGGTCTAATTATATCAGATGAATTACAAACTATATAATCGCGCCTATTTTACCAGTCTTCCCTGTTCTTCGTGTGTCACATGTGTGATATTGTGAATTCCGCTCCGAAACGATATCAACGAGGTCAAGTCGCCAGCAAAATGTTCTTTAAACTGCAAATAAACTTCTTGATAATGCAATATAACCCAGCTAAAAGGATCCGCACGACGGCAACAATATAATAACTAATTATATTAGGTATAAATAACCACAGAGATTTACTGATCCTCGTGGTAAAATCGTAATTCTGTAATAGAAAGTCGATTCGTCGGACTTAAGGCCCCTAAGTCGACATTAAACTGGTTAATGGTCCGTTTACGACGATTGGCGACTTATTTAAGGCATTATTTCTTTGCGGATGACACCGGAGCCGCAGTTGCAACAATATGGGATTTTCTGCTAAGTAGAATGTAAAATATATCATCGGTTTTTACGAGTGTAGCTTCGTTCGCATGTTTATTAATACGTAACTATACATTTTCAAATATGTATGTTGTTCAGGTTCTAACATTTTTGTTTTGTTCAGCTACCAGTAAGATTGATCTAATAAGAACATAAAATTTCTATAGATTGTGATAAAATGTAGATGCAATGATCAACGGACAAGTAATTATCGCTTTTCAATAAAGAAAACTTATGATAATTATCGTGTGAGTTGTATGAGTTTAGAAGAACCATGTGTGCTCACAAAAACCGAGAAGTTCCATCGATTATTAAAATTTTCATTATCACATATTTCAGTTCTGATAAAACGGGACTATTCTGGAGTTCGAGCTATCAAATCAAAAAATAAAACCTATCGTCAACTTGAGGATGTTCTCTTTCTTGGAGTCGGTTGAAATTGTTCTCGCCTCTCCTGTTTAATTCATATAAGTGTAATTTTAAAGAGTGCATTGTAGTGGGATCATAATATGGATACATGATATGAACGTATTTCTCATAAAGGCTGTGGTATAAAACCTTTATTGACTAATCCTTTTATTTAAAAATATGCAGTTTTATAATATAATATTGTGTGACTTCAAGGGTCAAATATACAACGTATATTAGGAATAAAAAATCAAACTCACTTAAGAATCGATTACACGGTAAATCCCACGGACAATTTAAATACAATTAAGTCGCCAACCGATCGATATTTTCGTATTAGAGCCCTATTTGAATATTCGTCTATATCGATTATTTTCGATGATTGATACGAATGTTTGTATAATATTACTGTATATCCTTAAGGGGTTCGGTTGGAATTAATAGAGTTGTTTGTTTTAACCCAGCGCCGCGGGCGCCTAACGTATTCGACCCTGTAATGAGGTGTTGGATTTAGTGCTTCATTTCTCATAAAGGACCTTTCACACTGCCGGTAATTCTTATACATACAATGTAATAGTCAAACTCTTAACCGGTCAAGAGTTCTTACTTTCAAAAGTACTTAGTACCTAATTTAGCGATAACGGTATACCTACTTTTGACTGAAGTAATCGTCAAAAGTAGGTACTATTTCCTAAAGAAACTGATCAAAAGAAGTTTTAACTATTATTAGTTAGTTGAATACTGATTTCGTCAAAAGTAGTTATTTATTGAATTTTATATTTCTGAGAGATTTGCCTGCTAACTACTAACGAACCGTACCTATCACAATATTAAATATAAATAGTTCAGTTTTTTACCCATTACTTAGATAACTAGAACTTTTAACCATTAGATAATCAGTCAAAATAACTTTTAATCGATTCATCGCATCAGTCTAAACCATGTTTGATCACTAATTTACAGCCTCTGAGCACCAACCAATGCTATTCAGGCTTAACTACTATTTGCCCACTAACGAATCAAAACATTGAACTTTTCATTTTTCAGCTTATGATTGGTAAAGAATTTTGATTGTAACATATTATACATTAAAAACATGACTAACTTGTATAAAGCTCTTAATCAGCTTCAGGCTCTTGCCAATATTTTTTTTACACATCTACGTATGGTCATTTGGTGACTTTAAAATATCCGCAATGAAGACAATGAAGTAAAAAATCAACTTGAAGGGATTATTGGATTTACGCATTGTGTGAAAATGTATCTCCTTTTTGAGTAAAAGTCGAACGTTAAAACGGATACAGTGTAAATGAGAACATTTAGGTTCTGAGACTTGTCGGTAGCGCAATTACTATTTTGAAAGAAAAGATAAGAATAAATAAAGTCATTTTAACAATGGTCGCACTTTTTATCCTCTTCTATAGAATTTCACTAGAATTGGTCTGCACGGGATCGCACTTTGTGGTGAGTCATGGGAGAGGCCTTTGTTCAGCAGTGGATGCCTGAGGCTAATAGATAGATTAGCATCTCATTTGCTACATAATTCTCTGAATGACTAAAAAGATCCTAAGAAAACACTTTATCCTCTCGCTGTTTGTACACAGTCATGATTTAAACTTCGATATTTTTGATTTACCTTCATTGCCTGACGTTTCAACACGGTTTCACATGCCGTGGTCTCAGACGTACTAATGAAACGGCTAGTTGTTACTGGAGATGTCAAATTGTTAGGAAGTTAGTAAACTTCTTTGTATGTAATAATACCAGACAGCTACAAGAGACTATGTAGAGAAAAGTAACATTTCTGCCAAACATACATGTTTCATTAAATGAATACAAATTAGATTAGAAGTATAAACGGCAGTCGGACAGTGTACAATGACTTTAATATTTTACGCTTCTGGATTTTGGTTCTCGATCATCAACCGATAAATAAATATTTATGTTGTGTTAATGACAAAGAGTGTATTTGACTGAGATTTAATAGATAACCACTGCGCCCGTAGCGCCAAAGGTTTTAATATTTCCTATCTAATGATTTATTTATAAATGAACTTGTTTCGGCCTGTGCTGGGCACTTTACTACTTTATATTTTATTTGTCAAATCCAAATGTTAAGTTTAAGTTTATTTTATACGGTTTTTTATACTGAAGTCAAAAGTTACTCATGGTTTTTAGATCGTCAAATAGTATCCATTACGTCAGGTAGCTCTAATTCGAGTGTACTTTGAGATATCGCTAAATAAGCTTTAACTGTCATTAAAGCGCGATGTTAGCGGTTCGAGCTTTGAGCTGCATCTTTATGTAGCTTAAAGCTCGAATATTCACAGTGAAGTGACATTTCATGTTACTTGATCCAGTCAGATTGCGCCTGATATGTATGGTCTCGCATATAAATGAGGAGCAAGCTTAACGTGACCGGGTTGGTATATCGCCTTTCAGAGATCTCTCCGAGATATCAGAGATATGTATATGGAAATTATGGAATTAGGGCCCAGAGCCTGATAGTCGCCGTAATCGTTTGATAATGTAAATTAGAAAGCACCAGTCACTTTCAGATAAGTATGAGTGCGAGAAAGACTGATGATTTATAATTAATCTATCGTGCGAAAAACCATGACATAACTTTCAATGTCTCAATAGACCTGCAAGGGGTACGTATTACAATCCCGAAAGTTCATAATACCTACAGTTGAAATGCCGATGGTCAAAATACCGAAAATCAAAATACCGAAAGTACAAAAAGCCGATATTCGATATACCGATGCTCAAAAGACCTATTTTGAAAAGATCGAAAGTTCAAAATCTCGAAATTTTATAATACCGAAAGTTTAAAATCTCGAAATTTTATAATCCCGAAAGTTTTGAATCTCGAAATTTTATAATCCCGAAAGTCAACCATTGTCAGTAAAATGCAAATGAGATTTTTTTTTTTTTCTTTTAAGAATATGTTCATAACTACAACAAAAGGAGCGTTTTTTAGGGATATAAAAAAAAAACCAACCTAACCTAACCCGGCCGAGTCGGATCTGCTTTGAAAGGTGAATCATTTAAAGTTTGAGAATAGGTTGAGGTGAATCAATCACCTTTCAGAGCAGATCCGACTCGGCCGGGTTAGGTTAGGTTAGTTTTTTTTTATATCCCTAAAAAACGCTTCTTTTGTTGTACTTTTTGTGATACGTATGTATGTAAACTGTAGTAATTCTAGCCCTAAACTTGGCAGTGTACATAATAATGCACATTTGAAATTAAAAAAATCTACCGGTCGGTAACAATCGATTTATATTTTCTGTTTAGTATTAAATCGAAGCATAATGTGCGTACTTTCTACCAAAAAATATATTTTTGTGCTCTGGCAACAAATTTTGACCAGTAGCTCGCCAGATGGCAGACCATGCGCGTGCGACTATGAAGCTCAAGGTAAAAAAAAAATATATCATTTTTTAAATATTTAATTGATAAATAGAAAATCACTTTAGCTTATTGCTGAATAGTTGTAGTAACGATTTTAAACTAAAATTTATAGAATAACACTCGTTTTCCAAGTAAAATAATAGCATATTTTTGGGAGTATCTTTTAATGCACACTGCCAGCTTATTAGTAATTTTAATATGTGCATTTTTGGATACATTGCCAGATTGCGGTTATTATAATTGACCGGCGATTGACCTCAGTATCACCTGATGGTAAGTGACTACGGGGTCGCAGATGTAGGTCGCTGGTTCATCAACAACCTTGAAGACCTAAATTATAAATTTTTAAGCAATACACACCATGGGAGCGAGTTCCATCACAACATAAGGATGAAGTCTGTTCTCTTGCCTGGATATCTGATGGTGAAATAGGGATGGTGGGATTGAATCCTGAAATTCCTACACAAAATCTCCAAAATATATCCGATAGAAACTGACATGCTGGTAACTTTGCGGCGATGTTTGAGGCTCTCGATGATGCCCCTAACCGGCGTAGCCGCCGGCATTACCATTGAGCTCGCGTTCTGCTGAATCCAAGGTACTCCCTTTGAGTTTTGTGTCTTAGAGCATTTTTATTAAGCTCTATAAGTAAGTAGTATCCGTGAAACGCTGTGATTTGAGAAAATTTCTTAAACATTTACTGTAAAAAAGCACTAGATTCTCTTTTGTTATGTAGCAGGCAATGTATCCTTAAATATACAAACTTAGTTTTGTGAACACTTGGCAATGTATACAATAAGATACATGCTATAAATATTAAAATAAAAGTAAAATATTTTTTATATATTTTTTTCATGTATTATTATGGCTAACTAATTAAATAATTCAAGAAAAAAAAAATAAAAACGCACATCTAATTCTCTGCCAAGTATAGGGCTAGCCGTCGGGATTACAGTCTTCGGGATTTCATCCTTCCGGTCAAACGTTCTTTCGGGATTTTACACTTTCGGTCAAATAAACATTCGACATTTTAATTTTCGGCTTTCCATCCATAGGTCTTATGAAATTCGGTATTTTGAACTTCGGCATTGTAATACGTACCCACCTGCAAGTTATTTGACCTGTAAGTTATGATACAATTCTAGGTTTGTATTGAAAATCATTTTTTTGTGGTCATGATGTCAGGAAAAATCTTAATAGCATGATGCAGGATCATCATCTGTTTTGTATGGGCGCGTGCTAACCTGGCGCCTTCTGTTTTTATAATTTATTTTGTCCTCGCATCACGCCGAGACGGCATTTTTTTTTTTTTATGTCATAGGGGGCAAACGAGCAAATGTATCGCCTGATGGAAAATCAATTACCGTCGCCCATAAACACCTGCAACACCAGAGGAGTCACAAGTGCTTGCCTGCCCGGAGGACGAAGATAGAATGCCTCTATGCTAGTAATTTTGGCTAGACACATTTTGGGCAATTTTGATACAGTGATAGCTGAACAAACAAAGATGGTTATAAGATACAAAATACTCGGACGAAGTTGCGGGTACCTCCTAGTAACTTATAACATTATTATAATAATGCGTGCAACGATTCGACAGCGAGCGCACAACGACTATGCCGCGAGCGCGCGACGATTACGCCGCGAGTTCGCTACTTGCGATATGCGAGCGAGTTTTCTATACAAAATCCTGTCGCGGCAAACTCGCTGCGTCATCGCCTTTATACAAAATTCGCTCACAAATCGCAAGTGTGATAAGGCCCTAAAGTAATGTTTGAGATTAAAAAAAAATATTCTAAACGTTTGCCTAGGTAGGTTTGCCTTTTAAGAATATATTTTACTACATTACGAGAAAGAGCCAGTATTACGTTTATTACATTCGCATTTAGTGTTGTTAAATGATGTTTTCACTGTAATAATAACTAAGGAGTGTAAAAAAACCAGTAGCGCTATCTTTATTGTATTCAAAAGTGCCAGTTGCAAGGCATTCATTGGTTGCACTACTGTAAAAAAAAACAGTAGTTAACCTTTTGAAGGCTTTTACTCCCATGTCAAAATGTGGCTTATACGCCAATACTTGAAAAAATAAAGTGCGAAAATATATCTTATCTGTCAGCAAGAAAATTCCTTCGACGTCGCCATTACCCATTGGTCGTTGGCGTGGTAGGCACGACAGCACACGACCACTTTAGTGGCTCTTGGCGTTCAAAGGGTTAAACATTACTTAGCAACTGTTACATATTTCATAAAAGTTATAGTGAACATGCGTTTTTTTCTGTATATACCTAAAGGAACTAAGTAGGAACTACTCTGGTCAACCAAAAATATTATTTTTTTCAACTCGATTCACTCCGCCTAAAACATTGATTTTTTTATATCATCTCGCTACTCTAGCGTTTTTATTGTCTACTAGCTTTTGCCCGCGACTACGTACGCGTGGAACTTGATAAAAGGGATTATTATAAGTGCCTAAGCAAATGTAAGAGCAATTGTGCTTTTGGTCTAATAATTACTTTTCTTACAGGGTCACCGCTTCCCAACAGAAATGTTCACTCACTTTTCAATCTTTTTAGGTATAATTTCCAGGATGAAAACTATCCTATGTCCTTCCTCGGATCGTAAACTATCTCCATGCCAAATTTCATCAAAATCGGTTCAGCGGTTTAAGCGTGAAGAGGTAACAGACAGACAGACAGACAGACAGACACACTTTCGCATTTATAATATTACTAGCTGTGCCCCGCGGTGATACCCGCTCATCCCACGGGAACACTACATTTATTCTGGATGAAAAGTATCCTATGTCCTTCCCCGGGACTGAAACTATCTATATACCAAATTTCATCTAAATCGGTTCAGCGGTTTAAGCGTGAAGAGGTAACAGACAGACAGACAGACACACTTTCGCATTTATAATATTAGTATGGATAGTTAGTAAGTATATATAGTATATAGTATATATAGTATGTAGTATGGATTATGGATGGCATTGGAATATCCCCGCTGGATACTTTTTCAAATAATCTCCCATAAAAAATATTGCTCCTTTTATTTCTACTCTCCATAATTATAACATTAATTACTAGCGCCTCCCTGCATAAAAGAGGTGAATAATATAATGTTCGCTTAAATACCTCCCATACAACGTTTATACTAATAAGGCTTGGGCGCCTGTGTTATTGTTCAAGTAGCTACATTATGGCAAAATATTCAATTACGCTAAATATCGCTTTATGGCTTACAAATACCCGTGGGCTTGTGTTCATTGAAAATTACTCATAGACCCTAATTATATGTACTTTATTCTGGTTAAAGTTATACGGACCTACGTGCCATCTGGTGAGAATAAAGCTGAGGTTAAATTATTTTTAGTATCTTTAGATATTACTTTTGGAACTTTACTAATGTTACCGTGTCACGGCGGAAATATCACCGCTATATTATCTTTTAGATATGTCTGTGTTTCACTTGCCTTGAATGACAACTCACAGACAGCCGATATAAACAAATATTATATAAATGTTAATAACATTTTTATGTTATATGGGCTTCATAGCTCTCTAACGTCCTACTATGCTATGAGAAGTCCGATACCTAGACAACCTATCGATGTAGTTCGAATAACAACAACAGAAATATATCAGCAAATTCAGATCTCTGAAATGGCTAACGGACACGCGGTCAAGCGTTCAAGTCAGGAACAATTCGAACTACAATTACAATTTGACCGCCCGCTTGACCGAGTGACCGCTCTCTGTCTGATAGGTCCCTAAATTATACTTATGCTAATGTCAAACCCTAGACCCTAGGTAAAATGTTGCAAGATTAGATTAGATTAGATTATATTTATTTCACACATATAGGGATACATTATAAATTACACATAGTCAATTTACACGAATCTACACGGTGATCGTCAACATAATAAACAGATTAAACAAATTCAGCAAGTCATAATTCATTAGATAATTAAGAAAAAACAATGTCAAAAATTTCAAATAATTTAACAATTTAAATAATGTCGAATAAATATGTCAATAAATTCACTAAATATACAAATTAAATGTCAACAGTCACCACAAAGGATCGTCGCCTACACTAAAATACAAAACATTTTATCTAAATATGTCAAGATAATCTTTAACTGAGTACAAAGGATTTTCCAATACTCGTAAAAGGTTTCTCAATTTACACTTGAATACCATGTCGGATGGTTCATTCCGAAGATCGGCGGGTAGGCGTTCATAGTAGGTCGGACCGATGACTCGCGGGTTCTTACCTGCAAGTGCCATTCGTCGCGGGACGGCTCGAAGTCTCCCCGTCGATCGAATTTGCTTACCACAAACCTCGACACGCTTAAACATTGGTGTAGTGTTGCTATCCTTATCTCGTGCGCATACGTCAGAACCAACGGAGTGGGGTTAGTCACTGTCCGACCCTTGCCGAGACTGGTGGTGCTGGTGGTGCGTCGTCGAGCTAAGTTCTTGCATAGTGACCTATATAAACAGCTGTACTGTGCCTGGCATAGGGTTAGGTATACTACAAGTGGCGACGAGGACAAAAGTGAGTAGAAATCTAATTACGCCTTCAAAAAAAAAAAAAGAATAGGCGGGAACACGACAAAAGCAGTCTAACGTGTACTTGCACAGTAAATGTATAATAAATACAGGGCAAGCTCGATAGTGATATGATACATTAATTGTCATTGAAGTTAATTTATCCAAGTTATAGTTTCACTAATAACTGTGGAACAAAAGTTATCTACCTAGTGAGTAGCGGTGCACTGCTCAACTATCCCAGTACAGGGATCGACTCGTAAACAAGTTTTAGTTTGTAATGGGTCATTCGTTTAAAAAATAACGGTTATTGCACATTTGCAAATAACTCCTGGCAAATCATGCAGTTTGACTTACTTATAGATATTATTTTTGTCCGATATTTACTAACGGTATTAATGTCTAATATTTTTACCGGAAATGCGTCGATACCGCGACTCGTATATAATGAAAGATTTGTAAACCATAAAAATTATGTACCTACGTAGGCACAATAAGGAGGTATTGTTTAATAAGCGCAACGTATCTAAGTACCTATCTACTCGCGCCTACAACGTAAAATTAATACAATTGTACAGTTTAAAACCATTGGAAAACATATAATAAATAATAATAATATAAAAAAAGTGTGATAAAATGTTATATTAGTTATGAAATAACGATCTGACTTAGAAGCGCAAGTTTATAGTCATTTATAATAACGGCTTGTAGGTAGATATATTTGAAAGTTTGCGATAGCAAAATTACTCAAGTAAACTAACTTTAGTAAACAGTTCAGTTGTCAGAAATATTATCATTAATTATAAATAGACTTCGGTTGCTTCTAACGGCATTTGAGGCAGATTAGATCGGGTGCAGTATAAATTGTTTACGAGGTTGATAAATAAGTAACTAAGTTACTACATTTTGATAATACCTTGCGCTGCGGGGTCAATAGGTATGAAAGTAAACATTGAAGTGTTTAATGTTTATTTCAATTAGTTATTTACGGGAACGTAATATGTATGATGAAATATCCGTGTAGGTATATGGGTTTATGAGTAGTCAAACTGTATGGTTGGTGTTGTAAATAAACTTGAAGCAGAGTATATTGTACCTGGTCATTTAATTGGCAAGAATGTAATGTTTACTAGTCATTATGGTATACTGATCATTCAATTGATGAAAAAGACAAAGGTCTTGTACACCTAGCAACTGAAATCAAATATGTTGTGTCATTTAATTGACATATTGTTTTAACACTTCGAACATTGACCAAGGTCATGGTATAGCAGTAGTTAAGCGGTCGTTAAAACGACTAATGGCTAAAGGGCCAGTACGAACATTAAATTGTTTAGCAAGCGGTTAGATGAATGCTTCGCTTGAATCATTTGATTGATTGGTTCCGGGACGCCCCAAAAGTACCCATCGCAGCCATAACTTTGGAAAAAATCCATTGCGAAGGCTAGACCTCTTCGATCGGTCTGAGATGGGAGCGTTCGAAACGAGCACTCCATGTATATTTGGAGGTGTCAGCTATCACAGATAGCCAAAAGAAGAGAGCAAGCCTCTTGCATTCGGAGAAATTGAGCTCTAAGAAATATATTACAATATCCCTGGAGCGGACGCGGAGCCAGGTGTCAGCATAGAGGTATTTGCGATAGCCTTAGCAAAATTCGATGATTACTTTGCTCCTGCAAACAAAGTACGGTATATGAACGCCACGTATTCCGTTTGATGAAACAGGAACAGGATGAAGAGTTCGAGAAATTCCTTGTACGGCTGCGAGAAGCCGATAAATGCAATTATAAAGATGAATATGAACACATCATTGATCAGATCACGGAAAAATGCCTGACAATAGTTACGTAAAAATAAGAAACTATTAAAACACAAGTTTTCGGTTGCTAAATGTAAGATAATTTTATTTTGGGTAGTGTATATTAGTCACGGGGTTCGTGCTGAGGCCTACCCACGACATGAGGCTGAGGCCTACCCACAATGTACCACTGAGTGGAAAGTTGCTTACATAAATAAGAAAACGGTCAAAATGTATTATTTTTAATATTAATTAGTAGTTGTGCACTCGAGGAATATGAATATTGAGCAGTTTAGCGTTATTTTCGAATGGGTCGTGTTACTAATCTTCGATTGCGCAGTGGCGCAGTGGATGACGGATCACAATATAATAATTATGAACAAATTGGGAAAACGATTGGACTGCCTAGGCGTCTATTTAATTTACACGACTGTTCATTTGTTCGTGCGTAATTGAATACGCTACTTAATACTTTCCTATGGAGGGGGCTTGATCGTTCTGAATTTCCAAATATATTGACGGGTTAAATATTATAGTGTGATAAGCTTAATTTGTCTTTATGTTGAAAATGTATTTTTTTTTAATAATTATCTAGAGTATCTTGTATAGTTGATAAACAGTATGAACATCCAGCTTAAGGGTTGTACATTAATAGGTACATATGACACGTATAGGTGCATATGGCACATGTAGTCAATTGGGTATAACAAAATCAGTAATTAAAGAACAGCAGATACGTCTTGCAAGGCATAGTATAATATAGGTATAGTATTTGATAGGCCAAACGGGTTTAAGTGATATGGAAAACTCCTAAGTGCAAAGTCATTAGTCAATATGATAAGCTCTGACTGTATTGTTACTGGAAACTAATAGCTTTATGTCAGGGGTCTATTTGATTTATTTATTTATTTCAAATAATTACACAGCTTTACAGTTAGTACTAATGCACTGTGAATTACAAGAATAATTTATCATAACATGCTACATATGAGGTAGATTCAATTACTGAAAAATTACATTCATCCATCGCCTTACAGTACCTTAAACATTCATGACACACAATTATCCAGCTACTTCCAAAAAACGTCCAAATCCGATGCTGATGCGAGAAGCGCATTAAGTTCTCGTAAGGCTCGAACTAGAGGAGAGTTTTTCGCGCTATGGTTCGCGCCTCAGGAGCAGCCAACAGTAGCAGGCAGCGTGGACGAAAATTGAACCTCGATTTATAAGGGACGAACAATCGGATAACCTGACTGACCAGCTCTGGACAGCCAGAACATCCTCGCAAGATTTTACAAGCAGTAGTCAGCATATAATTTCGTCTAACCTCGAGGGAATAGATTTATAGACCACGCTGAATTGCCAATATGACAGGCTAAGGCGTTATGAGGTCAATTTGATAGACCATGCTGGATTGCCAATATGATAGGCTAAGACTTTATGAGAGGTCAATTTGATAGACCACGCTGGATTGCCAATATGATAGGCTAAGCGGATTGTTAAAGTAAGCGAAAGGCATTATGAAACGTCTATTTAGTAGACCGCGGGAACCAAACTATTCGTAAGAAAGATAGTAAGGCTTAACGGCTAAGCAAATACAATTGCATGGAAGGTCAATTTGATAGACCATAGATATATTATAAGCGGTATGTAAAGTGCCGCGTTCGTGCTGGAAGGTCAATTTGAAATACCATATGTATTAAACATTCCTTTAAATTTATATTAAATAACTCAAAGTGTTCATAAACTGGAGTATTTGCTTTTGAGACTTCCATTAAAACTTGAATATCGATGGCTTCGACGCGTCGATTAAATTGAAATATACTGTGCTTTAAAGCTTTTATTCAATTGGAAAAAGCTGTTGTTTTAAGACTTCCATTAAATTGGAATATCTGAAGTATCAGAGGGCCGGTAACATGGGAATATGACGTGTTCTTGACTTCCGTTCAATTGGGATACTCGAGGTCTCAAAGCCTCCAGTGAATTGGAATTGATTGACAACCTTAATTGAATTGACAATAGTTTGGCACTTCAAATGAATGCCTGGATAATACTGTAATAGTTTTACATCATTTTTAAATTGACAAAAGTGGCATTTAAAATGAATGCCTATATTAAGTGGGATTGTTTAACAACCTCCATTATATTGACAAAAGTTTAGTATTTCGAACAAGAGCTTCCATTTAGTTCGAATCGTTTGAAAACATTAAGTAAATTGACAATAGTCCGGTATTTCAAACGAATGCCTCCATTAGATAGAAATTGTTTATCAACCTTCAATTGAGAATGGTCTGGTATTACAACTAAATGCCGGAATTAAATTGGAATTGGTATATCACTGTGATTTTAAACCTTGATCCAATTAGAAATGTGGCGGTTTAAAAACCTCAATTCAATTGGATTTGCAATTTAGTTTAGTATTTCAAATAAGTGCCTTCATTAAATAGGAATCGTTTCACAACATTAATTAAATTGCCAATGATGGTTCTGTATTTCAAATGAATGGCTCGATTAAACTGGAATTATTTATCAACCTTATATTGAGAATGATCTGGTATTCTAAATTAATGCCGCAATTAAATTGGAATTTGTTTATCTGTGATTTCAAATCTAGATCGAATAGGAAAAGACGCGGTTTCAAAATCTCAATTCAATTGGACCTTAGTTGCAATTTCGAAAATTTATTTGGATTCTCATATTCTTTTGAATGGTATATATCGTAATTTCAGATGACAAATTATAATGATGACCTTAGTGAGAATATTGAACGAGAGGACATGATGACGTGTAAAGCAAGTTAGCTACTTACAATGGAATATAATAAAATAGAATAATTTTTATTTTACCAAAAGAAATATTTCTACATTTAACATAATTTAACAGTGACTTCCACACTAGGCACAGCCTGTATCGTGGAAGTCGTATCATACACATCAGGTTCGTTAACAATGCGGCTATAGACATGCCTTAATCAAGAAATTAAAACTAATAAATGAACAGTACTACGATAAATACATATATACTATCAGTTTCAGTTTCATAAAAACAAAAAAAAAAAAAAATTGAAGTTGTTAAAAGGGGGAAAAGAACAAGCAATAGTCCTTAAGCGCTTGACAAAGTGGTTGTTGTGAAATAATTATCCAGATAAGGCTTCATGTCACAATTCTTAAAAATTCTAGAATGAAGTGTATAACCCTTGTTTTGTATAATTCTTTTATTTTTCAAATAAGTTACACAATATTACAGTAATATAACCTACATGCTTTGGAACTACAAAACTACATGCAGACCAAACTTAAAACTAGTTACATTTAATTCAATAAGCGCCTTAATGGCGTAAACATAATGGCGTGGCTCCTTTGCTTTGTTCGACCTCTGGAATAGCTGTCATGTGCGACTATTTCTCGCTCGAGATATTTGCCTATCTCTTGCAGCTGTGCAGTGGTGTGAGGGAATGACGGCTAGCGCTGTCGCGCGACGGGAACGGCGAGGCGTGGTTATGCTAGACAGGCTGGCGTAGGATTAGGCAGATAGTAACAGCCTGTAGCGGCCGGGACACGCGTAGCTCAAACGAGCTGAATTGCACGTAGTGACAGGTCTGAAGTGGTACACCTT
Organism: Apotomis capreana; assembly: GCA_947623375.1. NCBI lineage: Eukaryota > Metazoa > Arthropoda > Insecta > Lepidoptera > Tortricidae > Apotomis > Apotomis capreana. The sequence goes on along the minus strand of OX392503.1, from coordinate 15,786,402 downwards.
CATGTCCTGGTTGGACACGGTGTCGCAATCCCAAGAACTGAATTAACCGGCTCGCTTGTGCCACTTAGTCTTGCGGGGCACCATGCGCGCCTTGCTCTTCCTTTCCACCGGTGTGACTCCCTCCCTATCCACATTGGTGTGGGAGAACTTTTCCTTATCGCGAACCCGTACGGGGCCGGTTAGCTGCGACAGACTAACCGGCGACTACAGCATATTGCACGCTGAAGCGACTTCGAATCGGTATCCTTTGTGTATCCTCGATGTATCCTCTATATGGTTGTGTCAACAAGGTTCGCGGCAAGTTTATATTGCAAAGCTAGTTCTAAATCAAATGAAATCACAAATTAAACTATTAACCGGTCTAGATAACATAAAACAAGACTGATTAAATACTTTATGGGTTTTGAGTGAAACAACCTTTTTATTTAAATATATAAACATTCACATATTATTATTAATACGATCACCAATTAATCTAATTTTAATTAAAATAAAAAAGGGATGTAGTGTTGCTATCCTTATCTCGTGCGCATACGTCAGAACCAACGGAGTGGGGTTAGTCACTGTCCGACCCTTGCCGAGACTGGTGGTGCTGGTGGTGCGTCGTCGAGCTAAGTTCTTGCATAGTGACCTATATAAACAGCTGTACTGTGCCTGGCATAGGGTTAGGTATACTACAATTGGCAAATTGTTTCTTACGAACAACAACACTTCGAACATATATACTGAGTAGTGCGTCATAATTCGATGCGTTACGAAACGGTCCCTGCATGGATGCCGTGCACTCTCATCAATTTCCAGTGGACAATGATTTATTATTTGAGAAAAAGATACGTCACATAGATCCATAGTACCTATCCTTCAGTAGGTAGGTAATTTTAAGTAGGTAAGTCGGTACCTCAGTAATAAAGTACGTACCGCCAACAAAACTTATAGGAAATTAAGAATTACATTGTCATCGAAATCACATTTATTCATCAACGTCTCATTTTCCACATTCTTCGGAACAGGTTCAATGAACGAAACGTTGTAGTTGTCCATTCATTGACATGAATCGATTATAAGCGAACGATTACTGAGGACTTACTCTGAAGTTCAAAATTGGAACACTTATTATACATATTTTTAACGACATATATGTAAATTCAGAATCCATTTCTGGGAATAGGCTTCTTATGCCACAATGAACAATTAGGTTGTGCTGATACTGCGAAAACTTATGCATAAGTACCTATTTAATTTTTAAACCTTCATTCGTCCTTGAATTTTTGCAGTATAATACAAGTCATGTCAAGAAGCGATGTCACCGGAGTAAAATAATAAATAGGTAGGTACATACAGTCTAATCGGGAAACGGCTTAAATTAGTAGGTATATGAAATTGGCATATAAAAAAAATCGTAACTTATAAAATTAGGAGATCTGCTAGATAACCAAGGACGTAGATAGGGTTCGAACAGTTGCCAAAGTCAAGTGGGAGTCGGGATGGGGTTGCTCGTCGAACCGATGACTGGGCAGAAAGGTTCTTGAGTAGCGACCGTGGACACAGCCTGGGAAAGTCTCCAACAAGGTGGACGCCACGATCGCGAAAATAATCTGATGAGAGCGGCGTACATATCGATGTGTAGAACTTTTGGGGAGGCTGTAGTCCAGCAGTGAATGTCTTTCAGTTGATAAGATGATAATAATAATACAAGGATTTCATTTATTCTGTATAGGTCATTAATTTTTTTAGTTATTGTTAATAGTAGTTTATGCAATTAACCACATCGCAGACAACCGGGTGAAATGGAGATGCATCGCGAGAGCTGCTGTCTGCCAGAGGAAGGATGAGGACGAGAACCCAAATGTGGACACTATTGCCGTAACCACGACCACTCTGCCAAGAGTGAACGACTGATGATGATGATGATGAGTTTATGCAATTGTTACATAATTAGAGGTTTTAAAACGCGAGTGTGGTTTTATATAGGATCACACGATTCATCATTATTATCATAGATTTTCATTTATAGATATGAATTAATGGAGTACTCTGTACTGCCATTCAGTCTCGAGGCGAAGGAATGAATGAGGCGACCCTCAGGCGGCCGGCGAGGTCGTCTCAAGAGTATCATAAACAGAGATCGTAAAATGGGAGCAAAATTCATAGAAGTGCTAGTGTCGTTGGTCATTGGTTTTTATACGTCGTTTCAATCGATTTTCGTCAAAGACGACGCTGCGGGATATATCAAAATGTTATGAAATAACATCTTTGAATTTAGTCGCTGCCAAGTAATGCTGGTCTTTACCTATAATATCTGAACTTGTTAATGTTATAGTAATTTAAAAATCTAGATGTAGATAACATAACTTATCTTAAGAATGTTAATAGACAAAAATATAACTCTTGCAATTTTCGCACAAATAATCACATCATACCGTGATCATTCAAATACAGCTTAACACGAGGGCGACAAGATAAAACGGTATGGGTGGTTCCATAAAAGTTGGGTAACTTTGTGTTTCAGTGATATTTATATTTATATGTATCATGTACCCAATATTATAAATGACTGGCACATGAAATAGCGTATTTTTAATCATGTCACTCACTTTTGCCTTAATCATATTTTATTTAATAATTAAAAAAACTTTTTTTGTCTCCCAAATATCAGTCCCTAGCCCTGTCACATTTCCAAAATGCTATTGTTGTTCGCCCGGTTTTCTCATGATATGATGTTATTTGAATTTTAACTAACTTAAACACTATAAAAATTATATTCCCTACTTCACCAAAACAATTCAATAAACAAAAATAATAATTTTTCATACCTTTTTGTAACAAAAAGTAGCGTCATCGATAATTACAATCAGGCCCTAGCCACTTAGAAAATTTAAAAATACGCGACGTCCGTGCTGAATGACTATTTTGAAACTCATTCATTCAAAAGTAATCACATGAAGTTAGCTATATGCGTGGGCCGATTCGCGTCGGCCATTTTCACGTCAGTGCAGTCGGCGCCCATTCTGAGGAAACACGTGCTGTACCAGTCAATTTCTCAGGCCCTAGGTGAGTTATTTTGCAAAAAGTAAATAAGTTATTGTTTCCTTTTATTTGTGTGTAAATGTGATCTGTTTGTTTTGATATTAAAGTTTCTTACTAGTTTCGGTATGTTTTTTCAAAAGTAAATTACGAGTGATTTTGATCAAATTCGTCAGTCCCTAGACCATCAGGCCCTTGTCGTAAATGTGGCTAGGGACTGACGCAAAGGCTAGGGGCTGACGTTCACATACTCTTTCAGGCAAGTTCATCAATTTTAGAAACTTGTATTTGTTGTAGAATATGCCGCCTCGAAGGAAAATACGGCTTTCTAAAGAAGAAAAAGTCAGAACAGGCAAAAAAAACGATTAGAAAAAATTAAAAATGATACAGTTTTATTAGTAAAGTACAACGAAAAAGAAATACTTAAAAAAGGGAAAAAGGACAACGAAAATGCGTGAAAAATATGACTCTACATGAGTATAGAAAAATGAATAAAAAAACTGGAGCACTTGCTCGGCATCTTACAGAAAAAAATAAAAAAATGGTAAACATATATGCTGATAAATACATTGGACAAAAATATGCCACCATCAACTGACAGAGAAAATGATCCTCAAGTCCCAAAAGAAATAAATCCCGAGCGACAATCTGATCATAAATAAATAAATATCAGAAAACCGCACACAAATCGATCTGGTCCCAAATTAAGCTCAAGAAGGCTTGTGTTATAGGTACCAGACGTCGATGTACCTACTTAAATAGATAAATATATACTTAAATACATAGAACAACCATAACCAAAGCACAAATATCGAGTACATCACACAAATATTTGCCCTGGCCGGGATTCTAACCTGGGACCGCCGGCTCAGAAAGCAAGAGCTTACGAACTGAGCCAACCGCGTCGTCAAAATCTGATGGTATTGCTGATCGGAGACAAGCTGAAGCTAAAAGGAGAAGTATTTTACAACGAAAGATAAGAAATAGATAACTACAGAAGAAGAATCATGTTATTACTGAAGTAAAGAAAAAACTTGCTAACCAAAGAAAGACAGAAGTACAAAAGACTAAAACGAAATCAAAAAAATCACACACCCAGAAGTAAAATTGAAGAAATGGCGAATGACCCTAATAAGGCAGGATTAATAAAAAAAAGAAAACGAATTCGACAACAGTGATAAAATTGTAGTCGAGCAATGGAGAAATAGTAAAGAATTGATCATGGATATGAAAACTAAAAAGGAGCGATATATAACAAAGTATAAAAAGGAGATATAAAAAATGAAACCTTACGATTTGATAATAAATAATTTAAGTATTATTGGTACTAAGTAGTACTGTTGTTGGTAAGAGATACATTCCTACACACTGCCTTCTCTATAAAGTTGATTGGGTTTTGCAATAAATATGTCAATTAATAAGAAAAAGAGTAAGAATTACTAAATAGATGATTATTGGGAGTTAAACATTTGATTTTATTCTACAAACAATGTTTTGCGTCAGTCCCTATCATATCCCGTCAGTCCCTAGAACAAAGATTTCAGAAAAACACAAATTTCTCTTTAAATATCCAGTAAAGTGACTGGCCACTTTGGATACAAAAAGTAAATTGTTATATGTATTGTATGTAATAAAAAGTTTTCTAATTAGTATCTAAAAGCACCTATTTCAAAATTTGTGCGAATATTACCCAACTTTTATGGAAGTACCCGTATATGAATTTCGAATTACGAACTTAAGAGTAATCCCTCAGCAGGGCGACTACTCAAATGACCATGGCCTTGACTCGATTGTTAATTAGTAACATTGTCATGCAGCTACATTTACGATAACTATAGAGGAATAGTGCCTGTAATGGTATATTTGCTGAGAATGGTTCGTAATACAGGGTGGCCCCTTATCAATAAACATAGGCTATCCAAAGAAGGTTGCACAGTTTATGTGGGCGTCGGTCAATCCGGTCAACATTTTTTTTTTCAAATGGCGTTATTTATCCACACGCCAAAAGAGACCTTTATAGGCTTTATACCATCGCAGGTAAAAACTTTAATTCTTCCAGATTATTCCTATTCCACCTTACCGCTGACCATAGCAAAAGGGTTCACTACCAGCCACTATCGCGCACCACTGCACCAGCTCCGTCTTCCACTTTTGTTTGGCGTGTTCTTATGTATCTTATCCACGACTTCACGCTGCGGCCATATGAGGAAGGGGAAGGTCCGAGCGCGGTGTCTCATTCCCATGGCTGCCGTGATCGGGTCGTAATCCAGTCGTAGAGGCGCGCACGCTCGGTCAATCTCATCGTAACATGCCACGGCACAAAAAATATCTTTAATGGAGCTCTTACACACCTATAAGATCCAATGAGTTAATGGTTACTATTTATTTATTCTGTGAGTTATTCAAGAACACCCTGTGTGCTAAAGACACCAATTCCCCCGTCACGGTCCTCGTGAATTAATTAAGGGTAATTATTTAAGTGGCTTTATTTTTAAACGAATCGTCAGTTAAGCCGTATATTATACTTACTATACCCTATTTTATAATTTTTAAACTACCTACATAATAGGAAATGGTAGGTAAATTAATGATGAAAAAATATAATTAATATTATGCTTTACCTATTTATTTATATTAAGAACTTACCTAACTTCTGTTACTAAAAATCATCGACAAACAAAGTGAGTAACACCACTTTGTCTGTTGATTTATGCCCCAATAAAAAACCCAAGATAAAAATACGTAGATTATACCCCAGATATATCTTGAAGATGCGGAGATATTATTTGAGCCTTACGAAAACCACGCTCGTTAGAATTAATCGCTTTTAATAATATGTACCTCTAAATAAACAATCAAAGCAATTTACTCCTGCTAGAGCGTCTAGAGCAAACTGCTAATTATTTTAGCAAATAAAACACATAAGTGACAGTCACGAGGTGGATAATATACGAGGCTTTTTAAAATCCCCTTTACATTCCATTAAAATCACCATAACATACGATGCAGGTCTTCTAACTATAAATTAATCTGAGAGCTGCACTCCGAGAGCTATCTCGCGCGCATCACTGATCTGCTAAAACCCTTAGCTGCCATGAAAAAAAAACTGTAATAATTCCAATTAACCCTAATAATAGGCTCTGTGCACAGTGGAGAGCCAGCGCGATTAAAAAGACAAATTCCTTAACCACTAGACTACAATAGCAGGTTGCGAGCATTCCGGAGTTCGAAGCCCGCTTTTATTAATAGACCGGTAGCTCCACGGTCGCCTTCTGAGCGAAAGATATGATTAACACAAAGGCGATACATAATAAGCGATATTGGGACCAGTTTGGGGAGCTATGGACGTAATGCGAGTATGTGACCACAGCAGGTTTCCGATCACATCCATTATAGGCTAATGCTTGGAGCGGGTAACGCGCGCGTTTACGTTCTGGTGCCGTAGGATCCTGGTCTTGATTGGATAGAAAACGCAAACTGCAGTATGTTGGTGAGCCGTTAAGTTATAGGGCATGCCGCTTGCTGACTATGGGGCTTAATTAACGACGGCAGAGCGCAGCGCTGCCGGCTAGCACGTGACGACCATAGGGAATGCATTTACGGATTTTTTGTTTAATTTATAGCTTATATTGTATCACTTTGTGTATGCCATTTGTATCATTACAGTAAGTTAAGCATTCATTCGCATTGCTAACATATTTTCGTGGTCGTATTGTAAAGTCAGTTCCAACTTTGCGTTCGTGCAGCTATTGTGCCCGGCGTGTGCACTTTGAGAAAAAATATATTTAAAGATCGACGTTGGTATTGATGTGATAATGATAATCACTACAATTTAACCACACGGCTCCTGGCCGTCCTTCCATTCTATTTAAAATTTAACTCGTTGAATAAACACGACTGTAAATAACTTTGTAATGACAGGTGAAGTAATTGGTTATGTTTTGACATGGATCAGACGAGAGGTAGAAAGAAGCGTGGGCACATTTATACAGCTGGGCAAAAAGCACGAGACAGCGTGTGCGACGCAAAAACCTATCTAGCCAGATCCAGAGCCTGGCAGGAGATAAGAAACTGTCGCGTTACGTTTTTGACAGACATTCTCTAATACGTATTAAGTCTCAGTGCGACATCGACATTTAGATAACGAAAGACGATTGACAAGTTAAATATGAATTATAACTTTTACGCGTGTAAAATAAAACGAAACAGTTCTATAGAATTCGTATGTGGGATGCATTTCTGACTTCTAATAACATTAACAAGCCCTAATGGTATTTAAGTATTCTCTAGTGATAGTCATGTTTAATTTCATATCGTTGCCTTTTATTGAAATTATCACGTAATAAGGATGACTAAGACACGCTAAAAAATAATTGCAAACTTGATTTACAATGTACTAGTCACCGAGCGTCCTTGAGCGTTATTCTTAGGTATTTACTACGTGATCCAATAAGCAAATAGATGACCGTCATCTTAAAAAAGTCTAACCGCACAAAGGCACATCGCACATACCTAATGACGAGTATCCGCCAATTAAGCGTGTAGGCCGAGCGCATGCGTCCACAAAAACTCGTCCGAGTGCGTTTCAGAGGCGCTACCCAACTTAATTGGCAGTGGTTATTGACTGGTGGTTATTGTCCAGCAATGGCGATGGGCAAATAGGTAATCGAAGGTCGCCCCGGGCTGGATTCTTCGATAGCTTCTGCACATTCATCTGAACGAGTGACAGCAAAAAGTGCCGTGAAATTGCCAACACCGGAGGGCAAAAAGGGACCAACTCTAAAAATGGGGTTTGAAATTTTAATAGGGCCGGTAGTAGAGTAATTGTGGTCGTGGAAGGTAGTTACTCTAAATTTGTCTTTTACAGGGGAGTCATACAAAGGCTGAGACAGATTTATTAATGCATTCCAATATTTTACATATATAACGTTTTGCAATGTTTTATAATGTTGATTCGACGATCATTGTCCCGATAGTCGTTTCAGCGAACGGTCTTATAGCGAACAGGCTCGACAAACACCTCAAGAGACTCTCGCTAGATGGCTGGAAGGGTAAGATTCAGAATACCGCCTTCTAGCAACGGCGCGCATCGTCAGGAGGTTCCTCTCTCTCTAGCCCTAGCCCGAACCACCGGTAATTTGAGCCCTGCCCTGCTGCCGGGCAGCGCCACCCTAGGTTAGGATTTTTATAATGTGTTTATTTATTTTGTAATTTCTTTATTCTATTTTACAAGATATACATATATTGTAAAAAATCTACCCTGAGAAACGCTTATAAATGAGTGAATAATAATTACATGCATTTAACTTGAATTCAGCTCTTATAGAAAAAAAAACGATATAGTATGTCCGTTATACATATGCCGATATATTACTAAATTGGCTCGTCGAATAGGGTTAGAATGATATAGAATGTTAAACACCGAGAAGTGTCCTTTAAAATAGATTTTGTAAAAATAAGTTATGAAAGAATAAAATAATAAATTAAGACAATTTAATATGATTTCTTCTCATGCATAACACCATCCGATAATCGTAATTGTTCTTAATATGCACACCACAAGATGAGTTGAACGTTTAAGTTGCATGTAATTATTTTGCGGAGACAATTTTCTATGCGTTTTGGTATTTTTATGCACACGAAAGTTATCACTTAAGGAATAAATACCAATTACTATTGTTAGACAGAATAACAGGAATAAAACTTTACACGTATTGTACAGATACTAATTTTAGTACTCACACCTATTAGTTCTTGTATATTTATATAAGTCAATATACAAAACACCTTTGTGTCTTAAAAAATAATTTAGTGATACGCGTAACTTAAAGGTCAAGGATCTATGAAAAGTGTAGATTTATAAAATAGCTCTACAAATTACAATATAATCTAACAAGTGAAAAAAAAAAAACTTTAGTATAGCAACGGATAGCCGGCCTTAAGCCGGACTGTTCGGATAAAAACTTCACCACTTGCGGTAGAAAAACAACGGCCAGTGCACTAATTTTCATTTTCGTATTATGACGGAAAATATATTTATATAACAGTAAACGTTTGATATAATTATGCACAATTTTTGATGCGGTATGTTTCAGTGATCGCCAGTGTACGGAGGAGGCGGCGCGTGGCATACATGAACTGGTCGCAGGACGTCTAAACAAAAATAAACTCACCAAACAACACGTTATATTTATAAATGCCTACTTAATATACTGTGACATTATATATACATTTTCTCAATTACGTAATCTATGAGGATGTAAAGGTAACATTTTTTTCATCTGGCATACCTATATGTTTCAGACGATATCCAAACAAAAATGAACATATTAAGATTATTTATATTAACACAAATTGTCTCGGAAAAACTAATTAAGATATTTTCTCATTTAACTTGAAAAGTGTGAAAAAGATCGCTCACAAAGATTTATGTAAGCAAAAGACTACATTTTTGATGTGGGATATTTATCTTTCAGTGGTCGCCCGTGTACGGTCCAGGCGGCGCGTGGCTTCCAATAACTGGTCGCACGACGATATCCACACAAAATACACGCACACCACAACACGTAATTTTTTATAAACACTTATTGTAACAAGAAATCAAGTTGTACATTTTCTCAGTAAGCAGATTTTTAATTCGGTATATACGTTTTAGTGGTCGCCAGTGTACGGTACAGCCCGCCTGTACCGTACAGGCAGCGCGTGGCATCCAACAACTGGTCGCGCGACTTGATGTCCAAACAAAAATAAACCCATATGGCCACACGTTTATTTTTTATAAACACTTATAAAGTCTAAGAATTTTAGTTGGGCATCACTTGTACACTGGTTTGGCTTTTATAGTACGAGAGCCCACGACCAAAACCATGTCTCATAGCAATACGGCAAAAACCCTATAAAATCGTTAGATTGTATGATTCTGAACCCGACTAGGTGTGTAGTAACGGTCGAAAGTGTAGCAACTGCGTGGGAGGCCATTTCTGCTGTGTCAAAAAAAAAAGACAGTCGGTATTATAGCAATACGTCTGATAGTGAAAATGTACATAGATTTTATAATTGTATTACGAAAAAGTTTGATTTCAGACATTTTGCGCGTAGCATATAGCCTGAGCGCATTTTTGAAAATGTCAACAAATTTAGCCGACCTGTATCATAGCAATACGGATAATTTTTTTTTTCAACTTTTCGTATTGCTGCCATGATTACCAAAAACCTGTTTTCAGATACTTTAAGTGTAGCATATACTCCCAAAAACGAAAATAACGTTTCGGAGTCGCCTGGCCGACGCCTCTGTTAAATGTTTTTTTAAATTTACAGCCTTCATAGATATTCAAGAATCTCCCTTGTCTATTATATGTACTTTGACAGATGACAGATGTCATTACTTATTTCTTTTGTAAAAGTTACTCAAGTGTGCTTTAAATAAAACCAAAACTATCAAATCAATCAGAATTCCGAATCCGACAGCGATTGAATACGAGAATATTTTGTAACTTTGAATAAACCGTTTTTTTTCAACTTCATCCCAGTTTCCTTTTGTGCGATTTATTTCAGTCCTTGAACTTCAATGTTACGGTTTCGGGTAAATTCTTTGTTAATTATCATCTAATAAATTCAGGGTCGCAACGTATTCATTGGTTTGTAACAGAAAATTCAAGATGCCTCAATACGATTTTTAAATGATATCTGAGTATCGAAAAGTTGTCTGATAGAGAAGGTGCTACACTTAATTTGTCTGATATAAATTTTTTGCACATGTGGACAACTTATTTTATCATGTCCAACAATTTTCAGACATATTGCTATGATACCGGTCGGTAAAATTTGTTAACATTTTCAAAACGGTCTCAAAATTTAATGCGTTCACATTTCCGTCTGAAAATTGTTTTGTTCGCATCAAATAACCAAAATTTACAAATAAAAAAGATTTTCAGACGTATTGCTATGAGACATTTTTTTTGTCTCATTTTTAATTTTTTTAAGTGATTTTACGGGTTTGCGCTACACCACTAACGTCTGAAAAATATGTTTCCGGTATCTCAGAACTATCATTCAACTACAGTCTGCAAATCAGACATATTGCTATGATGCAGTTCGGTAAAATTCTTTGACAATTTTGAAAATTCGGTCAGATCAAACGCTACGCGGAAAATGTCTGATATTGGTATTTTCGAGTTCAGGATAATCGTATCTATCGATTTGATGCGGTTTTGGCCGTATTGCTATGAGACAAAAATTTTGGTCGTGGGCTCTCGTACTATTACGTCTTTTGCACATATTTTGTGTAATTAATAGTGAGTATCGGACGTTAAACATTTAATTACGCTAAAGGAGTTTGGCACGGACTTACGAGAATCACGTGGTGATAGACTTTTTAATTCTTCCATAAATAGAAAAGAGAAATAGTTAACCAACAAAGAATTTTTGTGTAATTAAGAGAGAAAAATGCAATAATTGACCACAGAACACAATTTTAATAACCTGTGTGAAGTTAGCGGCCAAAAGTTGGCGGCCAAATATTGGCCAACATTTGGCCGCCAATTTCACAAAGTTGGCGGCTAAATGTCGGCCAATATTCCGAATTTCAAATTTAAACTAGATTTCTAGATCGATAATTTAAGTATCACTATCAGCATGTCCAAGCACGTCTAAAAGACTATTCAAATAGGCTTTTACTATACATCTATCTCATTCAATTTAAACGTAATGACCAAGCGGCCAATTTCTTGTTTGAAATATTATACAGAATTAGACTTTTCCACCCTATTTCTAATTCCATGAATGGGGTTTTACTATATTAAGTACAAAGTACACCCCAGTAGTAATAAAAACTTGCAATAGAGCTCTACCTCGCTTAGTTTCGGCGTAATGACCCAGCGGCCAACGTGATTTTTGCAATTTTGTGCACATCTTGACTTTTTCAACCGATTTCTAGATCGATGAATGGGGTCTGACTATATACACCATAAAGCACAACGAGAGAGCTATTCAAATCAGCTTTCACTAGACCTCTACCTCGCTTAGTTTCGGCGAAATGACCCAGCGGCCAAAATGATTTTTACAATTTTGTGCACATCTTGACTTTTTCAACCGATTTCTAGATCGATGAATGGGGTCTGACTATATACACCATAAAGTACAACCAGAGAGCTATTCAAATCAGCTTTCACTAGAGCTCTACCTCGCTTAGTTTCGGCGTTATGACCCAGCGGCCAAAATTATTTTTGCAATTTTGAGCACATCGTGACCTTTTTAACCGATTCTAGATAGATGAATGGGATCTGACTATATATACCATAAAGCACACCCAGAGAGCTATTCAAATCAGCTTTCACTAGAGCTCTACCTCGCTTAGTTTCGGCGTAATGAACCAGCGGCCAAAATGATTTATGCAATTTTGTGCATATCTTGACTTTTTAAACCAATTTCTAGATCGATGAATGGGGTCTGACTATATACACCATAAAGTACAACCAGAGAGCTATTCAAATCAGCTTTCACTTGAGCTCTACCTTGCTTAGTTTCGGCGTAATGACCCAGCGGCCAAAGTGATTTATGCAATTTGGTGCACATCTTGACTTTTTCAACCGATTTCTAGATCGATGAATGGGGTCTGACTATATACACCATAAAGTACAACCAGAGACCTATTCAAATCAGCTTTCACTAGAGCTGTACCTCGCTTAGTTTCGGCGTAATGAACCAGCGGCCGAAATGATTTTTGTAATTTTATGCAGATCTCGGCTTTTACAACCGGTTTTTAGATCGATGAATGGGGTCTGACTATAAACACCATAAAGCATACCCAGAGAGCTATTAAAATTAGCTTTCACTAGAGCTCTACCTCGCTTAGTTTCGGCGTAATGACCCAGCGGCCAAAGTGATTTATGCAATTTGGTGCACATCTTGACTTTTTCAACCGATTTCTAGATCGATGAATGGGGTCTGACTATATACACCATAAAGCACACCCAGAGAGCTATTCAAATCAGCTTTCACTAGACCTCTACCTCGCTTAGTTATTTAGTTAGTTAGTCATTACGCCGAAACTAAGCGAGGTAGAGCTCTAGTGAAAGCTGATTTGAATAGCTCTCTGGGTGTGCTTTATGGTATATATAGTCAGATCCCATTCATCTATCTAGAATCGGTTGAAAAAGTCACGATGTGCTCAAAATTGCAAAAATAATTTTGGCCGCTGGGTCATTACGCCGAAACTAAGCGAGGTAGAGCTCTAGTGAAAGCTTATTTTAATAGCACTCTGGGTGTGCTTTATGGTGTTTATAGTCAGACCAAATTCATCGATCTAGAAATCGGTTGAAAAAGTCAAGATGTGCACCAAATTGCATAAATCACTTTGGCCGCTGGGTCATTACGCCGAAACTAAGCGAGGTAGAGCTCTACTGAAAGCTGATTTAAATAGCTCTCTCGGTGTGCTTTATGGTGTATATAGTCAGACCCCATTCATCTATCTAGAATCGGTTGAAAAAGTCAAGATCTGCACAAAATTGCATAAATCATTTTGGCCGCTGGGTCATTACGCCGAAACTAAGCGAGGTAGAGCTCTATTGAAAGCTAATTTTAATAGCTCTCTGGGTATGCTTTATGGTGTTTTTAGTCAGACCCCATTCATCGATCTAGAATCGGTTGAAAAAGTCACGATGTGCTCAAAATTGCAAAAATAATTTTGGCCGCTGGGTCATTACGCCGAAACTAAGAGAGGTAGAGCTCTAGTGAAAGCTTATTTTTATAGCTCTCTGGGTGTGCTTTATGGTGTTTATAGTCAGACCCCATTCATCTATCTAGAATCGGTTGAAAAAGTCACGATGTGCTCAAATTTGCAAAAATAATTTTGGCCGCTGGGTCATTACGCCGAAACTAAGCGAGGTAGAGCTCTAGTGAAAGCTAATTTTAATAGCTCTCTGGGTATGCTTTATGTTGTTTATAGTCAGACCCCATTCATCGATCTAAAAACTGGTTGTAAAAGCCGAGATCTGCATAAAATTACAAAAATCATTTCGGCCGCTGGTTCATTACGCCGAAACTAAGCGAGGTAGAGCTCTAGTGAAAGCTGATTTGAATAGCTCTCTGGTTGTACTTTATGGTGTATATAGTCAGACCCCATTCATCGATCTAGAAATCGGTTGAAAAAGTCAAGATGTGCACAAAATTGTAAAAATCATTTTGGCCGCTGGGTCATTACGCCGAAACTAAGCGAGGTAGAGCTCTAGTGAAAGCTGATTTGAATAGCTCTCTGGGTGTGCTTTATGGTGTATATAGTCAGACCCCATTCATCTATCTAGAATCGGTTGAAAAAGTCAAGATCTGCACAAAATTGCATAAATCATTTTGGCCGCTGGGTCATTACGCCGAAACTAAGCGAGGTAGAGCTCTAGTGAAAGCTAATTTTAATAGCTCTCTGGGTATGCTTTATGGTGTTTATAGTCAGACCCCATTCATCGATCTAAAAACCGGTTGTAAAAGCCGAGATCTGCATAAAATTACAAAAATCATTTCGGCCGCTGGGTCATTACGCCGAAACTAAGCGAGGTAGAGGTCTAGTGAAAGCTGATTTGAATAGCTCTCTGGGTGTGCTTTATGGTGTATATAGTCAGACCCCATTCATCGATCTAGAAATCGGTTGAAAAAGTCAAGATGTGCACCAAATTGCATAAATCACTTTGGCCGCTGGGTCATTACGCCGAAACTAAGCGAGGTAGAGCTCTAATGAAAGCTGATTTAAATAGCTCTCTGGTTGTATTTTATGGTGTATATAGTCAGACCCCATTCATCGATCTAGAAATTGGTTTAAAAAGTCAAGATATGCACAAAATTGCATAAATCATTTTGGCCGCTGGTTCATTACGCCGAAACTAAGCAAGGTAGAGGTCTAGTGAAAGGTGATTTGAATAGCTCTCTGGGTGTGCTTTATGGTGTATATAGTCAGACCCCATTCATCGATCTAGAAATCGGTTGAAAAAGTCAAGATGTGCACAAAATTGCAAAAATCACATTGGCCGCTGGGTCATAACGCCGAAACTAAGTAAGGTAGAGCTCTAGTGAAAGCTGATTTGAATAGCTCTCTGGGTGTGCTTTATAGTGTTTATAGTCAGACCCCATTCATCTATCTAGAATCGGTTGAAAAAGTCACGATGTGCTCAAAATTGCAAAAATAATTTTGGCTGCTGGGTCATTACGCCGAAACTAAGCGAGGTAGAGCTCTAGTGAAAGCTTATTTTAATAGCTCTCTGGGTGTGCTTTATGGTGTTTATAGTCAGACCCCATTCATCGATCTAGAAATCGGTTGAAAAAGTCAAGATGTGCACAAAATTGTAAAAATCATTTTGGCCGCTGGGTCATTACGCCGAAACTAAGCGAGGTAGAGGTCTAGTGAAAGCTGATTTGAATAGCTCTCTGGGTGTGCTTTATGGTGTATATAGTCAGACCCCATTCATCGATCTAGAAATCGGTTGAAAAAGTCAAGATGTGCACCAAATTGCATAAATCACTTTGGCCGCTGGGTCATTACGCCGAAACTAAGCGAGGTAGAGCTCTAGTGAAAGCTGATTTGAATAGCTCTCTCGTTGTGCTTTATGGTGTATATAGTGAGACCCCATTCATCGATCTAGAAATCGGTTGAAAAAGTCAAGATGTGCACAAAATTGCAAAAATCACGTTGGCCGCTGGGTCATTACGCCGAAACTAAGCGAGGTAGAGCTCTAATGAAAGCTGATTTGAATAGCTCTCTGGGTGTGCTTTATGGTATATATAGTCAGATCCCATTCATCTATCTAAAATCGGTTGAAAAAGTCACGATGTGCTCAAAATTGCAAAAATAATTTTGGCCGCTGGGTCATAACGCCGAAACTAAGCGAGGTAGAGCTCTAATGAAAGCTGATTTGAATAGCTCTCTGGGTGTGCTTTATGGTGTATATAGTCAGACCCCATTCATCGATCTAGAAATCGGTTGAAAAAGTCAAGATGTGCACAAAATTGCAAAAATCACGTTGGCCGCTGGGTCATTACGCCGAAACTAAGCGAGGTAGAGCTCTAATGAAAGCTGATTTGAATAGCTCTCTGGGTGTGCTTTATGGTATATATAGTCAGATCCCATTCATCTATCTAGAATCGGTTGAAAAAGTCACGATGTGCTCAAAATTGCAAAAATAATTTTGGCCGCTGGGTCATAACGCCGAAACTAAGCGAGGTAGAGCTCTAGTGAAAGCTGATTTGAATAGCTCTCTGGTTGTACTTTATGGTGTATATAGTCAGACCCCATTCATCGATCTAGAAATCGGTTGAAAAAGTCAAGATCTGCACAAAATTGCAAAAATAATTTTGGCCGCTGGTTCATTACGCCGAAACTAAGCGAGGTAGAACTCTAGTGAAAGCTGATTTGAATAGCTCTCTGGGTGTGCTTTATGGTGTATATAGTCAGACCCCATTCATCGATCTAGAAATCGGTTGAAAAAGTCAAGATGTGCACCAAATTGCATAAATCATTTTGACCTCTGGTTCAGTACTCCGAATCTAAGCGAGGTAGAGCTCAAGTGAAAGCTGATTTGAATAGCTCTCTGGGTGTGCTTTATGGTGTTTATAGTCAGACGCCATTCATCGATCTAGAAATCGGCTGAAAAAGTCAAGATCTGCACAAAATTGCATAAATAATTTTGGCCGCTGGTTCATTACGCCGAAACTAAGCGAGGTAGAGCTCTAGTGAAAGCTGATTTAAATTGCTCTCTAGTTGTTCTTTATGGTGTATATAGTCAGACCCCATTCATCGATCTAGAAATTGGTTTAAAAAGTCAAGATATGCACAAAATTGCATAAATCATTTTGGCCGCTGGTTCATTACGCCGAAACTAAGCGAGGTAGAGGTCTAGTGAAAGCTGATTTGAATAGCTCTCTGGGTGTGCTTTTTGGTGTTTATAGTCAGACCCCATTCATCGATCTAGAAATCGGTTGAAAAAGTCAAGATGTGCACCAAATTGCATAAATCACTTTGGCCGCTGGGTCATTACGCCGAAACTAAGTGAGGCAGAGCTCTAGTGAAAGCTGATTTGAATAGCTCTTTCGTTGTGCTTTATGGTGTATATAGTCAGACCCCATTCATCGATCTAGAAATCGGTTGAAAAAGTCAAGATGTGCACAAAATTGCAAAAATCACGTTGGCCGCTGGGTCATTACGCCGAAACTAAGCGAGGTAGAGCTCTATTGCAAGTTTTTATTACTACTGGGGTGTACTTTGTACTTAATATAGTAAAACCCCATTCATGGAATTAGAAATAGGGTGGAAAAGTCTAATTCTGTATAATATTTCAAACAAGAAATTGGCCGCTTGGTCATTACGTTTAAATTGAATGAGATAGATGTATAGTAAAAGCCTATTTGAATAGTCTTTTAGACGTGCTTGGACATGCTGATAGTGATACTTAAATTATCGATCTAGAAATCTAGTTTAAATTTGAAATTCGGAATATTGGCCGACATTTAGCCGCCAACTTTGTGATGTTGGCGGCCAAATGTTAGCCAATATTTGGCCGCCAACTTTTGGCCGCTAACTTCACACAGGTATTTTAATAAGGATTTAATGATATTATTTTCCATCTACAAAATTTATCTTTAAATTCAAGAGCTCTTTGACGTGAGTATTTTTTTTTAAATCATCAGAGACTGAGAGATATAAGTACCTACGTATACTTATATCACGTACGAATAAGTATCTTTTTCGATATGAATAATTTAAACTACAATTTTTAGTTCTTGTGAAAGTAACAAGCATTATTTAGAAGTTACTTTACTCTGTAAATTTACACAACACATAGTACGGCAGTTCGGTAACTACCGAACCGTCTAGCTTTCGTATCAAGAGCTGGCTGTCAAATAATAAAATCGTGAAGAAATTTCAACTGCCATTGTAGAAAATGATAACCAATTTCGAGTCCTATTTTTATTAGCACGGTGTGCGCTGCAATTGTATACTTCCAATATGCACTTCGCACATAGTCAATAGCTGACTGTACATAGACCTGCACTAAGTAAAACATCTATCTTTCGGCTCCGCTGTTCAATTAAGAACTAGCGAAACCGCGTCTGTGCGTATTTGCATAAATATTTGTATTTTAATCACGAAAATTTATAGAAGACATTTATACAGGCAAATATATTTCGCTTTAATAGAGATTCAAAGACTATTTCTTATGCGACAAACGGTAATTAAGCGGTGGCAATATTTATCAAGAGACGGTACTTTGTATGCTCGCACAGTATTCATTTACATAGGTTTATTAGTGCTTCTGTGAGTATGATAGTCGCGAAAAAATAAACGAAGGTCGATAGTTCAAGTCTCGTTAAAGGTGAATAACGCTCTATCTTGGATAAAAAAGATGGTCATAGAGTTTGTTGATCCTGGCATAGTTATATTGCCAAATTAAGGGGTACATCTGAGACCGCGTCTGCAATGCAACTACGCCGAAAGTTTAGATTATGAACATAAATATCAAGAATTCCGCGATAGACCCGTTATAATTTGTATTAATTAAGGGTTACTGAGTGATAAATAAATGACAAAATAGTCATAAATCGCACTAGGAACACCTGAAGTTAAATTTGTATCAAAGCATTATTATTTTATATTCTTACGAGTATACCTAATTTGAAAAGTGATTTTTCACTTTGAGCTTATGTAACTTGATTTTTGGTTGAGAATGTCTATGATCAGATCCTTATTATTACTTGAATTAAAATACTCAGCTACTCTTTAGATGCCCTGGTTATTATCCATTTTGCGAAGGTCATAGCTCCATCTAGTCGGGAGACTTTTTTTGTTAGCTGCTATGGCTACTTAAGGGTACATTTTAGTAAATTTGACCAGCAGGCTTATGATTATTGGTCACGTTTAGGTGACATGATAAACTAACGGTAAAACACCGCAGTCCGTTAGTCACTTTAGCTCTCGCATATGAAGCCAGGCATGTACCTACTTCTTTCATGGAGTTACGGATGCTTAGTGATCTATTTGTAGCGCGATAAATATGATCATCATAGTCCCGTTGGTTACAGATACGGACTAGAAGATAAAGCTTCATGTTTAGATGACATACATGATGGCACGTCAGTTAATATTTCCCGTAAGATGTCACCTGTTAAAAAATACAATTATCTACATTTTTTTGCAACGACAAAATGAAGCGCCAAACAGCAACTGTGCCACGCAATACCAATTTTAAACTTCGTATCAATGTCGACAATTAAAGTCTCTACAACTGGAGCAGCCATTAAAGGTGTCAGCCATGTTGTCGTCCACCGACGGGACGTGTCCGATGTCCATCATTACGGACTAAATTGTAACAAAATTGTATTTTATCGGCCAGTAATTATTAGCTTGGGGAGTTCTTTTGATGACTTGTTTATCGAGTATTGGAGATAAGTAAAAAGAGGATTCCCGTGTTCCCGCAGAGACGTACATTCAAGAATTTGTTGACAAGCAATTAAGGGTGATCTGTTCAGAGCGCTGATGGTGGAGACTGATTTTTATTTATACGTTACTTTAAGTCAATGAACCATTCACTTTCTGAAAATTGCTTTACGATTGCAAGAAGAGCAATACCTCGTGTGTATTATAATTATAAGCGCCTAGCTGTATTGAATGACGATATGTTAACATTTGCCCATGCGTTTGTCTGTCAGATCTTTTACGCAAAAGTAGACAATACATAGAATCGACGTAATCTGTATACATGCTCATATTATGATCTATCGGTATAGCTGGGAGACTCTAATATGTTTTTTTCCTGAAATACCCAAATCCTTATTCCTGAATTACCAGATTATACAAGATAATAAGATAGTAAGTTTGAAATTCGGGCGAAGCCAATCGAATAAGCAAGAATGCCAGTATTTCTTACAGTAAGTATGTTAAGACATTTGTAGATAAATATAAATATTTATGGCACTTTAAGTTAGCTTGTCACAAATGTATTACCTCTACAATACATCTTATTCATATTTTCACGGTTGGTCGGCACTCGCCAGTCATATATTATTACTAGCATTAACCCGCGGCTTCGCCCGCGTTCCTATACAATATACATTATCCTATGGGAACGATGCTCTTTTTTTCAGGTTAAAAATTAGGCTATTTGTTAAAGTTAGGGTATTACCTGCTTATCCCTCATGCATATCCGTCTAGCCGTTTTATTGTTGGAAAGCTTGAATGCATTTATTACGGCTGCAGGAAGTTTCCCAATGACTACTCCTCCAGTCCCGCCGCGCCGCCCGCACTGGCCGTGACGACAATCGAGATGGCACCAAATACAAATTTAAACATCTATTAGGGTTAAGTTTAGGTCGTAACTCTCATATTCTTGCTCTTCTTTATAGTATACTTTTTCATCCTGCAACTCCCCGCTATCCCAAAGAGCGTTTCATTTATCTCACTTCTGCTCGATCTGCCCAAAATTTGCTCCTTGCCGTACCTTCTTCCGTCTCAAAATTTGATAATAATTCGTTTACTTTTAAAGCTGTCTGTTTATGGAACTCCTTGAATGTTAGCTTAAGGCGCGCTAAATCTCTTGTTTCTTTCAAAGCTCAACTGAAAGAACACTATCTATCCCTTTCATAATTCGTATTTTATTCAAATGGTCCTATTATCTGTTGGCTGAATGTATGTATGTATGTATTTATGTATTTATTTTTTATTATATTTATGTATTTATTTGTTTTTTATGTATATATTATTATTATTACTCTCTGATTTTTGCACCGCCTAATAACAAAATCTTATTTTTCAAGTTCTCCACTACCCAAAGGTTGTCTGGAAGAGATCGCTCGTTAGCGATAAGACCGCCTGTTGTTTACCTCTAATTGTAATGTCTTGCATTGTATTTCTCCTGTATATTTTATGAGGTGTGCAATAAAGAGTACTTGTAGGTTTACTCATTTATTGTTAGAAATACTCCTGTGAAGTTTCGAATAAATATAAATAGTTTAATCTTGTTTTCCTATACAAACTTTGGATCTCTCTATTTTCACCCCCTTCAGAAAAATCGTTTATTAGTGCGCCCCTAGACCTTATAAGGAACGTACGTTCCAAATTTGGACTCTTTAGAATCAGCGGTTTTGGGCTGTGCGTTTAAAAACGACACCCATATTTTTAGACATTATTTAGACATTTCTACCCCATCGCACCCTAACATGAGAGATGGTATTTACACGTCCGCCACGTTGAATTTTAAAATCATTCTTTTTTTAGTAATCAGCAACCCGATAATCCATAGAAACCAACTATTCCCTCTTCCCTCTTCCCTCTTCCCTCTTCCCTCTTCCCTCTTCCCTCTTCCCTCTTCCCTCTTCCCTCTTCCCTCTTCCCTCTTCCCTCTTCCCTCTTCCCTCTTCCCTCTTCCCTCTTCCCTCTTCCCTCTTCCCTCTTCCCTCTTCCCTCTTCCCTCTTCCCTCTTCCCTCTTCCCTCTTCCCTCTTCCCTCTTCCCTCTTCCCTCTTCCCTCTTCCCTCTTCCCTCTTCCCTCTTCCCTCTTCCCTCTTCCCTCTTCCCTCTTCCCTCTTCCCTCTTCCCTCTTCCCTCTTCCCTCTTCCCTCTTCCCTCTTCCCTCTTCCCTCTTCCCTCTTCCCTCTTCCCTCTTCCCTCTTCCCTCTTCCCTCTTCCCTCTTCCCTCTTCCCTCTTCCCTCTTCCCTCTTCCCTCTTCCCTCTTCCCTCTTCCCTCTTCCCTCTTCCCTCTTCCCTCTTCCCTCTTCCCTCTTCCCTCTTCCCTCTTCCCTCTTCCCTCTTCCCTCTTCCCTCTTCCCTCTTCCCTCTTCCCTCTTCCCTCTTCCCTCTTCCCTCTTCCCTCTTCCCTCTTCCCTCTTCCCTCTTCCCTCTTCCCTCTTCCCTCTTCCCTCTCCCCTCTCCCCTCTCCCCTCTCCCCTCTCCCCTCTCCCCTCTCCCCTCTCCCCTCTCCCCTCTCCCCTCTCCCCTCTCCCCTCTCCCCTCTTCCCTCTTCCCTCTTCCCTCTTCCCTCTTCCCTCTTCCCTCTTCCCTCTTCCCTCTTCCCTCTTCCCTCTTCCCTCTTCCCTCTTCCCTCTTCCCTCTTCCCTCTTCCCTCTTCCCTCTTCCCTCTTCCCTCTTCCCTCTTCCCTCTTCCCTCTTCCCTCTTCCCTCTTCCCTCTTCCCTCTTCCCTCTTCCCTCTTCCCTCTTCCCTCTTCCCTCTTCCCTCTTCCCTCTTCCCTCTTCCCTCTTCCCTCTTCCCTCTTCCCTCTTCCCTCTTCCCTCTTCCCTCTTCCCTCTTCCCTCTTCCCTCTTCCCTCTTCCCTCTTCCCTCTTCCCTCTTCCCTCTTCCCTCTTCCCTCTTCCCTCTTCCCTCTTCCCTCTTCCCTCTTCCCTCTTCCCTCTTCCCTCTTCCCTCTTCCCTCTTCCCTCTTCCCCCTTCCCCCTTCCCCCTTCCCCCTTCCCCCTTCCCCCTTCCCCCTTCCCCCTTCCCCCTTCCAACTTTCCCCTTCCCCCTTCCCCCTTCCCCCTTCCCCCTTCCCCCTTCCCCCTTCCCTCTTCCCCCTTCCCCCTTCCCTCTTCCCCCTTCCCTCTCCCCTCTTCCCTCTTCCCTCTTCCCTCTTCCCCCTTCCCCCTTCCCCCTTC
This sequence comes from Apotomis capreana, assembly GCA_947623375.1. NCBI lineage: Eukaryota > Metazoa > Arthropoda > Insecta > Lepidoptera > Tortricidae > Apotomis > Apotomis capreana. Next base: position 15,763,753 of record OX392503.1, on the reverse strand, counting down.
CCCCTTCCCCCTTCCCCCTTCCAACTTTCCCCTTCCCCCTTCCCCCTTCCCCCTTCCCCCTTCCCCCTTCCCCCTTCCCTCTTCCCCCTTCCCCCTTCCCTCTTCCCCCTTCCCTCTCCCCTCTTCCCTCTTCCCTCTTCCCTCTTCCCTCTTCCCTCTTCCTTCCGGGATACACCGACCCGATAAACCATAATAACAAATACCCATGTTGATTTTCAGACTTTGTCACCACATTTCTCCCTTTTAGGGGTTGAATTTTCAAAAAACCTGAAACACGTGTTTACTCATTTATCGTTAGAAATACTCCTGTGAAGTTTCGAATAAAATAGTCTCACTAATCTTGTTTCCCCATACAAACTTTGGACCCCCATTTTACCCCTTTAGGGGGTTAATTTTGAAAAATCCTTTCTTAGTGCACCCTTACACGTTATAAGGAACCTACGTGCCAAATTTGGACTCTCTAGAACCAGCGGTTTAGTATTTAGACATTTCAACCCCATTTCACCCCTACAGGGGAGATGATAATTCACGTCCGCCACGTTGGATTTTAAAATCGTTGCGGTTTTCGTAATCAGCAACCCGATAAACCATAAAAACAATACCCATGTTGATTTTCAGACTTTGTCAGCACATTTCTCTCTTTTAGGGGTTGAATTTTCAAAAAACCTGAAACACGTGCTTACTCATTTATCGTTAGAAATACTCCTGTGAAGTTTCAAATAAAATAGTCTAACTAATCTTGTTTCCCCATACAAACTTTGGACCCCCTTTTCACCCCTTTAGGGGGTGAATTTTGAAAAATCCTTTCTTAGTGCACCCCTACACCTTATAAGGAACCTACGTGCCAAATTTGGGCTCTCTAGAACCAGCGGTTTGGGCTGTGCGTTGATATGTCAGTCAGTCAGTCAGTCAGTCAGTCAGTCAGTTTCTTCTTTTATATATTTAGATATAAACGTTCGTTAAGCTGTTAATCACTAGTTGTTTATATTGCAGACAGTTTCATTATCACTTCACACCTGCTAGTATCATTTTATAAATAGCTAATAAATAGTAAGTGAAGTTAATAGAAGCTGGCGTTTTTGTTTCAGAATACTGCCTGATTCAGGCTTTTGCAGATGATGTGATAATGTGAATTATAGACATTTATTTTATTTAAGAGCCTATTATGTCTTGTTTTATTTAAGAGCCTATTATGTCCTTCTGCTGGGCAAAGGCCTCATCTCATCCGTCATTGTGCTTCGTGTCCTGAGCAATCTCCCACCAATCATGGTGAAAGGCATCATGTTCTTCACGCCATCTCCTTGGAGGTCTACTACGGCGCCGAATGCTATTTTGTGGGACCCACTTGGTCAGGTAATACGTGGAAACTGGATAAGTGGAATCGCAAGGGACCGGCTGTTTAGTTCCGCTTATCCAGGTTTTCCACTTATCCAGTTGTCCACTTAACCAGGTTCAAATAAAACGTTTTCTCACTAACAGAGGCTCTCGCTAACAGAGGTTGTGGATGCTAGTATTGTCGCTTATAGAGGTCAGGTATAAAGATATGGTCAATAGATCAAGACTTAAATAATCCTCTTTTATTAAATATGTATGTAGAGGTGTTGGTGTCCACTGCACTACTCTCTCTGCACATTTTTTTAAAAACCGAATCTATACGTTTTTTTAATCCTTCTAACCATCCATCCACTCTTAGAAAAATTATGAATATTAGCCTTTTTGCAAATTCTTCAGCTTTTTCTTTTATCATTGGTCCATTAACTGGTACATTTTTTTCTCATACAAAATACGTAGTTAAAACACGAACCATAATGTTACCGAAAGAAAGTACCCTCCTTGTGACGGTTCATTAAAAATACAAATTTTATAACGCGAGCTATTCCACTCATAGAGGTTTCGGAGACGGCGACTTCCAGTTACAGAGGTAAAAATAAGAAATTTTCGAAAAAATGGATTCCGCTTATAGAGTTCCCAAAATTCCACTTATAGAGGTAATTCGTTGCCAAGGGACTGGAACCGAGAACTTGGGTCCACTTAAAGAGGTTTTCCACTAACCCAGGTTCCACTTATCCAGTTTCCACTGTAACTTTAGCAAGTCGTCCGGCATGCGAGATGCGGTATCGGGCACAGTCCCATTTCAATTTTGAGAGTATTTTGTTTTTTATCATATATTTCATTATAGATATTTGTTTTGGTTAACGTATTTGACTCGTAATAATGTAGGCCCCCTACAACTGACCGTGCAGCTTTGCTATATATATGACTTCGAAATAATGAAACTACGAACATGTGGCGAGCTTTAGCCAATAATTTTGGCCCTTGACAGTCCATCGAGTGACAGACCGAACCCAAAAATGATGTCATTCTTTGTATAATGACCAAATCCCGAGGTTTTTGGTGCACAAATGATTTAACACTAAGCCGACAGTACGCATCAAATCATTTGTGCACTGAAAATTAACGGAGACTCCACCTTGTGGCGGGCCTACCCTTGCTGCGGTTCTAGGAGCCGAGGTCTCAGGGCCCATTGCCATTGATAAAGGTAAAAACTGGTAAAGGTCAGGTTTTGGAGGGAAGACCAGATGCAAGAGTAGATACAATACAATAGAAGTACCCTTCCGCCAGGTCACACATTTTTTTTTTCCATGTGCTTTGATACCAAGTAGGTACTCTTTATTGCACACCTCACAAAATCAACAGGAGATACCACTCCACCAATGCAAGTCTTATCGCTAAGGAGCGAGCTCTTCCAGACCACCTGGGTAGGGGATAACTTAAAATATATATTGTGTTATTAGGCGATGCAAAGCATGTATTGTATTTTAGTTGAGGATGAAACGTATCTTATAAAAAATCTAGCACTCATCGGATATTTGCACAGCAGAGTTTGAATTCCGTAATTAATCCTCGCACTTATAGGAAATACTTTTAATAAATGCATAATATAAAAATATATTTTCGAAATTGAAGTTTAACCCGTGTTAATAAGGTCGAAATTAATATCTGTCATATATTGCTTGGTATGCGGTAAGGGGTTAATTACACATGTAGTTGAACTAATTACCCAATGACCCACAAAATCGTTTTGACATTGAAGTCTCCATCAAAAAATGGCGAAGTGTGAGCTTTGTACAAGAAGGGTTCCGAACCAAACGTTTAAAATGGTAAGTACACAATGCGAGTATTATAAGGAAACTTGTAGAATCACGTAGAACTTGCATATATATTTTTTATATTATTTTTACAGTTCACAATTCATTACCCATTTGAAAAAATCCTAAAAGATATTTCATAGAAATTTAGAAAAGAACCACAAAAGTTAAATTTTATTCAGTCTTACTTGCACTTCACTCATACCAAAAAATATGACAGATACAGAAACTAGGGTTCTTTTTGAGAGTTCTGAGTGCTCCGCGATCCCCAAAACAGATTTTATGGAATTTTACATGATGGTCACTAAACTTGTAAGTTATTATTAGCATAATATATGACGAGATTACAGGTAATGAAAAGGTGCAGTATTTCCTTGTACTTTTCATGTCATAAAACGTAAGCGAGTTGTTAAACTAATTAAATACCCACAAAATGGCGGTAGCCTGGCCCAGGCGAATGCAAGTCTAAAACAATAAATTCGTCTACAGCTCTCCAAGGTTCAACACTCCAAGGTTCACACAAGTAAATTATGGTTGTAAAACTTTATTTATGTAAGTGAACTTTTTTTAACACAAACGTAAACAAATACTGCATGACGTTTAATAATTATAAATCTTTCCAATCCGCAACAGTAATAATGAAATACACAGTAGATTCAATTGTTATTAACAAAGTGGGCAAAGCATTTCAGCTTGGGCAAAAATCCTTTCGTATGTCCGAATTCCAGATATTAGAATGCTTGGGTGTCCGGCTGTTCTCACCTACATGTCGCATTTATCCACCGATTTTGTGAGCAGCTTCTAGAGGTATAATTATACAAAATGATTTTTATATTCAGTTTTTCGATTTCTTTAAAATGGCGCAGGGGGTTGAAAACGAAAATAAAAAACATGTTTCAGCCGTTTCAAAAAATGTTCCCGAGGTCTACAGCGCCACTAGTTACATATATATAAGTGTATAAAGCCTTACCTGCACAGATCTGCAATATAAGTAGTCCACTTCTAAACACTTAACTCGAAACTTTGCTTACGGACCTTTTTACAAAATACAGTCAAGTGAAATAGGGCCGAATTTTAGATTTTCTTACGGGGGACTTCCTTGCACTTACTTAGTATTTTTTTTTAATTATGTCATAACCCTCGGTACGGCAACTAACTGAGTTTTGAAATGTTATTATAGTATAGATGACTATACATAGTAATTTTTATCTTAGGCCTGGGATCTTAATCTGTCATTTCAATAGAGGATTATACCGCGTTCGACACCGTTTGATTTGCGAATGATTTATTACGCCTTCGGAAAGAAGCCGTACATAATTATTGGTTTAACAAACGTACGCGGCTTTTAAAATTAATGGATATGTGAATTAAAGTTGCAAGAGCAGTAATGAAGATAACGCGCAGTGGACGCGCGCCGATAACGCCCTGACGGCTCTTACTCGGAGATAACTTTAATTACGGAGATAAAAAGGTTCTGCGTACCAGTCAGTCCTCTAGGCTTTATGTCGGCCAATAGGCTAGACTAAGATCGGGGTTTAAATTCGATATATAAAATTATATCTGTGTGAGATTTCGCTACAGGTATGACTACTCGAGTGATGTGCTTTATTTGAAGCAAGCAACGATTTATTTATGACATCTTATTTCTTATTGATTTGAATACACATAGTACCTACGGCAAATAAAATCGTTAAAGTATAAATCACAGGCGCGAAGAATATAATGATATTTTGTTAATTAAAGGAAATATTTTTTACATTGTCAACTTATAAAAATAATTTAATTACGTCCGTTATAATATATTATGGCCTCGGGAAAGCCATATCTACTAAATTATATTATATCGCAATACCTTTTCGAAATAGGGCCCGGCCATGAACAAACTAATAATAATAACTGCAGTTTGGATATAAAAACATTTAAGTTCAAACATTCATCTTAATAATAGTAGATATAGTTAAATAAACGTGTCTTGCAAAGCTATGTTTGTAAAATACAATAGAATAAAAGAATTATTTATATTTATTTTATTTCTCTATCACTTATTGCTTTGTTCAGATATTATCGCTTTTATTAAAGTGTATGCTTTGTGTTGTATATATCAGACGTGTATTCTAAGTTTGATTTAATGCAACCAATGCGCTTGGAACAATGTTAATTAATATGAGAAGCGTACACACGATGCTTTATTATGGGGCCTGTAGTACCGGGAAATTTTAGAGGGTGTTAAATATATTTTTCATCTCTCCTGTTCGGAAAGTGTAATTTTCATGAGTAGATAGCCGGGTGGAAAATAGCTTTTCCATCCCTAGGGTGGAAAGTAATTTTTTTTTAATTGCCACGGAGTCAAAGGCTATTGCCATCTAGATGCACGTCGTGACCAACTCAATTAGGTACAATCTAGTCGGCCGTGGTAAGTGGCCATTAAAAAAAAATCTCCAAAGGTTAGATATATTTATTTATATCCAATTATTATTAAATATAAATATGTATGTATTATTATATTTATAATACGTACATATAATTCTGTCCCTCATTTTATTGATAGAACCATACATTTATATAAAAAACAAAATTGAAACCATTGGAAGTGTTTTTTTTTTTAATATTGGCGGTACGTATATTTTAACTTTTTTTTCTATTAAGAATAATTATAATGAAAGTTTGCAATAGAAAAAGCGGGACCACGAGATTAAATATAAATACCATGTCTTTTATTGATTATTGGTTAAAAATAACATGGACATTAATTTAACTCACTCATGACATGTGAGTGTAGTATTTTATTTTCCTTGCAGTCGAAATGAAAAGTAGAGTGTTTAACTCGGGTGAAATTACCCATTTCACCCTCGAACTATTGGCGCTCTCACTTCGTTCGAGCGCCAGAAATATCTCGGGTGCAATGGGTAACTTTCTACCCTTGGTTAACAATCTACTATTTCACCTCACCAGCTCAAACATGGCAAACAGTGAATTGTGCGATTTTGTTTCGAGCGTGAGTAGAAAGTAGCTTTTTAATTTTTTCAATATTTGACCACGAATTGTCATTTTCAGCCAGAGGTTAATTATAAAATTCGAATCGTTCGTATTTCGATGCACTCTGTCTCTTTTATACCTACATTAAAAAGAGAGTGATAAAAACATATCAATTCGAAATTCGATTTTCGAAACCAACTTCGAATAAGAACACGTTCCGATACGCGTTATACCATAAAATAAAATACCCGAAGAAGTTTTAATTACAACATATAATATATTGTTTTTAACTACCGAATGTTTTAATAATTGTATTTTGTTAATAAATTAAATAGATTCTTGTTCAAATAAGATACCTAAGGCTTTTAGACTTTATACTGTAAATACCTACACCAATAAATTTATTATTTCAATTTTGTCATAGATACAGTTTCGAAACGTACTTTAAAAAATATCGATTTCAAATTGTTGTTTTCTTTTGTATTTATTTTGTTTGGTGCTTTAAGAGTAAAAATATAACTGAAATATAAACCAAATCTCGTGATAATAAATAAACACGTAATGTATCTGCTAAATCTTCCAATTAGATCAAATAAATACAACCTAATTGTGGTGGTTGGGAGGGACTAAATAGTACAGTGTTGGAACGTATAATTTCCATTAAATTATATTTTAAATAATTTTAAGCAGCAGGTATCTATTTTCTAATTAATAATATGATGAAAATCAGCAACAAAGACTACAAACATACCTACCTACATTTGAATGGTTGAATATGTTCCCGCTGTTGAGGTGAAAAGTTGTGTGTGCTACACGAGAGCAAAGTTTTTTGCATCTCGTGCTGTTGAGTCCCTCGCTACTCGCTACACTCAGGATTCTAACATAGAACCACTCGCTACGCTCGTGATTCAAACGTAGAATCCTTCGCTTGCTCGGGACTCAAAATCAGCACTCGTAACAAAAAACAACTTTGCTCTCTTGTTGCACAAATAACTATTTATTCCCGGTTTTGCAGGCCCTTATATGAGGCGTTGGACACACTCGAAGTTCTAACGCCTTCTCGTTGATTCATTAGTGTTACAGAAATAAAACCGCCAAATTCAGTGAATCGAAATGTGTTTCAATCAGTTTGGCAGGTGACGATCGATGGTTACACCAAGCAATTAGAAGTCGGGCCATTAATCTCCTTCATTAAGCTCCCTAAGAAGATTCTTGTAAGGTCTGGCCCCGCCTAGTTTTCGCACGCGCAAAATTGTCCCTATACATTCTCAGCCTCGTATCTTATCACATATTTTGATTGTAAAGTAGTCTTTATTCGTCTTGAAACAAGTGTGCTTTTCTTATCTTACTTTTCGATCAGATACGAGGTTGAACAAATTAAGGGATGAAATGTGTTTATAACGACGTGAGCGCACACCCACGACAAGTGGAGTACATTTTTGCGTTTCTCTTTTAACTAATAAATGTAATGATTGATGAATTTGAAGCAGTGCGAATCTTTAGTTATTTTTAGCTTCCTGTTTCATCAATCTTCTGTGGAATGAGGAGGCGTTAGATTATAATTTTGGGATTGCGTTTTGTGAAATGTCTTTTATCAGTATCACTGACCGGTATTTTTTGATAAAGAATTCGAAAAAAAAATCCTGACTAGGAATAACATTTGGTTTGGTGGTATAACACTGGTCTACAGTGGTTTTGTTGCCCTAGATATAAGATTGATTTTGTATATATATTTATGTTCACAATTCACGAAACTATCAGTGATTTTGTAAGATTCGCTCTCGTTTTCTTTTAAATACTTATTTTTATTTTACAATAAAAAATCGGAAAACAAGAAACAAAATAACAGATATATTTATAATGTCAGTTTTGTTTTGCAAAATTAGGATACATCAAAGTAAATAGAGAGGAAAATGTCGAAAACATATTTTATCTACGCACATATCATTAGTGCTCTAAAATGCGTTCAGAAACCGTAGGAAATGACCAGCATTACTACAACCAATTTTACTATGAGAACTTTCTTATCTGTGGCACTAGATAAAATCTGTCTGTAATGTTATAACAGTATCAATTTTTGTAAGGTTATGAGTTTAAATTTGGAACAGCTGTCAAAACTAAAGTAGGTCTCTATTCTAGTATCCATTGATATTAATATTGCTATCGATACGAAACGTCAATTCAGTATGTTTTTTTATAAAAACCGCACGACATTTGATCTCGAGTGACATGAGAATATGGATACATTCGTTTGTATATGATTTAGAAAAAAAAACATTCGTCTTGACGGAGGTTCGAATTGCCGCCATTATTGTTGTCATTTTCTTTGCTGTTACGAAAGTATAATTGTGATAAGTTTATTGTAATTCACATTGTAGTTAAAAATATTGTTTCAATGTAAATGTAAATTACAACTATTACAATAAATAATCTGTTTATGTATTTGTTCAGATTTATTTCTTACTGCATCAGTATATATGTCGTTTTTAGATATTTTACAGGTAGCACTAGTGGTGCCGGTCATTTCCTTATGGCTTCTGAACCCATCTTAGAGTACTTATGATATTTGTGTAGATAAAGTAGTGTATACAACTGTACATAATTAGGCCTTAAAACACTCGTGTGATCCTATTATGAAACTCGCTGACGCTCGTTTCATAAAACCACACTCGTGTTTTAATGCCTCTCATTATGTATCAGTTGCATAAACTACTATTATATTTCCATAAAACGCCGTTTATGAGATTTTCTTTTATAATTTTTCAGGGGACAATCTCTCTTTGAAGACCAGCAGTAATCTGCCATCATGTGACAATTCCATCGACCCTGATACCTTTCCTCCATCACTTTTAGATCCTGGTGGAACCGCTCTCCCTGTTCCTCACTATAATTTCCTAAATTATGCGGAAATGTATCCAGATGATTGCGGAGATAGTGTAACTATTGATACTCATATTTGCTCCTAGAGTCTGAAAGTTTGTCAGCATATGACAACTTATCCAGATTCACGTATCAGTACTTCAATATTATCAAATAACTGAGATCTCAGCTGTTCTGCAGAGCAAGGGTCCGAGAGTGGGGATCACGTGATGATATTATGCGGGAAAAGTTGCGCAGAAGCCTAATCATGAATGGGAAAATAAATTTTATTACTAACAAGCCGATTAATTGTTCAAAATACAAGATATGTAAAAATCATAAAAACAATAGCACATTCAGTACTTTCATGAATATATTCGTAATTTGGGCACTTGAAAACATAAAAATTTGTAAAGATATCCAGGGCAACAAAAAAAAAAATTTTTTTTGTAGAGCTGTGTTATAAACCTCTTAAGTTGAAAAATTTTAAAAATATAGCGAAAGGACGAAAGAATAGTTATTTGTTATACAAGGGGGGAAAGTTGTATTTTACCCGCGAGTGTTTATTCGAAACACGAGCTAGCGAAAGGATCCTATGATTGACCACGAGCGAAGCGAGTGGTTCAAAATAGAATCCTGAGCGTAGCGAGTGTTTCAATACACGAGACGTAAAATAACTTTCGCCCGTGTATAACACAAAACTTTTCACCTCACTACAGCGAGGAAAAAAGAATAAGGGTTTGTACTATATCTTTGAAAAATATCTGCAATAATCCACCTTAAACTAAAACTAAGGTCTAATTAGCTTTCATGTAGGTATTTTAAACGGGATTTTTCAGAAAATAAGCTCATGTCAAATTTTACTTTAGCTGCGTTGAAACGTCAAAATTCTTTCTCCACATGTGGATAAAAAGCGATTTTCTCAATAGATATCAAACAAACAAACTGGGCTTTCCGAGCTAGTGGGGTGAAAAAATGTTTCTTTCAAAGTTGTATTAAATACTATACTTTTGGACGATTGACTTATTATTTATAAAATTTTCTGCCGTTTTTTTATCTCATATTCACCTTCGTACCTCATATATGAATGTATTAGAGGCCTAAGTTCATTCTAAGGCATACAGTTAATAGTAGGTTAGTTTGGAATTAACAAAATACGTATGAACTGGCGACAGCTAAGATTTCATTCATATTTTAAATATTGTTCGAGAAACCCACTGAAGCTTTAGAGTACAGATTTAAATTTATGATCGCGATTAAATTGCGCAGTACGCAATTTGGGCGGAAATGACGAATAAAAGCAGTTCGATCTCCATCTCTTCCGCTATCAATCTTGCGCGCGCGCAGAAACAATACCCGGATCCCACGGGTCCGAACAGTCGACCGACCCATGCAGTATGTAGGTAGTGCCACTTTCTGTATATTATGTAGCATATATTATGCGGGTATATCATTATTTTATGTTATATTAATGGTACAACGTAAAATATAAACTTAGTTGGCGCGAAATAAAAACTGACAAACTTTTTTGCGTCACTGTGGCTAAACATAATTGAAATCGGTACAGACTGAAATTATTTTTGTCATTTATGAAATTTCAAAAACATGCCTACAAGTCTCGTGACCAACAGCTATCTGTGTCAATTATGCGTTTAGCTGGATTTATAGACTATACAAAACAATACAAGTACTATTTATTCCGCAACTCACAAAACATACAGGGGAAATATAATGCAAGAAATTACAATTAGAGGCAAAAAGCAGGCAGTCTTATTACTAAAAAGCCATCTCTTCCAGTCAACCTTTGTGCAGGTAGTGGAGAAGTTGAAAATTTATTTTGTCATTAGGCGGTACAATAATATATACCTATACACGAAAAACCAATAAATACAAAAATAAAATACAAGACGGGACTTAATTGCGTTCAAAAAGTGTTTATTCAATAAAATAAAAAAGATAGACATAGGCTATACATTTTAATCATACTAGCTTTTGTGAAACACTCACTCGCGCAGTTCTGGAGAATTAGTAATTTCATAAATTGCAGCCGCAAACTTTTTAATGCTCATGATAAATGTTGCTGTGTGGTAATATGCTATTATTTTATGTACCGTTTTCAAGTGTCTTATCTAGTTTGATAATAATTGTGTTTTTGTAGCTTTCAAAATGTATTTATTATTTATTTCATTTTTACATCTCCTATTTACTATGAATGTAATGAGTTATAAATAAAATAATTACGTAACTTAAATAAACTAAAAAGGTGTAAAAAACTGTGCCCCCGCGGCATGGTCCCGAAGACGCTGGCAGCATTTCCTCGCTGAATAGCAATGCTAATGCGTTGAGCGAGGAAACTGCCAGATCTTCGTTCCCCAGTAGTTTCAAGCAATCTTTTAGCGAGGTCTTTATAGAGTTTGTGGGCGCTGGGACCCCACGGACCTAAAGTCTCGACCCCGAAAGGAACAAAATTATATTCGGGGCCGAGACCTTTATACTTATTATGTTTCAATTTTTCGGCCGCCTCTGCTGCCGCCCCTGCTCTTTTTGATGCTTTCAAAATTGCAAAAAATATCGATGTTTAACTTATAAATGAGATTGTCAACTGTAAGGGTAAATGTAGATCACAAATAAAAAAAATAGGTATAGGTACCATATTCAATATTACCTACTAAATTCAATACTACTAAAAACATACAAAAACTTATTTTGTTGTTTTTTTTCTAATTTAATTTTGAATCCCAATATAATGTCCCATATTTAAAAATAATATCTCTTTTCATGGTGTGCCAGTTTAACACCCTACGGTGTTGTTAAGTTAATAGAAAACATTGCTAAATTACAGACAATTCGAAAAGATAAAATTAGAAACGTGGAATTTTGTCCCTGGATATTTTTCTCAGCTTGTCTTTTAAATGTGGATACGTCAAAGTGCTGATTTTTTTGTGTATATACAATATGTAGTTTTTTATAACATATTATTTTATGATTTGTGATGTCAACTAAGACATATAAATGCGAGACGCAGTGTGTATACATTTTGAATTTAATGCCTTTCAAGGACCTGTTTTATAAAAAAATATAGTACCCAGCTGTCAGGCGCACATTGTAAGTGCCATCGTTCCCATATCATATACATATTAAAACATTTTGCGATTCCAGATAACGTTACTTTTTATAACTTTCTTACTACCTAACCACCGGGAGTGCCTGTATGCTAATCCAATCAAAGAGGGATATTTAGGAATTATTTTTTTATTGCTTGAGTTTCACAGCATAACAGAAAACCAAAGTAATGTCCAATAATAATACAACTTTATATGTATAATAAATAATATATACCTCTAAGATAAAAATGTATACGTTAGAATTGTTTTCTCTGTGCAATTGTATTTCTCTGTGGCATTCGTTTTCTCGAAGGATCTCTAACATGCGTCACATACGTTTAATCAATGAACGCTACCTATACTTATTTACATTGATATATTTCTATTGAAACTTAAATTGTGTATATGTCACTTATAATGGTCCTTTAACTTTTTAAGAAGAAGTCGTATAGGAAATTGAGGAGATCCGCAGAAGAAACAAGCTCAGACAGTAAAGTTTCCAAAGTTAATTGGCAGTGGGTTCGTCGTTGGGTCAAAAAGTTAATGAGCAGCTACTGCGTGCCGATCTTGTGGTTTAACTATTTTTTTTTTAATATTTAGGTACAAATATAAAGTACAGACATTTCATTTTTACAGTTATGTAAATAGTATAGGAATGGTCAGGGTTATTGTTCACTTCACAACCTCGGTAGATTGGAGTAACAGTTCAAATTAATGTCCCTTTACAGAGGCTCACATGACGTATTATTATTGATCATAATAAATTTCAACTTGATAACTTAATTTTCTCTGATGGAGTCGCAGAGCCGACCACGCGCTTGGTAAACACGCAAATTGTTCGCAAGATGCGTACAGACAGCAGTAAATATTTGTAAGGTAAAAATCAAACTGACAGTTATTCAGATTTTATGTCTAATGTCACGCAACATATATAACGATAAGTGTTGACGATAAATTTGACGTTCCTAGGGAAATGTGATCGAGATTTCGCCACCTATTCTGTCTATTTTAGCGATATTAGGATTAACCGCGCGTTATTTCATTTCCTTTTTTTTACATTGAGATGAATATATTTTTAAATAAAAGAATTGTATGTAACGTTTTTAACATCATTCCAGTTTGCCATTGTCAAAAGGTTGACTGAAAAAACATTTTTTTTCTATAATAAAATTGTATTTACGCGAACCACTCATTTAAAAATCTGAATAAAAATAAATGTGTACGCACATACCTGAATGGACCTTTAAAAACAATTATACAAGTTTAGTGCTAGTGCCAGATGGGTATTAATTACTTTTGAAAATGAAATCTATCAGTGGTTCACTACTAATAAGGAGTGTGAATAATAAATTTATACGCAATGTAATCAGTTTAAACTATTTGTTTAAGTGTGTCATCACGGAAATCGTAGAAAATAACTAAATTACTTATACATATATTTTACGTTTAAGAAGTTACGTTAAATTATAAGTGCCAGGCCCGAGCAATGTCTAATTTTGTCATAAGCCATAATTACTTAAAATAGTTCACTGAAGAAGCTCGAATTTTCGACAGTTGCATTACACGAATATTATTAATTTATTTACTTACATAAAAAATTAGAAATAGCGTTTGGTTGCACGCTGTACAAGTGTCTAATCATACAAGAAGTCTCTTTGACTTACTGCGTAATCATTTCAGCTCGGGGTCTTTTTCGCGTAATGGTAGGCTGGTCTCGAGTGTAAAATAGACATCATTTGTGGTAATATTTCAGTGGGTATCTTTACATCAAAGTGTGACTATTTTGTAACATTACATTTTGACGAGATCCAGTAAACCATTGGATGAGAGCTGATCACGTCACGATCTCACAAGGATCACAGGGATGCCGGTAAACAATTTATCCTTCTGCGGACATGATTGTCCTCCTGAAAACTGAATTCAACAGGCTTAATTGTAAGTAATTATGCTACATAACTACATAAAGGATGAGGAAAATCAGGTTTGATTTAATTTTAGTAAGAATAAATATGCGGATATGGCTATCGAATAAGTTTTTATTCTAACACTGTAGGTAACATTCTCTTATTTGGAAATGTACGTAAGTATTTGCGAATAGGTAGAATAGGTGGAATAGGTAAGGTTTAAAAGATTCATAAATGTAGTATTAATAGCATTCAAGCTCAATCAACGAAGTGCCAAATAGTATTTTTTAAATAAATGAACTATAGTAATTTTTCAATAACATGCCCTTAGGATGCAATTGATTTTGCACCTCAATCAATAAAAACAATTATTAAATCTCGTCCGTAAAGCGTTCGAGTTGTATTTATTGGTTGGATTCCTACATTTCTTACTTACTTACTGCTGAAACAGAATACTCATTAGTCATTTAGCATTTAGTTGTCTTATTTATTACACAAAGCTTTATATCATTTATATTAATGTGTCAATGATTCTTGTCTTTGATGGATGTTGATTACACTTTTACGTTCAAGATTTCAGGAAGCATTACGGAATTTTAGCTATTAAGGCGCCTTATTCGTTCAAAAATGCAAGTTTTTTTAGCCATTTAATCTATGATATAACATGTTTTTTAACATATTATCAATGTTACCACATATAACAAGGCTTTATTGATATATATATGAAACCTACTGTTTGAATTTTTCATTGACAATTTCTGTTTCAAAAACTAATCGAAGTTAACAAAATTATTTTTGTATGTTAATTTATTTTTGTATGCACGCAATGAAAGCATGAAATAGATAAGTTGAAATAAAAAAAAGAAATTGAAAGGATTAAGGTCTCTTAAGGTATGATATATTTTTTAATGAGAATTAGATTTTTTATCACAATCCTAGGTATAGTTTTATAGGGTTCATTTCTGGAGTGTAATTCCACGGCAATGCGTTCGGTTCCGTAGTATGTAGTAGTAGCGTTTAAGATAATGTGTTAGTAGTCAGTGAGTTATATAAACAAATACAGTTTTTGTTGTATGGTTACACTCTCTATTTTTAACTTTATTCAGCAATCATTAACAATTATTATTGATAAAATCAATCTTCCACCAGGATACGCATCTAAATATTTCTTTAAGCTTTGATCTTTGTATCAATGGTTTAATTATTATTTGTTGTGTATATTTTAGTAACTTTATTGTAATTTTTTTGATACAGAAAACAAAGGTTCGCTAATCATTATTAGGTTCAGTTGATGCCCTTTGGACAAGGATTCCTAAAAACATTCCAAAGCGTGTCTCTTGTTAAGTCACATATGCTATAAAGTCCTTTTTATAGAGTACTAAACGAATTGTCATTACCTGAGCAATTGTACGAATTTAATAATAGGTATTTAGCCCAGAGTTGGCACGCCACTTGTCGTTGTTATAATGAAAAATAATATTTTCACACGCACCGTCGCCTGGTAATATAGTTAAATGAATTTGTGTGTTATAAATGTTATAATCACTTAAATTTATAGTACAGCCAAGTCTGGTTCATTTGTGCTAATATTAAATAGGTAGGTTTTCACTGAGAGTGGATATTTTGAGATATTTCTCCTTCTCGGTGAATACGTGGGTCATTGTCAGTTTCAAAAAACAAAATTTGTCCCTTCGGTGGTCAAAAGCTAAGAGGTTGTATGAATCTAGGTTATGTTGCTATTACATCGGATTATAGAAGAGGGAACGTTTTTTATTCTCACAGGCATTTATTCAGAAAATTAGGCCCTGGAATCCTTAATTTCCCAAATGTCCACCGGAAAAACGCGCACCTAAATCTGACAATGACCCACGTCCTAAGGATACTCAATCGCTCCTGTTGCGCGGAGTATTCCCGCTAGTGGGTTTCTACTACTACACAAAGTCCGATTGACTAGTAGTAAGGATTAACCAACACTGATACAGTTCATGTCTAAATCTAAGGTTGCAAAAGTGTACTGAAAATTACACTACTTACTGTATCTATAGATGCAGTTCCTTAAATTGTCACGGATCACGGATTAACGCATTTTTCATCACAAATTTCCACTCGACGTAATTTTCACGTCCGCGTAACTTTTCATGTGCAATATTATCATACGTAGATTCAGACATTTTACACCAATGTTTTTAGGGTTTCGTACCCAAAGGGTAAAAACGGGACCCTATTACTGAGACTTCGCTGTCCGTGCGTCCGTCCGTCTGTCACCAGGTTGTATCTCATGAACGGTGATAGCTAGACAGTTGAAATTTTCACAGATGATGTATTTCTATTCCCGCTATAACAACAAATACTAAAAATAAAATAAAATAAATATTTAAGGGGGGCTCCAATAAAACAAACTTGTTTTATGGTACGGAACCCTTCATGCGCGAGTCGGACTCGCACTTGCCCAATTTTTACTATATATACACGATGATTTTTAATCGGTGATCAGGTACCAACTTTTCTAACTCAGTAAATGATGGCGGTCACGTTGAAGTCGTAATTACATGAAAACAAAACTTTTATTTTTCTATGATAATTTTTATTTTGAAACCAATTTTGTCTTAAATTCCTTGTCACCGAACTAATCTGTATCGGTGTGCTTACAACCTCTTTAATAATTTAATAGGAATGACAATTTATGAGTAATAACTTGTCATTGTCATTGTCATTACATAAACAAAGTCGTAGAAAATTTCGTAAAATTTCCCGCCAAAGCGATGACACTTAACGTAAGTATCTTACTTCAATAATTTATGTAGGATGACCATGTATCTAGTGGTTATTAGTTTTAATTATGTTTTAACTTTTAATTAATTTAACAGTGAGGTACTTGCGCGGGACCTCGCGTACCTACTAAGTTTAATTTTAGCTAAATATTAATATTTTTCTACTCCTGATCACCGATTAAAAATCATCGTGTATATACTGAGCACATAACCTATTATCAACATAAAATATATTAACAGAAGAATCACAGCAGTGACAAGGGCTTTCTCAAGATGACACAACACAAACAAGTACAATTGTATCATCTGACATGAGACAGTTAGAGTCAGCTAGGATTACATAAGAGTAAAGCCTCCAACATATAGGTATTATATATAAGATGGCCACAGCCTTTCTATTCTGTGAAGACATCGTGCCATTTTTCAATAATAGAGAATGTAAAGTTTTTTGGAGATAGTTAATATTTTTGTCCGATAGTCCTTGCTTTGTAGGATTTTGAACTGCAGCTCCTAAATTATTCCTTACCGTGTTTTTTTTTTTCAAAATGGCGGTGTGAAATTTTATTGGATGCCTTCTGCTTTAAAACCCAAAAGGCCATGATATTGCTTGGGATTATCGCAATGTCTCGTCGAATGAGAACCCAGTAGTCCCTTATTCCACCCACGACGCGGCCTGCGGCGGCAGGCTAATTTTACAGTTAATATATCTGCACTGATTGCCGGGACAAGGCCGGGGTATTTATCTACCACCCCGGTATTTAAAACTTGACATGACAAGTTTACTTTTAATGGTAATATGAGTATCTTTTTCACTTGTTGCGGGTACTTGTAAAGGTGAATTTAGAACTGTTGTTTAGTTTCGTTCGTTCATTTTTAATTTTTTGACAGTTTCATGTCTGAAATTACTGATTCTGACGCTTTTAGAAAAGAAAACTTTTTATTTTAATGATGATTATGAGAAATGATCTCGAGAGCAAAATTTTACTGCAAAACTAACAGGGATTCGAAGCCGCGCTACCATTATTCCGAGGTTTTCCTGAAAGAAGAATCCTTAGACTTTTAAGTCAACTTCTATAATTTGGCTACCTCTTAAACGAAATCAGAATTTGAAAGCATATTTTTTGGCAGTTTTATTTACATGTAAGTAGACTTACTTCACGTTAAAACGGCTGAATGTATTATGACCATTTTTAGGGTTTTTGGAATTAGGATAGCTAATAGATAGACATCCGGTAGCCTACTGGCTGGCATAAAATTTATTGATATAACGTATTGTTTGGCATAGTAATCGTTTACCATAATGCAGAAATTATTAACTTTACTTACTTTACTATGGCTACGAAAATCACGACCACGACCACTCAGTCAAGAGTGAGTATGAAGCAGAGAAGAGAATATTATAGTCTATCTAAGCTATTTATACAGTGCGTGAGAATGTGATTCGTATTTTATACCTGTCTCGCTCGCTCATACACGATCCAGATATGAACTTCTCAGTTTTCACCCAAACCCGAATGGCAATCGGACAGCTCACGGTCTATACTTTTGGTTTGACTGTTTGCTTATATTGGATTTATAGGGTGAATGTATATTGCTTATATTGGATTTATAGCATGTATTGGTACTCACCTACAAAATTAGTTCGGCTAGTGTGAATGCACCTTCACTCGTGTACAACCCAGCCTTCGCCCGAGGTGTTCCGGAGGCGGATGCCCGGACGGCTTTTTGTTGTCTGTACACAGACACACGGACATATTTTGGCTAATGAGCGGATAGAAAGGCCATTATTCCTGTCGACCTTAACGCGTTGCGACATTTAAGCCTTGTTATAGGTGAATTCACAAGAGCTGGCACGAATGGACTGAACGAGACTAATGTTACCTGTCAATGCTAAGAGTGTCAACATTATTAGCCACCTTATTCTGAAATAGTTACCATTTTCAATTGAAGTAGTTTGCAAAAATGTGCCACTGCTGCCACAAGTGGCGTTATTGTATCTACTGTTTTTGATTAATTTTTTTGGTGTACGGTAATCACCCGTTAACTTGCCAGTTAGTATGGTTGAAAGGACATACAGTTTGAATACTTATGTAAACATTATACATAGTTATCAATAAACTCTTTCTTAGCTTTATTATAAACTAGCGTCCCGCCCCGGCTTCGCAATACTTTATTATGCATAAGTATATTATACATATTAAACATTCCTCTTGAATCACTCTATCTAAAAAAAACGCATCAAAATCCGTTGCGTAGTTTTAAAGATCTGAAGCATGCATAGGGACAGATAGACAGACAGACAGCAGAAAGCGACTTGGCTTTATTCTATGTAGTGATACAATTGAATAAAACACGGATTTCTACAAATTCCAAATCACTTTATGCAAATATCCAGTAACATGACCACGAGTCAACCCTTACCCAATCTAAAAAACACGGTCAGCAATAATTATCAACTATTGTGTATCACGTTTGTCCCTTCCCCCGTTCATTATTTATTATATTCCCCCGTATGGCGAATTCCAAATTCAAAAAATAGCGTTAGAGCAGGCGCGTGGCGGACAGGTGTGCGCGTGCGATGCGATTTAGGGAGGGACAGAGGAAGGAGGGTATGGGGTGCGTAAGCGCTTTGACCGCATTATCGATTGTGAGTTTTGAAATCGATCGATTAAGTTAGGACTTCAAACACGGAGGAGGTTTCGTTTCGACTTTATGTATTGATTTTGGAGTACATATTCAAATAGACAATCTAGTTTCTGTGCGGGAACACGAAAATACCAAAAATAATCAATCATCATCACCATCATCCTATCAGCTGATAGACGTCCACTACTGGACAAAGACCTCCTTCAAAATTAAAAACTTGGGCCGTTGTTTCTACGACTATGTACGTTAGGTAATTGCATTTCTTACAAAATAGCTGCACTCAAAAACTTAGCAGTTTTTATAGAAAATAGAAAAGTGCGATTAGCCTTAATTCGGCAATTGTTTATTCCTCATAGTGAAACACCATGTTTTTATAAATAATTTGTGGCACTTCCACATAAAAAATAGAATCAATAAGAAAATTCTATAATTAACACCATGTTTTACTTCAGCATTTTTTTTACATTGCTTGTCGTTTTAGCTACTTACTTCTACTAAAATTGTGATTAATTTATCGCAATCGAAATTTGTAGAAATCTACTGAATTTGATAATGTAAATCGCAAAACTGTACATGTGATTCAAGCCTTCTTAGCACACGCGTCCTTCACATAATCAAGTAATAAATAATGTTTCAAAAAGAAAATCAATTCGAAAGCAACCAGTTTATAGAGTAAAAATAGTGGTGACATTTTCTGAAACTTCTACACAATAGGCAATTCGTCATCGTCACTTGAGAAGAATTAAACAATGGATATCTATTGATAATCCTATATAAATTTATAAAAATAAAAGTACTAGTCAGACGGAAAAAGTAGTTTCTCAGGAATTCTTTTTATCTTCATGGTCACATTATTTTATAAAATGTATCTTTTATGTTTACTACATACCTACTTGTGCTTGTTGGGCTTGTGAACTAGGTTCTTTAACAATTGAAATGGGTTTGTGTTGTTCAGAAGAAGCAGAATCATCAGAAACTGCATTTTCGTCCTTTTCAAAAATATATTGAATTCAGTCAATGAAAACAGCGTGTCGTATCAGGAAATCAAAGAGTAAGCTGAAGATACGGAAACATAGAAGTTGCTCCATCGACAAGTTTATGATGATGATGATATTTATAATTTTTTATGACTTTTTTACGAAAATATTAAGTATTGTAGTTATCTTTTGCACACTTAGAGCATAGACAAATGGAGATGTCATAACGTAAACTCTTCGAACAAATTTTTTCGCCAATTTTAGCGGGGGGTGAGGTAAACACGTACAGCACACCACCAAAAGACGAATAACTCAACAGACACAAATTTTGCTGTTGCGATAAACGCACACTACAGCAAAATTCAACACATCAAAAATGACATGCACACAGATACTGTTTTCACGTAACTGTGCAGCATACATAAGAAAAACATAGTGATGGGACACATATGAAGAATGAGTCAAATCATTTTAATGAATGAACTGAATTGTCTTATAGGTACTATTTATTGTGAAATTTGAAAACTGTAAATTCTGTATATTGAAGATATTATCCAATAAATATATTTGTTTCTATGTATATCTGTCTATCATTATTGTGTCCTTATCACTTTCGCATAACTTAACTGTGAAATAAAACTGTCGCCTGCGGTTGTTTCGGGCTTAAACAATCACGGACTTCTAAAACAAGTACACTCGACTTCATATTGTCGTTGCTAAAATGAAACCACTTCATTTTCGCCATTTTGGAGCTGATAGCTATGTGCAAGTTGTGTGCGCGTCCATGGATCTAATATTAGAGATTCACAGATCGCCACAGATCAAAGAACCGTTTGCCTGAAATGACAATTTTAGTAGACGTTCACGCAGGATGCATTGAATGGGCACTAAAAACAACTGTCATTCCCTATGGAATATTTAGTCCAACGTGCTTGTAGTTTAGAGGTCAGTGACTATAACCTTCAGGAAAAGAACGTACGCCCATCTAAAAATAAAGGTGATTATATGAAACCACATATAAAGTGATTTAAAGATATGAGTAAATAATGAGTAAAGAGAAAACAATAAAACAAATTGTTATTAATTTAAATAGAATTACCACATATAAAATAAAATAAAAAAGTTATAAGTAATTAAATATATTCATCTATCTATCAGCCACAGACGTCCACTGCTGAACATAGGCCTCTCCAAGAATCGTCACAACCCTCGCTACGCTGCGCTTTCCTATACGTGGTCGCCACTCTAGCACTTTGCTGACCTAACAGCCATCGATTCTCCGGGCTAGATGGCTTGCTCATTGCCACTTCAATCGTGCAGTCCTGTGAGCTATGCCGGTTACCTTGGGTCTTCTGCGGCATATCCTCATTTTGCATTCTATAAAAGAAAAGAAGAATACGGAAATAAGGAGGCAGCAGGGAAGATGGAAAGAATATGAAATAAAGTCTATAAATAATAGTATATGTATAACGCATATACTTATAGCCCAGCATTAAATGTTCCTTTTACCTAGATATACTTTTAGCAAACAATTATTTTCATTTTCATATTAAATTTCAACATCGTATGTCTAGAGAAAGGTAATATTTCTAATTCACCTTACAAGATTTAAAAATAACATACATCTATACCTATTATTAAATTCAATCACTACATAGTTGTGAGTCGCTTCTTGCTGTCTGCCTGTTTGTCTGTCTGTCCCTATGTATACTTAGATCTTTAGAACTACGCAACGGATTTTGATGCAGTTTTTCTTAATAGATAGAGTGATTCAAGTGGAAGGTTTATAATATGTATAATACATGCATAATTTATCAGTTTTGTACCCGTGCGAAGCCGGGAGGGTCGCAAGTATCTAATAATACACTAACTATTAAACGAACTGCAGTGATCGAATGAATGAATGATTCATTCAAATGTTGAGTCGCGGTTTTGACTTTGTCACATCCCTCGCCCCTGTACCAACGTTTTATATCT
The DNA here is from genome assembly GCA_947623375.1 of Apotomis capreana. Classification (NCBI taxonomy): domain Eukaryota; kingdom Metazoa; phylum Arthropoda; class Insecta; order Lepidoptera; family Tortricidae; genus Apotomis; species Apotomis capreana. The sequence continues at coordinate 15,741,390 of OX392503.1, read as the reverse complement.
ACATTTTTCTGTCGTTTACGTATCGCAACGGGTTTTTTCTTTAAATGGAGATTGTACTTTAATACACATTTAATACTTCGTAAAAATACTTACCTGTGATAGGAAACGCGATCTTGTTACGTATTTGAGCTGTCAGATCGCCTTTTACAAGAAAATATCTGCACAATTCACCATTTTTAGAGGGAAGTGTCACGCGACACAGATCAATGCGAAATGGCGGTGAAGCGACTTCAAGTAGTTTTATATAACGTGCTTGACCAGTTGACCAGTTATTTTGCCGGAGGGGGTCGCCCGTCCATGGCATCTCCTGTCATTATAAATACTCAAAGTTTGCACAATTAAGATTTAATAAATGTAATGAAAGAAACTAAATGGCTCCGACCGCGTTGGCTCAACCACGTGACTAGGATGTGTGTTTAGAGTGTGATGTGTGTGTCAAGAGAGCATAATATCTGTCCCGTCGAAAAATATTACCTATCTCTTTCTTCGCTGTACTATAAGAGAGTGACGGACGATACTATGTCGCGTTACAAGAGTCGCGAAGCGTAGTTGTGTTAGAAAGGCAGGTATCGATGGAGAGATGCAGTGCAGAGGAGGCGAACAAGCCGGAGTTAAGCGTTGAAAACGGGCTGCAGACGGCGCAAGATCGCCAGAAGCGGCGTAATCTTTTATTAGAGGCCAAGACCCACTTTGAGTCACTCATCAGTGATGAGTGACCCAAAGTGGGTCTTGGACTCCTCCTCATGAGTCATCACAGAGTCTAATACGATTCAGAGCCACAAATTGTGTTATTATATTACTTACGTATATCTGTATGTCACTCACGTATTATGCGGCAAGGGCAATACGATTAAGGCCATTCAGAACAATCAACAATTATTATTAATCCACGCCACCCAACGTATTACAAATAACGAGTAATAATAAAACACCCCTGCAAACCCCTGGCATTGCACCATATCCATAACAATGCGCGTTGCTATACATGTTCAGATTTAAGAGCATGTTTTAAGGCACCCTACACCAATCAAAACTGATTTGACTGGAGCTGTAATGTTGATTATAAACGGGTAACATTAATAGATGCATGGAGGTCTGGTTACGCTGGTTAAAGAGCTAGTGCAACTTGCGCAAGAGTCGCGTGTCGCGCGAGGGTGCTGGACAGGTGTGTCGCACCCCTTATTTGACGGAATTCAGGGCAAAACGCATAACTATACTTATTCCACGTAAGGGGACCAGGATAACCAGTGATTTAGATAACGGGGGGTGCAATTAAATGTGCTGTTTTGAGAGTGGCTTGGGCTTACGAAATTTATTATTAAATGGTAATAGTATTTTTATTAAATACGAAGCGTATTTGAATGATCCACTTAACAACTTAGTTTTTCGAATAATAAATTACTGTTTATTTTATTCAGCTCAACACATCCAGCAGAACTGTGACTCTGTCGCACTACATATTATCTCACCGTATGCACCTTAATTGCCTCTGATTACTGCTATTACGATCAAATGGAAAAGGCGAAATATAACAACCTATAGAATATCTACAAACTTAAAGGACAACCCACAGTCAAGAAGAAGAACTCAACGAGTAATTACCATAAGTAATGATATACGTACATTGCCTCAGTATGTCGGAGTTTATGGGCGCGCACTTTTCTTAATATACAACTGACTAAATCATAGCATATTTGCATACGTGAGTGAGTAGGTACTGGCGTACGTTTGTTTCAAGTATCGACATCGATTGTATGGACCAAGAGTTCACGCCTAGTAGTACTAGCGCACTACTTGGTACTAAGCTATTCTATTACCATCTAAGTACCGCGCGTCAAATAGTCAACTATGTCTTTTATTAACCTATTTATTATTAAATAGGCTTTCTATAAATATACTTTGTTTCTTAATTAGGTATATTTGAATGAGCGGAATTTTAAAATAGTATTCTTAGCATATTTACGTTAGGGTACGATATTTTACTGTTATTAAGGTGAAAAAAAAAATGCAAACTGGCTACGTTGGCCCAGTGGTAAAAAAAGAGGTTGAACCAGCAGTATTGTGCTAATTAATGGCTTGAAGATTAGGCAGATCCGCCTCTGCGGGTATAAAAATAAGTGTATTTTATTCGAAATTACCTAATTATAATCGTAAATGAATATGGCGCGACGCGCTTGCATTTGATACTTTTAAATTTGATGTAGTTTAAGTTACAAATGCATGTCTGTTATATCATTGCATAAGTCTATGGCACTAAATAGATATACTGGTGACCGTTGTAATGTACCGGCCGTCGATAGTAAAAGTATATGCAAATAAACGCGCCGTTGAACACTACTGACCCTTCTTGATGTCGGTTTACTTGTAACTGACCTCTTATTAGAGATTTACGACTTGTGTGGACATTACACAGAATAATACATAACAAAAAATATTCCAACTTGAGTTGGACTTCGTACAGCAGGGTATGGTTTACAACTATATAGATGATCATTAGAATAGAATATTCTTGCACACCTCAACAGAGGAAATAAATAAAAATAAATTCTGACTACACGTAACATTAAATAATACGGGAAGGGTATAATTACACCTTAAACTAAAATAATTCGCATTGTACGTTTTTTTTCTTTTATCAGCAAAGTAATATGGAGTTCTAACGGGTATGAAATTTGTCTAACGGATCGTGAGTGTGCGTTAGGTATAAAAAAAGTTTTTGTAAGCAACCTTTATAACTCTTAGAAAAGATTATCCAAGATAATTTCTTCTGCACTAGGGCATAGCAGTTTATTGTTTTAACATTCGTTATTATTTTCTAACAGACTTGTCAAGAGATTATGTCAGAACAATACGAAACGAGTGAAAAAAATCTCACTCCCTGAAATGATTATACAAGTGAGTTTTGGCAAATAAAATGTGTTTAAAACTATGGAAAGTAATGACAGTTTTAATTTATAACAGATTCATCAATAGCTTTATTTTATATAAACAATCGAATTTTTAAATCGTTCTCTAGACCACAAAATTTTACGCAATATTGTCAAGTCGGCGTAGTGAACTCATTTTCATGAAAGTAATCTATAAACACAGAATTCTAACCAATTCACCCACGGGAACAAATTATATTACTTCATTAGTTGTACGCGACATTTAAATTTGAGCGCGAACGCTTTGCATCAAGTTAAGGCTGCACCGAGCGTTAGCGACTAACCCATAGAGAGCGAGGAATGCGTATTTAGATCGGTGCGCGGCCGCTATTGTAAAAGTTTATGAAGAATTAAAAGCACTTCTTGATAAATCTGGACCTTTAATACCAAACAATAATTGAAATATTTGATGCGGACAGATTGTAATGTAAACATTCATCTTTCAGAAAGATAACCTTAATTAACAAAATGAATCGGTTCTTGGAAATATACATTTGACTTTAAGGTTGTTTACAAATATTATTCCATCATCTAAATAAATAGGTTTGAAAAGTTAGTTCTATTCATATTGCACCAATACATTCCCGAATTATATTCGGGTAAGTAATTCCGAACGTCATGTCATTCAAAATTTCAAACAAGAGCTGTATTACCTTAGGTTAAGGCGAGTAGATACGTTAAATGGTTAATAATACATTTTAAGTCCTAAGGCTTGTAATCTAGCCAATGTAAAATTTTGATAAAAATATTTGTTACTTAACCTGGTATATGGGTGAATCAACTTTTAAGTGCACCTTGTTGCTATGGTTACGCAAAATTTGTCCCTCGGACAACCTAAATTATTTTCTATGAAACAGTATGAAGATCAGAGTAAACAACACAAGAAAGTTGATTCACCCATATACTATCCTACGGGAACGATGTTTTATTTTTTCCAAGATAATAAGTAGCCTATTTCTTAAGTTAGGGTATAAACTATCTCTGTTTCAAATTGCATACATATCCGTCCAGCTGTTTTAACGTGAAAAAGAAACAAACATAGACACATACTGTCGCTTTTATAATATTAATGGGAAATTTTACTCGCAGTATGGATACTGTTATCACAATATAGTTGTATCTTTTATATCTATAAATAGTATTTTACATTGAAAACTCCCGTGAGTCTCTATATGAAAAGGGTTTCCTATCGTCATTTAAGTCGAAAAAATCTGCTGTTGGGGCTGCCGCGTTACTGCAGCGCATCGGGAATGTTCGCCGAGGCGCGCGTTAATGGCTTTTATGCTATTTTACGCAAGCGAGTAGCCTCAATGATGCGAAAAAAAAAAAAAAATGTTTAGAGACCCCTATCATTTTTAAAAGACCTATTTAGCGACACCCCATACACTAGTGTTGAAACTAAAAAAATATTTCTCCCCCACTTTAGATGTTCGACAGGTAACCGAAAAAAAATTTTTTTCTAAGTTTTTATTTTACCGTTTTGTCGGCGTAATACATACACATACTCATGCCAAATTTCAGCTTTCTAGTACTAATGATCACGGAGCTAAGCCGCGGACGGACAGACCGACGGACAGACGGACATGGCGAATCTAGTTGACTACGGAACCCTAAAAAGAAAATAAAAGAAGTAAGAAACAAACAAAAAGAAAAACGATTGTATAGTCACTAATAAAGCATCGAGTGCTGTTTACTTTTACAAGTCTCACTAAATGTATGTCTTGATTTGGTAACGGATAAAAAAACTGGAGGAGATAAATATTACATAACTGCAGAGGCCGGGAAAATTCAGTTCGTGTTTGAGTATGATTTTGAAGGAAGTCCGAGTCCTTCAATTAATACGAATCCACGAACTGACATTTCCGTCGAGCCCTGTACGTTCAATATACAGACATTTAATTTAAATTATATATTATAACATTGCCATACATTTTGAACAGCTTACCCGAGGACATCCGTCTCGAACAAAATAAACGGATATTTAAAATAAAATTGAAAAAGCATTTACTAGATACACTACCGTAATCTTTAAAAAAATGATACTGATTTTTATAAATTGTACTTTTAGTTAGTTAGGTATTGAAAAGTCTTCCTGTAGACAAACTGTCATAACAGTTTCGCAGGGCTTTAGATTATATGTAATCTTTGTTGTAAAATTAATAAAGAAAGAAATAAATAATAAATAAGGATATTTAGTAATCAGCAATATATATTTTTTTGTTGAAACTGTTTATTTTGCTTGTCAATTTTTTAAATTCCTTTTAACGAGTTATACGGGTCATCTCCATTCGTCACTCGCACTACAAGAACGTATGAAGCAACCCAATGAGTTTTTTTTTCATTCAGACCTACTAAGATTACACTCAAGAATATTAAAACTTTTATTGTAAATTAATTAAAACATCATAGTAAGTAGTGGTTTTTTGCTTACATTAATACTTCAAAATTGTAATTTTACAATTCCACATAAAAAAGGCCATAACATAGGTTTTTATTGACTTGTACAATTAGAAAATCTTAAATATTTTGTCCTGACAAATATTTGAAAATAATGATATACACTCATATATCTGAAATGATTCCGTCCAAACCAATTACTCAAATAGAAACTGACTTTTGCCGGCCTCCAATTATTTTTTTTAATCAGGTAATATTGTTACCCAATCAAGACATAGGGGAGAGTAACCTATATTGAACCGGCGCTTAAATTGGACCACTTCTGTATTTCTACCAAATAACACAATTTATTACAAAAAATGAAGCGACGACAGCGCCATAATCAGTCCACCAATTTGGTGGACTGATTATGGCGCTGTCATTTTTTGTTGCCAGTGTAAATAAATTGTGTTATTTGGTAGAAATACAGAAGTGGTCCAATTTAAGCGCCGGTTCAATATAGGTTACTCTCCCCTACATTTCGTGAGCCTTGTAAAAGTAAGCTCATGTAAAGCACTCGATGTTTATTGGCGGCGTTCCATAGTCTTTTTTTACTAAAGGAGTGTCCACAGTCTTGCAATCCTTCATATTAAACTTTTCAAGCAAAGATAGAATATAATTCTTCTGATTTATTTTTATATACTCGGAATTGCTTTCCACTTCTAAACCTAAATAGCATTTTAATAGTCCGAGATCTTTCAGAGAAAAATATGTAGACAAATCTTTCTTGACATTGTCAAAAATCAAATCTGATTTATAAAAGACAATTATGTCATCGACAAAAATACCCAAAATAATAAGTTCATCTCTAAAAAGTTTCGTATAAACGCAAGGCTCGGAAGGAGTTCCTGTAAAACCAATTTCTAAAAGCGTTTCGTTCAACTTTTTATACCAAGCACGGGGCGCCTGTTTAAGGCCATAAAGAGATTTCTTCAGCAAACAAACCTTGTTTTCCTTGCCCTTTTCTCTGTAACCAACAGGTTGCTCCATAAAAACCTCTTCATCCAAGTCCCCATTCAGGAACGCCGTGTCCACGTCTAAGTGCCTCATTTTTAAGCCTTTTTCTGCAGCTAAGGCAAACAACGTGCGGAGGGAAGAATGACGAAGAACTGGAGCGAACGTCTCTGTATAGTCCACACCTTGGACTTGATTGAAACCTTTGACAACCAGTCTAGCCTTATATTTGATGACGTTTCCATGAGCGTCCCGTTTCTTCTTATAAACCCATTTACATGGTATAACCTTCTTGTTCGGTCTATCCACCAGGTTCCATGTATGGAGTTTCATTAACGACTTATACTCGTCAGCCATTGCATGGTGCCACTTTTCGGCATCATCGGCATGAGTAGCTTCATAATAAGTCATGGGATCGGAATCATCAATCGACACATTATATGAAAGGAAATCAGGTGGTTTCCTACTTCTTGAGGGATACCTCTGTTCAGGAATATATTGTTCCTCTTCCACATCTGTTGGCTCCACATCAACACTATGAGGTAACTCATGGAGAGACTCGCACTCGCGATCTTCCATATCTGCTGATTCTACAGCGCTCTCTGGATTTACCCGTGAAGATGGTCCAGCCTCAGGTTCGGTATTCCCAATACAGTCGAAGAATTGAGGATCTTCGTGCTCAGTATGGAGCTCATTTTCTTCAAAGATCAGTACGGAGTCGGACTGTGCCACAGGCTCACTCTGCCTCTGCTTCAACGTTGTAAAACTATTTTCAAAAAAGGTTGCATCTCTGGAAGTAATAACTTTTCGAGGATTAGCTGGATCCCTAAACATGTATGTATTTGGATTCTCAGAATAACCGACAAAAATCGCTTCCTTTGCCTTGACATCCAATTTCTTCCGGTGACACGAAGGCACGTGGACAAGTGCTCTACATCCGAACACTCTCAGATGTTCAAGATCACTTCTACGACCACACCATCTGTCATATGGAATTTGTCCACCTAAAGCTCGATGAGGTGACCTGTTCTTTAGGTATACGGCAGTTTGGAAAGCATCTTCCCAGAAAGCTTTTGGCAGTGAGCTTTCAGCCAACAACGTCCTCGCCTTCTCAGTAATGGAACGGTGAGTACGTTCTGCGACTCCAACTTGTTGAGGGCTGTAAGGCGTCGTCGTTTGATGTTCGATACCTTTTGAAGCAAGGTAATCGACAAACTCTTTATTAACGAACTCTTTTCCGCCATCAGTCCTAACAGCTTTAATTTTCTTGTCTAATTGATTTTCAACAAATGTTTGAAACAGACAGAATTTATTTTTAACTTCATTTTTGGAAGGGACAAAATAAGCAAACACCTTTCTTGTAAAATCGTCTACAATTGTTAACATATACCTATTACCTTGAAAGGAGGTTGTAGAGACCGGTCCTAGCAAATCCATGTGGATCAGCTCAAGAGGGGAAGTAGCTCTATTATGCGCTACTTTCTTGAAAGGTTTTCGTGCTTGTTTACCTTCCACGCAAGCGATGCAACTACTTTTGTCTACTTTGCTAAACTTTACGCCTACCTCGTGATTCTTCAGTTGATTCATGCCTATACGACACAAATGTCCTAACCTCTTGTGCCAGAGCTTATAACTATTGTCCTGACAGCCAGAGTGCACATCTTGTGTCAAATTATTATTCGCCACATTCTCGGGAACATTAACAGTACCGTCTAAAATGTACAATCCACCACAGGGCGAGGCATGTAAAACGGAATCACCTGTAAAACGAAAAGTATTAGATTTATAAAAGTTACAACCAGTAGTATCAAAAACACAAATAAAACCCTTATCAACAGCTTTCTTTACAGAAATCAAGTTAGCTTTTAAATCTGGTACAAAAGCAACATCACTTATCTTGTTGATAACATTTTTGGGTGTGTTTAGAGAAATGTCTCCAATTCCGCAGCATTTAATTTTTTCACCGTTAGCGACAGTAACGCTACCATTATCAAGAGCCATAATATCTTGGAACCAATCACGTCGTGATGTCATATGTTTTGTACAACCCGAATCTACGTACCATTGGTCCTTGTTTGAGCTTCCAGAAGTGTTAAGAGCGGTAAATGTGGCGTCGTTTACTTTTACTACATTAACCTTCTCTTTATTCTTCCTTAACGGACAGTCTGGTCTCTTATGGCCAGGCACTTTACATTCGTAACATATAACTTCCTTCTTCTTTGACTTAGGCATCTTCTTAGTAAGTAAAACGGAATCTCCAGGTACAGCTGCGTCCTTAGACATTTCGTTCAGCAGTTTTGTCTTCACCAAGTCAGTGGTCACGTCGACATTACAATTTTCTAGTGCCATTATGAGAGGATCATATTTTGGGGTGAGTCCTCCTAAAAGTATGGCTGCAAGCGATGTGTCCTCTATAACCTTGTCAATATCCGCAAGATCCTGTGCGGTTGACATTACTGCATTAATGTACAGTTCGATATTTTCAAAGTCCGACAAGCTTAATCTGTACAATTTTCGTTCTAAAGCTAGTCTTCTACCCATTCCCTTGTCCTCGAAAGCTTTTTGCAAATTTTTCCATGCTTCGGCAGCAGTTTTCGCACATCTGACATGAGTGATAGCTGCACCGTCAACTGTTAAGCAAATTTTTGCTAGCGCTTTTGCGTCGTTTCGTACCTTTTTCGAAGCGGGGGTCGTGTCATCTTCCGGATAACCACATATTGTTTCCCACAGGTCTTCATGTAAAAGATAATTCCTCATCTTGAATTTCCAGGTAGGATATCCATCCTTATTTCTTATACCAAAAGATGGAATTGAAGATGAACTCGTAGGGGAATTCGACTTATTGACACTCGAAGAGTCTCCAGTTTCATGAACGTAGGAGATAGTAACCTTAGTTGTGTCTAGACTTTTTAATAATTAAGTTTTTTATAGTTATGTCATATTTTAAATTTTCTGTTACACTTTCGAATATACATTTTAACCGTCAACATCTTTTTCTAATTTCTATTTACCAAAATCCTAAAATAAATATACTCTTCCAGGCTCTATACCCCGCGTATCACAACACGTTATCAGCACGAAGCCGTAGAAGAGTAGTAGGTTTGTGTAAAAATTGTGAAAAAGTTGTGGTTTTCATTGTGACTGAAAATAGTAAAAGTAATCGAAATGTCACATGAAACTGGAGACTCCTCGAGTGTCAATAAGTCAAATTCCCCTACGAGTTCATCTTCAATTCCATCTTTTGGTATAAGAAATAAGGATGGATATCCTACCTGGAAATTCAAGATGAGGAATTATCTTTTACATGAAGACCTGTGGGCAACAATATGTGGTTATCCGGAAGATGACACGACCCCCGCTTCGAAAAAGGTACGAAACGACGCAAAAGCGCTAGCAAAAATTTGCTTAACAGTTGACGGTGCAGCTATCACTCATGTCAGATGTGCGAAAACTGCTGCCGAAGCATGGAAAAATTTGCAAAAAGCTTTCGAGGACAAGGGAATGGGTAGAAGACTAGCTTTAGAACGAAAATTGTACAGATTAAGCTTGTCGAACTTTGAAAATATCGAACTGTACATTAATGCAGTAATGTCAACCGCACAGGATCTTGCGGATATAGACAAGGTTATAGAGGACACATCGCTTGCAGCCATACTTTTAGGAGGACTCACCCCAAAATATGATCCTCTCATTATGGCACTAGAAAATTGTAATGTCGACGTGACCACTGACTTGGTGAAGACAAAACTGCTGAACGAAATGTCTAAGGACGCAGCTGTACCTGGAGATTCGGTTTTACTTACTAAGAAGATGCCTAAGTCAAAGAAGAAGGAAGTTATATGTTACGAATGTAAAGTGCCTGGCCATAAGAGACCAGACTGTCCGTTAAGGAAGAATAAAGAGAAGGTTAATGTAGTAAAAGTAAACAACGCCACATTTACCGCTCTTAACACTTCTGGAAGCTCAAACAAGGACCAATGGTACGTAGATTCGGGTTGTACAAAACATATGACATCACGACGTGATTGGTTCCAAGATATTATGGCTCTTGATAATGGTAGCGTTACTGTCGCTAACGGTGAAAAAATTAAATGCTGCGGAATTGGAGACATTTCTCTAAACACACCCAAAAATGTTATCAACAAGATAAGTGATGTTGCTTTTGTACCAGATTTAAAAGCTAACTTGATTTCTGTAAAGAAAGCTGTTGATAAGGGTTTTATTTGTGTTTTTGATACTACTGGTTGTAACTTTTATAAATCTAATACTTTTCGTTTTACAGGTGATTCCGTTTTACATGCCTCGCCCTGTGGTGGATTGTACATTTTAGACGGTACTGTTAATGTTCCCGAGAATGTGGCGAATAATAATTTGACACAAGATGTGCACTCTGGCTGTCAGGACAATAGTTATAAGCTCTGGCACAAGAGGTTAGGACATTTGTGTCGTATAGGCATGAATCAGTTGAAGAATCACGAGGTAGGCGTAAAATTTAGTAAAGTAGAAAAAAGTAGTTGCATCGCTTGCGTGGAAGGAAAACAAGCACGAAAACCTTTCAAGAAAGTAGCGCATAATAGAGCTACTTCCCCTCTTGAGCTGATCCACATGGATTTGCTAGGACCGGTCTCTACAACCTCCTTTCAAGGTAATAGGTATATGTTAACGATTGTAGACGATTTTACAAGAAAGGTGTTTGCTTATTTTGTCCCTTCCAAAACTGAAGTTAAAAATAAATTCTGTCTGTTTCAAACATTTGTTGAAAATCAATTAGACAAGAAAATTAAAGCGGTTAGGACTGACGGCGGAAAAGAGTTCGTGAATAAAGAGTTTGTTGATTATCTTGCTTCAAAAGGTATCGAACATCAAACGACGACGCCGTATAGTCCTCAACAAGTTGGAGTCGCAGAACGTACTCACCGTTCCATAACTGAGAAGGCGAGGACATTGTTGGCTGAAAGCTCACTGCCAAAAGCTTTCTGGGAAGATGCTTTCCAAACTGCCGTATACCTAAAGAACAGGTCTCCTCATCGAGCTTTAGGTGGACAAATTCCATATGACAGATGGTGTGGTCGTAGAAGTGATCTTGAACATCTGAGAGTGTTCGGATGCAGAGCACTTGTCCACGTGCCTTCGTGTCACCGAAAGAAATTGGATGTCAAGGCAAAGGAAGCGTTTTTTGTCGGTTATTCTGAGAATCCAAATACATACATGTTTAGGGATCCAGCTAATCCTCGAAAAGTTATTACTTCCAGAGATGCAACCTTTTTTGAAAATAGTTTTACAACGTTGAAGCAGAGGCAGAGTGAGCCTGTGGCACAGTCCGACTCCGTACTGATCTTTGAAGAAAATGAGCTCCATACTGAGCACGAAGATCCTCAATTCTTCGATTGTATTGGGAATACCGAACCTGAGGCTGGACCATCTTCACGGGTAAATCCGGAGAGCGCTGTAGAATCAGCAGATATGGAAGATCGCGAGTGCGAGTCTCTCCATGAGTTACCTCTACCTCATAGTGTCGATGTGGAGCCATCAGATGTGGAAGAGGAACAATATATTCCTGAGCAGAGGTACCCCTCAAGAAGTAGGAAACCACCTGATTTCCTGACTTATAATGTATCGTCGGTTGGTGATAGTGAACCTGTGACACATTATGGAGGACATACTAGAAGTCGAAACAAAAGTTTTTATGGAGCAACCCCTTGGCTTTACAGAAAAAAGCAAGAAAAGCAAGGTTTGTTTGTTGAAGAAATCCCTTTATAGTCTTAAACCAAGCTCGTGGCGCCATCTTGGTATAAAAAGTTGAACGAAACGCTTTTAGAAATTGGTTTTACAGGAACTCCTTCCGAGCCTTGCGTTTATACGAAACTTTTTAGAGATGAACTTATTATTTTGGGTATTTTTGTCGATGACATAATTGTCTTTTATAAATCAGATTTGACTTTTGACAATGTCAAGAAAGATTTGTCTACATATTTTTCTCTGAAAGATCTCGGACTATTAAAATGCTATTTAGGTTTAGAAGTGGAAAGCAATTCCGAGTATATAAAAATAAATCAGAAGAATTATATTCTATCTTTGCTCGAAAAGTTTAATATGAAGGATTGCAAGACTGTGGACACTCCTTTAGTAAAAAAAACAATGGAACGACGAACTGATGGTCAAGTTGGTGAGTCTTATCCTTATCAGAACTTAATAGGATGCCTCATGTATTTGACGGTAAACTCACGACCCGATATTGCATACGCAACAAGTTATTTAAGTCAGTTTAATACGTGTTTTACAAAGGAACACTGGAATGCTGCAAAGCGAGTCCTGCAGTACCTGAAAGGTACTTTAAACTATTCTTTGGTTTATAGGAGAACAGGAGAACCTTTACGAGGTTACTGTGATGCAGATTGGGCGAACTGTGTAATTGACAGAAGGTCATACACTGGTTACACTTTTAAGTTAAGTGGCGGTCCAGTTTCCTGGGAGTCAAAGAAGCAACCGACAGTTGCGTTGTCGTCCGCGGAAGCCGAATACATGGCACTAGCGTCTGCTACAAAGGAAGCTTGTTACTTACGTCGCTTTATTTATGAAATAACGGGTAAGTTTTCTTCAATTAACTTAGCTTCTGATAGCCAGAGTGCCATGAATCTCGTTCGAAATCCTGTACACCACAACAGGACGAAACATATAGATACGAGATTTCATTTTATTAGGGAAAAAGTATCTAGTAATATTGTTAATTTAGAATATGTGCAAAGCAGTGATATGCCTGCAGATGTCTTAACAAAGCCACTTGGGCCAATTGTACATAAGCGATGTATAGTTAAGTTAGGACTAGGAACTTAATTTCGTTTGTCTTTTTGGCACAACTTCGATTAAGGGCGGCTGTTGTAGATAGTAACCTTAGTTGTGTCTAGACTTTTTAATAATTAAGTTTTTTATAGTTATGTCATATTTTAAATTTTCTGTTACACTTTCGAATATACATTTTAACCGTCAACATCTTTTTCTAATTTCTATTTACCAAAATCCTAAAATAAATATACTCTTCCAGGCTCTATACCCCGCGTATCACAACACTTATTATAACATCGTTTATCTTTAATTTTTTTCTTTCTTACTTCTTTTATTTTATATTTCTATTTTGTGATAGCATTATCCATACTGCGAGTAAAATTTCCCATTAATATCATGAAAGCGACAGTATGTGTGTATGTTTGTTTCTTCTTCACGATAAAACGGCTGTACGGATATGCGTGCAGTTTAAAACAGAGATATTTTATACCCTAACTTAACAAATAGGCTACTTTTTATCCAAAAAAAAAACATTGTTCCCGTAGGATAGGTTTTAACGGGAGCGAAGCCGCGAGCAAATGCTAGTAACATATATTTTTTACCAGAATTTTACATTGGCTAGAATACAAACCTTAGGACTTTAAAATGTATTATTCACCATTCCACGTATCTACTCGCCTTAACCTAAGGCAATAAGCTTTCGTTTGAAATTTTGAATGATATGACGTTCTGAATTACTTTCCCGAATATAATTCGAGATTGTATCGGTGCAATGCGAATATAACTAACTTTTTAAACCTATTTATTAACATGATGGGATTATATTTATAAACAACCTTAAAGTCAAATTTAGTTTTATATTTCCAAGAACCGATTCATTTTGTTAATGAATCATTGATTTAGTAAGATCAATAAAAAGACGGACTGTCAACTTCTAAAAGTTGCTAAATAAAAGAAGGACAATAATACACCTAATGAACAATACAATATAAGATATCTTATTTAACCAAGATAAGATAGTAGCAAAAGTCAAATTTTAGCATTGTATTTTATATAAAATCTGAAAAGGCCGTCCGGACTTGGTGTCAGTAAGGCTGCACCGAGCGAAATGTGAAATAAAATTGAGCAAGTGCGAGTCCGACTCGCGCATGAAGGGTTCCGTACCTATATATATATATATTTATAATCTATAACAAGTTTGTTGTATGGGAGCCCCCCTTAAATATTTATTTTATTCTATTTTTAGTATTTGTTGTTATAGCGGCAATAGAAATACATCATCTGTGAAAATTTCAACTGTCTAGCTATCACCGTTCTTGAGATACAGCCTGGTGACAGACGGACGGACGGACAGCGAAGTCTCAGTAATAGGGTCCCGTTTTTACCCTTTGGGTACGGAACCCTAAAAATAGGCAGTTGCCGTTAAGGCGTTAAGTAGACAACGTCAACACTAGTCGTTGAATCCATTTCTAAACTACATATTTAGCACTTCGAAGAATGTGTTAACAAGTTCTCTGTGGAAAAATTATAAGATTATTAATATTTCACCCTAGACAACTAAGTAAAGTTGGACGAAAATTGTAAAATCGTAATCTGGCGTTAAGTGTTTTTTTATACTTTAACAATTATTTCATAGTTCAAAAAAAGATGAATATTTAGATTAAAATTTGTCCGCATCGAATATTTCAATTATTGTTTGGTATTAAAGGTCCAGATTTATCAAAAAGTGCTTTTAATTCTCCATACATTTTTACAATGGCGGCCGCGCGCCGATCTAAATACGCATTCCTCGCGCTCTATGGGTGTCGCTAACGCTCGGCACAGTCATAACTTGATGCAAAGCGTTCGCGATCAAATTTATATGTCGCGTACAGCTAATGAAGTAATATAATTTGTTCCCGTGGGTGAATTGGTTAGAATTCCATGTTAATAGATTACTTTTATGAAAATGAGTTCACTACGCCGACTTGACAATTTTGCGTAAAATTTTGTGGCCTAGAGAACGATTTAAAAATTCAATTGTTTATATAAAATAAAGCTATTGATGAATCTGTTATAAATTAAAACTCAGTAAATTTCATAGTTTTAAACACATTTTCGTTCCCAAAAGTCACTTGTATAATCTTTTCAGGGATTTATAATTTTTTCATTCGTTTCGTATTGCGCTGACATAATCTCTCGACAAATCTGTTAGAAAACAATACGGAATGTTAAAACTGTAAAATGCGATGCCCTAGTGCAGAAGAAATTAAATTGTTTTTTTTTTTCTAAGATTTACAGAGGTCACTTACAAAAACTTTTTTTATACCTAACGCACACTCAAAATCTGTTAAAAAATGTTGATACCCATTAGTACTCAATCTACTCTAACTGACTACAAAAAATCACGCACTTGTATTTTATTGAAGTTCAGAACTGTTCGCGTATCGGGCCTATTAGGATCCCAATATGAGTGAATTTAGGTTCCCAATTAGAAATAGAAAATATTTGCTATTTGAGACAGTTTTCTGTCGTCGTATCGTTCTTCGTCAAATATTTAATTTCACCGAAGAATTATTTTAAAGAAAGCATTCATCTTCGTTCTGAACCATCTAATTACCGTCCCATTGCCGTAACCTCAGTGTTGTGCAAAGTCATGGAGCGGATCATCAACGACCAACTGATCCGATACCTTGAAGATCACTCCCTAATTAATGATCGTCAGTATGGCTTCAGACCGAAACGATCAACGGGCGATCTTCTAGCGTATGTGACTCACCTCTGGGGGGAGGCTATTGATAAACACGGCGAGGCTTTGGCTATCAGCCTTGACATAGCCAAAGCTTTCGACCGGGTCTGGCATAAAGCACTTCTTTCCAAGCTTCCTGCCTACGGTCTGCCCATCCAACTGTGTAAATGGATTGCTGACTTCCTGCATGAGCGTAGAATCCGCGTCCTCGTCGAAGGGTGCGCTTCGCGGTTCATGACAGTGAATGCTGGCGTCCCACAGAGCTCTGTTTTATCACCCACCCTCTTTCTTCTGCATATCAATGATATGCTACCATTAGGGAACATACATTGCTATGCAGATGACAGTACGGTCCATGGTCGATATATTGGCCGGCCGGGAGCTTGTAGGGCAGAAATCGGCGCGAAACGTGAGAATCTTGTCGTTGAACTGGACCAGGTTCTGGACCTCATTAGCAAATGGGGATCTGTTAACCTGGTTGAGTTCAACGCCAAGAAAACCCAGGGGTGTGCGTTCACTACCAAGACGTCTTCGTTTCTCCCTACTCCTAGTCTCCAGAGCACTCCTCTTGGTTTGCGTGATAGCCTGAATATGCTAGGCATGGACATCCGCTGCAATCTTAACCAAAACGAATACATCGAGTCACTGATTACCACAGCTTCCAAAAAACTGGGGATCCTGAACAGGGTGCGACGGTTCTTCACGCCGGACCAGCTTTGCCTTCTTTATAAGACTCAAGTTCGGTCGTGCGTTGAGTACTGCTCGCATCTGTGGGATGGCTCCGCCCAATATCTACTCGATGCTCTTGACAGATTGCAGCGTCGGGCGGTCCGCATCATAGGTGACGAGAAAAGTACCAGATTCCTCGAACCCCTTCAATTACGTAGGGACATTGGGTCGCTGAGCGTTTTCTATCGCCTATACCATGGCGAGTGTTCTGAAGAGTTATTTTCTCTTATCCCACCCTCCCCTTTCCGTCATAGAACCACACGTGCCAGCTTGCGATGTCATCGCCTCACCGTGGAGAATATTCCCACCCGTACCAAGAAGTTTGGCAATTCCTTCATCTGCCGAACTATTAAAGTATGGAACTCCTTGCCGGCTCATGTGTTTCCTCCTTCTTATAACTTGGGACCCTTCAAACGAAGCGTGAAGAAGCATCTCTCGGGCCAGCATGGCAGTGTCAACTGACTTGGCACCGTTGGTTTCTCGTCAGTTGCCATTGCGACTTGGGCTCCCCTTTTTGCTTACCATCAGGCGAAGTGGAGCCACTATGTTGTGCCGTTATAAAAAAAAAAAAAAAATCTTTGAAACCGTGAACTATTTGGGATCGTTATAAGACAAACCTAACCTAACAGTAGAATGGTATTTTCAAAATTATGAAAAGTGTATGACACCAGTGGAATTAAAATTTCGTGAGATGACCATGAAAGTGATGAAAGTCGAAATTTCATTCGGCGTAAAGGCAGAATACCATTTGACAAACGTTTACATAATATTTTGGTAGGCGCATGAAAAAGTGATTAGGTGTACCTACTCAAACCATTCAGTTTAATGACTTAGTGACAAGATATAATAAGCATTTTATGTCTCGACATCTTGTTAGTTAACGCTGATTTGTGATACATTGTAATTTTTTATATATTACATTTGTTTCATTCTTCATTGTTGTACCTGTACATAATTTTGAACAAAGAAGGCAATTTTATCTTCTAGTGTATGTTTTTTGCCTATTAAGGCATGCCCTTTTTCCACTACATATATTACCAAGTATACGTTCCTGTCAATCCTTATCGAATGCGCCCGAGTCCTTTATGAAGCCTTCTTGTAAGTACAAGTTCTACGGTGCCATAAGCTATCATATAGGATATTTGGTTAATATTTTGGCCGAGGCGTTTTAATAACAATAATAAATACGTTCATTTATGGAAGACTATTAAAAGCCCTTTTTCGTCGTCACTGTCGTAACGCATTACAATACTGAATCATATTGCATTATTTTGACATATGACGTACCTCTAAGGAAGTTGCTACAAACTATTTAAGTATAGGACTGTGAATAAAAAAACACATATATCAAACCAAGTTTTATGTTTACTACCTTCGAAGAAATGAAGAACAAATATGTCTCTCTTTCACAGATTTCTTTAAATCCGTATGTTTGGACAGGCGTGATCGTTATCATAGCAATGTAGCCACAACAGATCGCCCACGTTTAGCTGTTTTGACCACAAGTTTCATATCGCGATTTAATCGTCAAGTCTATTCACTAGTCTTGACCGATCATATCAGCACATATCAGGGACAATCGTATCGAACGACGTCATTGAAAGTGTGAGTGTTCTTCGTTTCTTTCATACTGATCTCAGATATGATTCAATGTTTCAACGCTTTTGTACGCGGCGCTTTGAAACTTTGATCGGGGTCGTCCTATTCATTGTAACTATTCAGAATTGATAGATTTCCCATTGAGCTCCACTGTTGTCACTAAATCTTTAATGGCTTTAACGCTCCTTTCTTCCCGTGATGTATGATCTCTTAAAAATCTACCTGCACGTTTTTTTGCGTGCTCGAACGCACTGAAGACATTGTTTCATACTTAATTACAGCAATTTGCTTTAATGCGTCATTTAATTGATAAATAAAACTGCGGGAATGTTTGTACCATACAAAGTCGCCCCGATCGGAATGCCAAGCGCAGTAAACTCGGAAAGATTATTCCCACGATGGCGATATGGATTTCACTTATCTTAGCGCGGGATAGAGCCACATGAATAATAGACAGTTGTATTTTTGCTGTATAATTGACACAGGTCTGCTCTACGCGCGATTACAAACTTATGATGTAGTTAAAACGATTAATCTGTCTCGGTTGGTGGTAAAATCCCGACGCGAATAATGAGACGAACTCCTACGAGGGACTCTCGGCTTGCGTGCCAATTATTGACGTAATTATTTTGAAAATATGGCCGCTCTTTTGTAATATTTAATACTAAAGCCGCTATATTTTTTATCACCCGTCGCGCACCCATTTATGCAGTCGCCACGCCGGTGAGAGTGTCAATTGACTATTTATCGACCACTTGCCGTTAATCAAGTTAAAAGTCATCGATGAAATATAGATATCAATAAAGAGAACTTCCTGCAGTCTACAGCGGAATACAAAGTTCCACGCGATTGAAAAAAGTAAACGACTCGCAGGCGGGAGCGAGAAAACTGTTCCAAGCAGCGAACGAATGTTCCAAGGAGAATAACGACTCAGTATTACGCGAAGGTAATTAATGACAAGGCTTACGATGAGCCACGATTGAAATAAAAAGACGTTTGAGCGACGTATTAACGAGAGGGTGCGAAAATTAAAACGTATACCACTATTACTTGAGTATTAAGCGTCCAGTAGGCCGTCGGTAATGAGATTGAGCGTAATCTCTGGTTTTGTTAGCGAGCAGGTTCGCCGGAGAGTCCTGGGCCGGTATTATCGTCACCCGTGACAACTGAGAAGTGGCTGCTGATTACGTTCACACCGAGCGGTTATTAGCTGCGCCAAGAGGAACCCATTTATTTCAATTATCAATTAGTCCTTAACACCTAGATGCGAGATAAGCCACCATCATTCAACTCAAACGAATACGCTTAATTAAGAGCATATTAAAGTGAAAAATCTGGTCGTTACGGGTAGTAATGAAGTGGAAAAATATACGCTAGTGGGATGTGCCGGCGATTTTTCTATTTCAAGAATTTGCCACCTGTGACCAGTATGTTGGGTAAACGCGGATTTTGCGGCGCGCGTCGCATTAACCTGTCCCGAGCGTAATGGTTGGGAATTTCATGCTCCAAAGGTCGATTTAAATTAATTTAAACATTAAGGAGATAAGTGGAGCGGTGCGCTCTCGAAATAAAAGAAAATCAAGAAGTAAATAGTGAGAATCCGATCAGCCAAGGCGGCGCTTGCTCCAAGGAGTCCATTACTGGCGTGCTGTAGCCGCCCATTCATGGAACTATCCCGTCAATGAACGATAATAATAATTGATTTGTTCATTCCATTTATAAAGTGTCTGTTGAAGCTTTATCAAAATTGTTAAGTACTGAAAATATGACAGTTTTAAAATAAGTTATTTTGTACTTTAAAATACTTTGCCGCCTTAAATTGTTGTGTCCGAGTATATCCAACTAATACTTCGACTGACTGTTATAATGTAATACATCGTGCACAGTCTGTGAGGTCTTAGGTAAATTAGCTTTCAATGTCGTGTGAGAGAGGGTCAAATCTCCACCACATAAATGCGTATCACACAAGTATAAAGTGCAAGGC
Source organism: Apotomis capreana (assembly GCA_947623375.1). Lineage (NCBI taxonomy): Eukaryota > Metazoa > Arthropoda > Insecta > Lepidoptera > Tortricidae > Apotomis > Apotomis capreana. Next base: position 15,721,250 of record OX392503.1, on the reverse strand, counting down.
CTTGGTACAGCTTACGGACTGTACAGATGTATACTATATTAGTAACGTTTAATTCATACAAACAAAAAAAAAGCAATTCTACTGCTACGTATTTTCCACATACGAGTACATGGCACAGGCACACACTTCAGTCGCAGAACTGACAGTAAGTACATTCGCAATAGCGCTGTGGGAACTCATCTCTCATACCGTGACTTAACTGAATCAAATGCACGTCGGAATGAAGGGGATAAATAACCAGAACCTCTGCCATGAAATTAATTTAATATCGCAGAACCTGGGCGCTGATTCGAGTGTGCATTGATATGTGGCGAAGCTAGCAATATCTCGGCTATATATTCGATATATTGCCCTTATTAGCCATCAAATCGCGATGTCGTTCGAGCAGCATTACGCGACATCATTATTCATAAAAAAAAACATACACTTACATATATTAATTATAGATATACGAAAACGATACGCTTGTCAAAAAATTACACCAGCTGTAAGTGGCAATTTTGAATTTACTATACCTAGTAGTAAATTCAGAATTGCCACTCAAGTCTAGTCAAAACTGACATTATACAGTTACTCCGAATAGCAAATCTAGCCAAAATGGACATACGCATCATAGCAATATACGAGTATTTATAACACATATTGCCCAACCAGCAAAAATGTCATATAAGCTAGGCCTTATATGTCTATTTAGTCGGGAAAAGGTAATGTTACAGTAGTCGTCGTGACGACATGTCGTATAGAAGCTGATTATATTACAATATGGCTTATACAGCAATTTAGTCAAGTAGTCATGTCAAATAAACGTTTACACGACCTCGTAATGCGATAATTATGATACTGCACTGTAGCAATCACGAGATTACCTTTATACAGCTAATTAATGCTGTAGCTGTTTATTATATGTCTCCTTCGCAACTAGAAGTAGTGTAAACGTTTTTGATAATGCCATTATACGACTAGTCATATTGTCAGCGCAATTACAATTATTATACAAAATACTCTGGTATAAAAGGGACTTAAATGACTTTTACACTACAAAAAGTTGTGTAAATGCACTTTATCTTACGATTATTAGAATATCGAGTAATGAATGTAATAATGATCTCTATAGAACAAATAATGATGTAGAAGTTGCTTATACGACGCCAAAACAGTAAATATTCAGCGAAGCCTGTTTTAGCGATAACTATGCGACTCATTATTTATTATGTCGTGTAAAAGTAGTTTATAGCTCTTGTATTAAACTATACGCTTTATTAAAATGTTAACTTATTACTTTTACTTGACTATAACTCTTAAAATAATATTATTGTGACTTTTAGACAGCAGTCTTGGCGGTCATCATAGACCTACTTAAATTAATAAACATTGACTTATGAAATAATGATATGCACATCTACAATCCTACATACTTAACACAAAACAAATTAGAGTGCTTTTGTCTTTTTTGCTAAGAACCCTAAAACTTGCATCATGGCGGTAACTAGTCGAGTAATATAAGTAAGTTGTAATCCGAACAAGACTGTATGTCGCATACTGGTTGTGTAAGTGAAACGAGGGTGCTTAATGGCGCTTGTTGATCAATTTATGTGCTCGGAAAAAAAAAATTACATAAATTATCATTTAAAACTCAAAATCACGAAGGGGCATTAAAAATTTATATACCAATTAATATATGATTTGTCACTAAAATAAATTTGCAGGGAACTACCCAGTACTATTTCTATACACACACCATGGCACAAATGTCGAATATTTAACAAGTCTTAGGAAAACTACACTTTAGTTTCCTCGACATTATACTTTTTTGATAAATTCTTTAAGCTTTCTTCTTTATGAGTTCAAGGAATTGAAAAAGTCGTATAAATGCTGCCCCAACTCCGCTATAGAACCAAATAATCGCTTAGTGATATATTCTAATAACAGTAAGCCGGCTATTAAGTCGAGTAATCGTCGTGAAAGAGACCACTATGATGCAATATCAGAAATAGCGCGACTGTTATACCACTTCTACACAACATACCTGTTCTATAAGCCCTGTTTCGGTTGACTTTTACTCGACTTAATTGCACTATAATTGTGCCCAAACCCCGTCGTATAAACTAGGACTCGACTGTTATACGACTATATGCCACGACTAACAGGTCACGCAGATACGTTGTCATGATGTTTATACGACCTGATTTTGCTGGTTGGGTGGGATATTTCCTTATGATTATGACACGTCGAATTAATCCCCTGGTTTAAGACAACGGATTATATAGCTACAAAAATCAGAGAAAGCCATGCGAAACCCTTTCTTAATGATTGACGGGAGGATATTTAAGATGTTTACAGACAAAACAAGAAATAAACCGAATATTGAACGGAAGCCATAGTGGATATTGACCCTTTGAGACCCTTGCCCAAACACAATGAAGGACCAACAAAAATAGTAAGAACGCACCGACACATCTGCCGGCCACTATCGAATAAATCTACTAAAATAATATTTTTATTTTGATTACGCATGCACGGGGTAGGCAGATGTTAGACACTTCACACACTGACTTTGGTTTCGACGAGCATTTTGGTACTTATTGTTGATATCCATCATGTAGTAAACCAAACAGTTTGAGCGTTTTTAATGAATTAACCCTAAGGTCTAGTATTTGCAGATCGAATATTTGTGCTTGGGTCATGGTTGTTCTATGTATTTAAGTATATATTTATCTATATAAGTACGTATATCGTCGTCTAGTATCCATAACACAAGCCTTCTTGAGCTTAATTTGGGACAAGATAGATTTGTGTGAGGTTGTCCGATATTTATCTAGTATCGCCTGTTAATAAAAATATGAGACAAAAGTTAGCATAGTGCTCATTAAAATTTGATTATTTATTATATTTTACTTTTAACGGATTAAAATCCGCCGACAAGCTGTCTTTAGGTTGGCGAAATATAATTGGGTATACCACTTAAGTTTATTTATTAATAAATCGTCGCTTAAATAGGAACACTGCCTACTTAAATGTTGATAAACAAAAACCGATATTAATAAAAAAGAAGATCTTATCTATTACGTTATTTAAACGATATATTATTTAACACTAAGCCCCTATATTTTATATCAACATTGGAATATATAATTTCAAGGCATATGAAAACCTCATTAGATTGTTCTTCAACCTCTCCGACCGTGTGGCATGCGTCTAAGGGAGGTTCCAAGTTCCAAGTCGCCAGTCACTGACCAAACCGATATGAGCTTTAATAGGGTATGAACATTATCGACTTATTGACCCAGTACAAGGTGTTAAAGAGTTGAAACAGGGGTGTCTATTACATCGCTCAAGTCACTTAACAAGCTATTGTGGGATGGCAGTTGGTGATCGTTTGAACTTGTTCTATTCAATCACAGATTTAGTTATGAGATTGATTTGGAATTTCCTTGCAACAAGATTTTTGGTAGACATTATTTTAAGAACCTGTATCATATTATTATTAAGTTCGACGACGCGGTTGGCGTAGTTTGTAGTGCACCTGCCTACTGAGCCGACGGTCCTGGGTTCGAATCCCGGCAAGGACAAATATTTGTGTGATGAACTCGAATATTTGTTCATGGTTCATGGGTATTATCTATAAGTATATTAGTTATGTATTTATATATAATGTATACCGTCGTCTAGTACCCATAGTACAAGCATGCTTAGTATGGGACTGGGTCGATTTGTGTTAAGATTGACCGTTAATATGTATGTATTTATTTAAGTACCTATCTTTTTCTGTACCTATACTATTGAATACAATATGATTTGGTTATGTAATTTTGCACACTGCGTTGAAATTGTCCACGATAATATCACGGAAAAAATAGAAAGAATCCATCGTTCTGAAATGGGCAAGCTATTGGGAATCGGGTTCTATAGACACCACGCCCTTCAAACATGTATTTTCTAATCAAGTTTTTTTTCTCACAACTCAAACCTACGAAACTCTGAGCAGAACGATTCATTAGCACATTGGGGACACCTCAGAGAGGTAAACAAATCGATTTGACACACCGCATCACAGAGGAGCACCGCCCACGGCACACACTATTCCGCAATTCGACGGGTGATAAAAAGATGCTAATAAATAAAATTAGTATCGTACATTCTCTTGGTGACAATAACGGCAGTAAAAGATACCGCTGGGACCCGGGGCGGCACTCTTACGCTTAATCTTTACGAACCCAAAAGAACGTATCTGCAATAGAAACTTGAATAAGTTTTTACTTTTTCAAAGTAACATGATATAGTTATACTAAAGAGTAAAAGCGAATGTAAACTTAGGATTTTTCCTTGTGTGTTATCGAGCGTGTGATTATATTTTTATGATTTCTTTGCTTGTTCAATTTACTGGAATTTATTGGATTTGCTAATCGAAGTATTGAAAAAGCGTGGCATAGCTTATTTGATGTCATTATCTTTTTACGAGTAACATTTTATAGTAAGAAAAAAATAGAAAGTGATCTCCTTACTTATGTAAAGTACCTATCTACCATATGGAAAAATATATTTCCTTTGACCGTGAATTGTAAAATATGTATTTATTATTTTTCTAAAAAAGATTTGGCAGCGGGGGATTATTATTGATAAGATTATTTTATCAATAATAGCGATAGATTTTAGCCACAAATCTTATAGAAGATTTTTCAATTCACGTGACTTATATCGAAGAAAATAGTAAAATTAGGTTCAATGCATTGCTACCTACCTCTGCTGGTTTGATATAAATCTTCAATGTTTCGGCACATTTCGACCGCACATCAGAATATGATCGTTATAAAATAAAAAACACAACGTATTGTAGCTTCTTCAGTCGGCTTTACAATGGATAACCGTCTAACTTATAAATTTTTGTGTGAACAAAGGCGCCATATTGACAACGTCTCGGACAAACGGACGGCCGGACGGTGATATAATAACATATCGGCCGTGAGATCGAAGTAAATCAATATCAATGATGCCCTCATATCTGAGACTTCGCGCAATAACTTACGGTTCAGACGCTATCAATATGTAACGACCATGAATATACCGTGAATTCCTATTTAAAATTCCCTTTCAAAATCACAAAAAGACGCCACGGTTTCCCTCGGACGTCGAATGTTTGCGTTCGGAAAGTATTTTAAAATGCAACATTTTTTTGTAAGATGTACGCCTCGATGGGATTACCGTATGCAAAGCGTGGCTAAACGCTGTTAGGGCATGTTTACTGAAACGCAAACGCGTAAGTCTTTTACGGTTGGCACAAGAATTAAGGATTCTAAGATGCATGAATGTAACAAGCAAATAACTATTAAACAAGCGTGAAAGTAGACGTGAAAGCAAAATTAGAAACAGTTGGACTGCATACATGGATGGACACAGCAGAAGTCGACTTTAGTTGGAAATTTGAATTTAAGTACATATTCAATTGACTAAACGCAGCTTCAAATATCTCCTGTTTCTTTCGAATTTAGGCTTGAATTTGGATTTGCTGCCTAAACGAACGACCTCAAGTGGTCGCGATCGCCCTTCAATCGATGGTACGAGAAGAGGAAGTGATGTTCATTAACCACCATGTGTCTTTCTATCTCGTACACATCACGATCGCAGGTAAGTATCAAGATCTTGGACCAAAACGCGCAAGTTCACGTTCGCTGTAATCTGCATGGGTATCGGCAATACAAAGGGTAGGTACTATTTGATTGCTTCATTATGCGGAATCGACTCGATCCGCGCGGGTTCATTGTATATCATTTCGCATGTTATATCCGTTTGTACCCTAATTTAATCATCCTGAAGATTGGACCACCGGGGAAAGCGATATAACGGGGGGCCTGACCGATTGTGTGATTGAGCTTTTAGGACAGTTTAGGGAGTGATTGATTTTTGTTGGGTAATACAAGGGGTTTATTTCTCCAAAAATATTTCATGGCGAGGCGTTTCGGAATTTGAATCATCATTATGCGGCTTAATTATAACTTTACTTTCCTAAATCATCTTAAGATCAAAGATATGTACATAGTTATACTTAATAAGAATGGATACAAGTATTTAGGTATGAGATCTTCTCCTACACTACAACAGATTTTAGAATTACTATTTATTTTATTTCTTGAAAAAAATCACTCTCGGATCGGAAGGTGTACCAAGAACTGATATCCTAACTTTCTTAAGATTTAAAAATAGTAGCGTCTAACCCGACTTTCTGTTGGAAATTGGAATATATCTTTCACAATATGGATAATTTTAGTTCAAACATCATCCTGTGCATCGGATCCGAAGTCAGCCATATCTGCGCCGGCGCAGCATCGCATTATTTATTTGAATCGCGCAAACGTTGCTTCTAATGCCGTCACGAGCATTCACTCTGATTCGGTTCAATTTGCCTGACATCTTATTTGCAACCCGGTGGTCCGATCATCTCTTATGAATTTGATACTATGTTTTGAGGCTTACGGATTTCAATTCTTTTTAGTTGATTACTTTCGGTAAAATAGTTCAGGTAGCGTACACATTTTTCGTGAGCCTTAATTGGAGAGATCCACTCAGCGCACCTGATGGCTCATGATTAATAATGATTCCTTAGTGTCCTTAGGTTAGGACCCCAACTCTGGCTTTCCTTAACCGACTTATTTGAGTAGAGTTCAAAGCGCTGTTCGATGGTGGATTTGAAACAATATGGGCATTAAACTCAAAAGTTATAACAATTATTGGGCGCTTGTATACCAGATCGGCATTTCGATCGCGTTTGCGTTTAGTGTATATCGCCTGATGACAACCAGTACTCACTTAAATTTCTGTCACTGCTCTTCAAAACTTCGTACTATTTTGTAAATGGATGCTAAAATACGAGCTTTGTTGTAAGTAGGTATTTGTTACTTAGTGAGTTTTTGTTGTCCACAGACAATATCTCAACAACATTGTCACCAACGCTCGAAAAGTAGGTACTACAGACATCTATTCGAAAATGCTTATTAAAGTTTAAACTGCAGCAGAAAATGGAGCAAAGTGAGATTTGGATTACACCAATCGTTATGGCATTTAATAACACATTTGCTGCAGCACACTGCATTGAATAATGGTTGTACAACTAGGTGCTTCCAGTATGATGAAACTTGTAGCTAGAAATATGCCTAGGGCACTGTAGTCCTTAAGCGATAAGACCAAGACCCGTTGTCCGTTGATTGATAAAACCTATCATGCTGCTAATGATACCAACTTAAAAGTCGGTAAAACAGGGTGAATGAATTGTAATGGTGATATTACTTTGGCTCTTAGAGAAGAAATTGGTGACAAGAAGGAGAGAATTATGCAAAATATATTCGCCCTAATTACCTTATGGGCATTTTGGCTTGACTGTAAAGCCGTATGACATTTTTTAAAAAGAAATAAATAAAATACTAGTATGATAGCTCCAATAACAAAACAACATATCAGTCATATCACAGTCCCCTTGTATGGATGTATGTTAATGACAATGAAATTACACTGAAAAAAAAAATAGCTCAACATTATAACTACTTGAGAAATAGGCAAATTTTGGGCTACTGTCGACAAATATAATTATATATTTTTGTGTAAGTCCCAGAGTGATTATGCCTAGAACTAGCATTGCAAGAACGCGGGCGGGCCAGTGCTTAATACATTTAATATATGTCGCTCCAGTCCAGTTGTAAATGCAACGGCCACTTGAGATCCAAAAAACGTAAATACAATGAAAACATTAGCAGCGTGCCGTGTCGGTGTCGGTGTAACAGTATACTGTAACACGCGTAACAATGGGGTATCGATTCTGCGAAGACTCAAAGCCGCCGGCCCGTCTGCTCCACGTTTTGGGTTAAATTTAGCGTTAGTGATCCCATCAATATGCAGAAATACAACAAATTGTAAACCCAAGAAAGTTTGGCGATTGGTTAAATCTTTACAGAGTTGATAAAGAGTCTATAATCGTGTATCTATTGTAATAATTTCGTGGTTATTTTTGCAGTGGTTGAAAGTAAAAGTCGCACAGTCGCACGAAAACATAACATAATTATACTTTACTTATTGCTACGATGAAAGAACCCAAACTGGTATTGGCCTACGACCCTACAAATCAAAAAGAGTATTTCATGTATTTTATCTACTGTTTCTTTTAGTTCTGTCCAGTCGACGGCACGGAGTTTATTCCCAACAATATTGAATGCATAATTATTATTATACATACATAGAATATGATCAGTACCGCTTTTGTAGAAAATATACAAAAACAGTGTACAAAATTTACCAAGTACTATCACATTTTTTTTTTATTTTTTGACGTTTTTTATTTTTAGTATTTTTGTTGTTATTCTGGCCATAGTTATACACATGTTTTTGTTGTTTGATTGTTTAAACTTTGGAACACATACATTAAAACATCCTAAAATATGGGTGCCTCAATTTTTAACTTTTTTATTTTCAGTATTTATTTGTTGTTATAGCGGTTATACATTAGTATGTGAGTATTAACACATTATGCAAAAATGTAATGTCTCTACCTATTACGGTTCGAAAGATACCGCCTTTGTGACCGATGGACAGACAGACAGCGGAGGCTGAGTAATATGGTCCCGTTAGCATCCTTTAGATACAAAACCCTAAAAGCGACATAAAATGAAGAATTCGTATTTTAATGCAGTCCAGTTAATACGGGCTTTAAGAACAGTTGTGTTTTCTATGTCAAGATTTCTCGTTGATTGGGATATTTTTATTTCATACACGTTTCATACATTTTTCAAAAGGACCTTTACGCTTACAAGCCAGCAATTAATATATAATTTAATTGCTAATGAATTCCGTAATACCCAATTTTCATCAGAAAACGCCGGCATTCCGATTGGAAATTTCAAGCTCTGTTAAATAAGGTCCCGTTGTCCGAATAAAAAAGATATCATTCATACTGTCCAGACGTCGATTCAAAATGTTGTAAATGCTGTAGTGCAGCGTTATTTGTTATTGTCCCGCCACTTTATGGGAGCAATATCTGCGGTATTTACATTTTATGATGGAGCGGTATGCGCTGTACCGCGGCTTACTCAAGATTCCATCACTCGTCAACCAGGAACAAATTCTTATTGCTGTAAAAAGCCTGGAACAGTAGACTCAGTCCAGATTGTTTGTGAGGACGAGCTGTGTGAACGCGCAGAGGTGGTTATGGTTTAACATTTTATAACCATTCCATAAATTGAATGATGAGACAAGTTTTTTTATCAAGCAACTATATTATAGTTTATATGTTTCGGGGATTATGTTGTAGGGTTATCATTCAATTCGCAAGGGATAATAAATCTATAATATAATAATATTCAAAAAAATATTGATGTTAAATCTATTTGTACATACTGTAAACGAATCAAACTTGTAAACATCATCAGTCTTAAGTTTATTAACGCAAAAGCATTGTACTTATAAGGTACGGTGGGGTAAGTAAGAAAGACTAACATAGTTTATTGTCTAATGGGGTAAGACCGGTACGACTAATCTGAGGTAGTTAATCTAGTTATTGGACTGTAGCAGTCTTCTCTCAGTGATAGCCTTACCCCACCTTACCTTAAACGATTTAATTTTATATTAAATTGACAAAAAAAAATTAGCAGTATCGTTCTTTAGCGACAAGACCGCCTACCTATGTACCGTCTACCGTTGTTCAATTAAAGTCATCTCATGTAATATTTTTCTTGTTGGTGTTCAATAAATGATTTCTGTATTGTATTGTATAGGTATTTGGTGTTCGTTTTTCCTACTTTAAAATTATTTTCCATAAAGATTTTCTTTACATACCTACGTAGACAAAACGCATCCTCTATTAATTTTATTTTTAACTACCTGTTCATAAAATAACAGACGCGCCACATCTAAACTTTTCTAATCTACTTTTCTGCAATTCATTTCAGAAAGCAATCATATTACGTCATAAAAATGACAAATAGCCATGTAAGATGTGGCTTACACGAACGCAGCGGTACAAAAACTCAGCCAATACCTGTACATGCTTCAATCAGATAGTACTCTCACGCATCGTTTCATTCATCTCAAGCATTTATCGGCGCGAAACGGATGCTGTCCACTTCTTGAATTGAATCGAAGTCTTAGCTAGCGGTTCATTCACATAAAGATAATAAATCTTTAGAATTGCGTGACGAAAATCTTGGCGTGGTTTCTCTTCGCAGAACTATTTCTCTCATAGTTTTATTACGCTACTGTTTAATTTCTTAACTCCGCCTACTCTCTTAACTCCGACTAACGCCTTCTGAAAAAAAATATGTTTTTTTTTTATTGTAGAAACTGAGTGGTACATTAGGTTATTTTGGCTTCATACAAGTTCATATACAGGGTGTAACCGACGGTGTACCGAAAACTGAAACCATGGCTTCAGACCATTATTGTGGCCTGGAAAATCGTGGAAACTTCTTTGAGAAAATTCACAAACTTTCCTCGCGAGTTTTCATTTTTTCTTTATTTTTCCGTTAATCGAACTCTATCGGTAACAATTTTTCATGATAAATCGCATGAAAATAGCATTTTCCGCAAAACACGCAATGTAGGTATCACAAACAGTATTATGTAAGCTTTACGGTACAACACAGAGAGTGGAGTGGGACAGATAACGGTACTGGCCGGTCATTGATCCAACAGGCCAGTCAGTGCGCTCGCGCAGCCCGGACGGCGCGGTCGGTTGCGGTCGGACGCATGAATAATGTTTACCTACCCGCACATTTTATTTGCTTTACTTGCTTGAATGAAAATCTTGTTAGACTGTTTTAATTTATCGGTCAGTTGTTATTGGTGTTAGGTAGTAAAATAGTTGTGATCTGTGGTTGCGATTTTGGAAAATCTTATCCTTGAGTTTTCCGAGAAAATGAACACTCGTTTTCAGTTCGTGATTATGGTCTAAAACTACAGTTTTCGTTTTCGGTACGCTGTCGGTTACACCCTGTATTTACCTAGGGTTAAAAAAAAGATATTTGGCGAAATTAAACAGTTCAGGAGACCACACGTCAGTAACCAAAATATGTACCGTGTATAGGGGTCACTTTGATCCGCGGCGTAACATGGTAACATTGATCACTAGTTTAAGATTTTATTTGGCAACCTCGACAAGATTACATTACGTACCCATTTAAATCTAGACGTATTGATGCTTGAAAATCGATGATCAATGTTACCCGGAAGATCACAGTAACCCCTACCCACGGTATGAATCTTTAATTCTATTTGGCTGATTATACTTTGCGAACATCAAAACTACAATCATACCATATGTCTTCATATCAAAAATTACCGACAAAATGCGGTTAAAACTGTTTAACTATGTAATTAATAATAAACTAAGTAATTATTAGTTTATAATAGAGAAATTGCGTTAATATTTCGTCGTAAATATTTAAAAAGTTGGCACGTTATGGTGTTCGGATGACTCGTTAAAATTTTAATGCTACACTCATCGTTTACAACAGATAATTTATTTTTATTTATACGTCTTAATTAGACATGGGACCATACAAACCGGCCAATGAGGAAGGCTAATCAACGCGATCGTGTCCCCGAAGATAGTTTATCTCTTTACAAGCTTTCTAAGAGATAAAAGTCGAATTTGATATTATAAAGTAATATGTAAGTTATAAAAACGTGATTTTATTATGCCATCAATCTTGCAGGTTGGTGCGGTGTCAGGCTTTGTGGGTTTCTACCGAACGGTTCGTGTGAGTTCCACTTTATAAGCGGTTTTTATCGTTGTATAAACTAAAATTGAATCAATATTATAAGTGCAAAGTAGCGTTTACATTAAAATTAATTATCTTGATTTTTTTGTAATATAAAAATGTAATATATTTGGGGTATAAATGAGCATAATACTTTTTTTAATGTTTAGTTTATTAAATCTTAAAACCGTCCTGGTTGAAATTCTTTTGTTTTCTTATTTTATAGTTTACCCAGGTTATTAAATAAACACTTTGAACGCGATTAGGTCCCGTTTTGTTGTAATAACTAGTACTTATTATTATTATAAGGAATCCATTAAATATATTTTTATACGTACATAATAACTCCCCCAAATACCTAGGAAAAAACACCTTCACCCCATTCTCACGTTTTATTATTATTATTACATGTCACTGAGAATTCCAGTAGCCGGTACGAGTTTCAACGGATGTCAAATTGTCAATACAGACCTGACTTCGACCCTTTGACACAACACCAGCCCCGGAAAAGGAGTGTAAGGTTACGTGGTGGTATGTTAATGTAACTCAGAGGAAAACAAATATTAAATCTGAACAAACCTCGACGTTTCACTTTCATCGCGTAGGTTTATTTGTTACTGGTGTTTAATTACTACGTAACGGAAACAATAGGATACGTAAAGTTTATTGAAGACACTTGAATTATAGTTTTCCGATAGTTCCTGATCTAATCTTAAATTTTTTCCTTACCGCAGTTTTCCCAAATTATGTATATTTTTTTCTACTTGACTGTTTGCAATTTTATTGCCTGAAGGGCTCGATGCCTTTAAAATCCAATGAAAAAAAATCCAATGAGACTATAATTGAATATGTAATCTTCGAAAAACTTTACTTCCCTTCTCAAAGAAGTAACGACTAGATAATTTTGTAAAGAAACACCCTGAACTGTTTAAAAAAGCAATTGAAATATACCCTAGAAGCACGAGACACCCGAATAAACTTGTAATGGACATGGTTCCCAATAGTGCACTCTTTATGAAGGGAAGTTACCAGATGTGTATAAAGGTCTATAATGCAATATAAAATCCCTGCCTATAAACCAGTTTAAAAAAAAACTACTCTACTGGCTAACACAAAAAAAAATTTATTCCACAAATGAGCTTTTAAATGAAAAGTCATCAAATTAATATTAATATCGTATAAGTAAATTCAATATTATAATTATTACCTTCACTATTGTTTTTGCATGCTAATATTTAGCAAAATATGTTTATGTACCGGATAATATAACGGGGGGTATTCGACCAATTTTAGAGATATAATGGAGATCTCTCATTTTCATCGCCATCCGTCACTTTTGACGTGTGCCTACTTGACAAGTGGCGATATCGCAACTTCGTCAATTCGGACGCGCAAAATTTTCGTTTCCTTTGTATGTGACGGCATAAATAACAGGCGCATACTTTAAATTGACCGCATAGTACGTGAAATTGGTCCGTTACGTTTCGTTCAAAACAGAAATTTATATACATGAATAACATTTTTGACAATCATTATCGCCTTCGTATTTCCAAAATTGAGATGAGATATGTCACTTTTAAGCTCATCGCATTTAAATGACAGTTCAATGGCGATATAACTGTTATCTAATGGAGATTTGACGTTTGGAGATATCTCCAACGGCATTCTCGAATTGGGCCCCTGACATCTAATTGTACCATATTTTAAAGCAAATAAAGAATATTTCATTTCATTTCATTTCAATGAATATACATGAATATATTTAATAGACATACATAAGTAGGAAAAGGAATTAATCAAATATTCTCATTTCATAATAGTACATAATATACATATATAACAAACAACCCCTGGTGATCTGTGAATCTGTTGTAATTGTCATGTGTTAATTTTACAGTTATTATATGACTTACATACAATATGAAATGTATCAAATTGGTGCTTCTTGTGTAAGAGAAACAAACTACATGTGTAGAAAAAAGTATTTCCAAATAGATTAAAGCTGTAGACTGACAAAATTATTGAAGCAGATAAACAAATGATTTGAGATAACAACTCTGTTAAAAATAAATTTTATTTTGTATTACATATAAAACTTTATCTCAATGAAAATTATATCCATAAAATTTGTACGCACTACACATAGCAGGATGCCTATAGTAATAATGTACGACACCATAACTAAAGATAGGGAGATAGATATACAAGACAGAATCACAGATAAGATAGAGTGATCACTTCTACAGGTTTTGGACGTTTTACTTCCCATAAAGGTTGGGAGAGATAATGTATCGATTGACAACACGCATGATGTCATAATATTTATTATATCAAAGGTCGGCGACGAGAGAAAAGTGATTTCATCAAAGATTTTATAGCCATAATGTGGTTTTCATGTTAACATGAAATTTGTCGGTCTAATGAAACATGTACGTACGTAAGTACTTAACTATGTTTAAAAAAACTCACTTCTAAGGTCGGCAGTGCGCTCGTGTAACACATTCGTTTATTGAGGCAAAACAGCAGAGACCTCGTTTCTTTGGGGCTTGTCTTGTATCTAGACAACGATTCAGAATGTGCCTTAGGGAGAGCATGTGGCGACTTTTAGCAGTCGCAAAAAAAGCCTCAGGACATCAACATCTGTACTTTTTGATATTTTTATACTAGGTGCGTTTACCCCAGGTGGCCCACTTGTCCCGACTGACCTTACATTAGGTATTATGTAAATAATTAAAGAGAAAAAAACACTAGTTACTTTATTCACCTACTAGAATATGACAAGAAAATATCAAGATAATCTCTTTATTGTAACGCTTCTAATTATAAACCTTAATCTTAAAAATAAATGGTCTTTAAAAAAGTTTAATCACTGATCTCCCTGTATAAGCGATCCGCAAAACGACGGGATTAATTAGTTTACAGACTCTTTGCAGTAAAGAATAATGTCGAAAACATTACCAATAGCAAAGTAATGTTTTCTATTTTAGGTAAACGAGCGCCAACACCATGTCTGGTCGCATCGGCATGAAATTTAATCATTATTTTTATGGTAGTATATCCTTACTTATCTCAAATATACGACCTACCTGCTGAAGGTGTAGCAGCATTCCTTCGGAGTTGCCACGCGACTAAGGGTCTTCCACAAAAACTCAAATGTCATTGCGCAAGCTCATAATAAGGCCCATTCACAAGACACCCTAGTTGATATTTTTTCACTGTCAAGACGGGACAGGCATGCAATTTTATAGAAAAAACGGCAAAATCAATAATGGCTGCGTGCACGTGTTGTCGACGGATTATAGATTATGTTTTCGAAGATTTTCCCAGCACTCCGCGCGAAGGCAGGTACGGGAACAAGGATTGGATTAGAAACAACCTACCCTTATTTATTTTATTTTCAAAGGTTTCGTCAATCAATTTTTCACGCGATATTTTTTCACTTTAAAGCTCAGATACGTTGTAATGTTTGTCTTCTGAAATAGTACATTACATCAGAGGCCGGGAATCCGTTTTCACGATGAGGCATGTACAGTGCTTTTCTCAAACATACAATGAAATAAAAAAATATACTTCAAAGAACAACATTTTATTAATTGACAAATAGGACATTTTAGTCTAACAACCAACCTTTAAAAACAAAACCTGCTTTTTGTCAAACCAGCCAGCTGTGTGAATGACCTTGTTGTTGAAACCAAAAAAAAAGTTACTTTGCAGGCCTAGGCCTGAAAAGCAGTATGAAATCCCTTTACAGTCCTCTCGAGTTATTGCGCCCAAAAAGCGATACTTCCGAGCCTATTATACGAGTAAGGAACGTAAAGACAATATTTCATGTTGCATGTTTGAGAAAAGAATATTGTTTTTATTATTTGTATTTTTTTTTACATTATGTTGATGATTTGTGAAACATGTAGGTAGTATTTAATCATTTTTTAAATTTTGCAACACCACCATTTTTTTATTGAACTATTGATACAAATATCAAAAGCGCAGATTCACAGCTTCTCCCGCCATTTTACGCATTCATTTTTTTCTTTATGATCATTATGTTATATTTTTTAATACTTAGGTAAATAAATAGATTTCCAAATTGGCAGCCATAACTTCCAAATGCACAAATATTTATTAATTTAGTCAAGTAGGATTTATTATCCTCTGTACATAGACATTTACGCAACATACCTACGTTTGTTACAGTAACAAAATACACTCCATACATTTCCCTGTTTTATTTGCAAAGAACAACAAAAGAGTACTATATAATTATAACGGCCGAAATCGTAACTGTCTTCTTACAGACTTACGTGATTCTTTTGATACAAAAGCAGGTAACTTTATTGAAAAGTAGGGATTTTGATAGAGCGATAAAAAACTGAACAGTTAAGTTATATCTCAGAGATCAATAGTGCAGATATCCACTAAAGTCCCCTAATAAATAGGTCAGCAGAGTAATGTATCAAATGACTGTTATTTTATTTTCAGCGAAAGATACTTAAGCGAAATTTATTGCTTTAACTAGCAAACATTATCATTCCGATGTGGCTGGAAAGGTTTGGATTGTGTGTAATTGCTATATTTAAAACCTATTTTGGAACTAATAGCGGCTTATCAGGCATTTTATGAAAAAGGAACACCTTTTTTATAACAACATGAGTAGGGTTCTTCTTATTTTTATGTGACTGACTGTACTGTCAATTATAAGTTAAAATTACGAGATCGAGTTCCTTGAAAACTTAATATGGAATCGCAAGTACTTAATACGGATAAAGAAGAGTTATTTATATACAGAAATATTACAAATTCCAGTCTGATGTTAATTAAATTTATAGTAGTCCAGTATTTAATTAAATATACCAATTGGTATATCAGCTGAGTCTCATTATTTGTCCACATACATACCACTATTTGTATCATCCATGACAAGAATTAGTAATAAATAATAATAATTCGTTAACCTTTTATCTTTATTTATAGGGCTAGGGCTCAATTCAACATTTCTAATGGAAATCATCTACCTACCTTAGCCAAAGCTCTTTCATCATCATATCATATTAGCCAATTTCGGTTCGTGAGTGGCGATCGCGTACCGGAAGACTCAGCATGGTAAGGTCCCTAAACTAAACTATAAGTGAACTAGCGATCTGTTTAACATCAGCACGAGAAGCCTTTGGATGAAAGCGCTCGGATTGATATGGAAATGCTCAATTAACCTTTAAATGACAAGCTGTCATGTGAATATTGAAATAGCAATAATCAAAATATAGCGACAATATTACTACCATATCACGCGAATGGCTATAGATCAGTGCAAACCGAATGAGACCCTTGGTATGTTATATTATGTAATCGGCTTGGCTGTAAAGTGTATGATATGAAAAAATTAACATTTTTCATTTCCAATCACAAGAGATTTATTCAAGTTGTATAGTTTTATGGCCCGGATGGTAAGTAAACGTAATTTCGTCAAAAGGCTTCAAAACTGATTATCTCTTGTAATGAGAAGGAGGAAATATTGTTTTTCTTGAAGGCGGCAATGTAGCTGGCACCACGCGCAAGGCTATACTTAGCCCAAAATATGAGCTTTTAACAAGCATTATCTTTCACGTCAAAGAACTGCCTTATTAACTACCCCGTATGGGTGAAATTGAAAGTCGTTTTTATACAATTTAAAACTGTGAGCCGAAAGTACTTCAATTATCTAAAGTTAACTTTACGAGTAAGTATTACATCAAAATTTCTTCATTATAAGTCTGAAATTTGATTGGACTTCGGAACTTTGTCCGCGTAAAACTAT
The DNA here is from genome assembly GCA_947623375.1 of Apotomis capreana. Taxonomy (NCBI): domain Eukaryota; kingdom Metazoa; phylum Arthropoda; class Insecta; order Lepidoptera; family Tortricidae; genus Apotomis; species Apotomis capreana. Next base: position 15,703,724 of record OX392503.1, on the reverse strand, counting down.
TTCCTTTTCCGTAGTAGGGTAAAAAATTTTGTATAACCATCTTTGGATGCCCAGCTATTTTGTTACCAAAATTGGTTTAAATCGATCCAGCCGTTTAGGTATGATGAGCGGACAAAGAAGTTTTTACCAACAGATGGCGATACGCTGCGAAGCTAGATTTATCCTACAATTATGAATTTTATAAACAAATTATATAAACCAAAAAAAAACTAATTTCCAATACAATTTTAGAGTTTTATAATACTACTATAAATAATTCAAATCACTGGTAAACAGAGCGTAAATCAGACGCTCCTATGACGATAAATATCTCGAGCAATACTCAACTTTAGCGACGTATGCAAACGTTTTGTATGTTTTTTATTACTCATCACTCATTTTAATTCAACAGAAAGATTTTAACTTGTACCGATGAGCCGTTATTAAGTGCGGACAGGTATTAAGTAAAAGAGTGTCGGTGGATGCTGTAATATATCGGTCGTAATTAACTACAATGATCACAATTAAAAAGGTTCGTTTACAGTTAATGTAATTACGGGAAATATCATAAACATCTCTCAAACTTGCAAGGATACTGTTTTACATTCCGCGCCGGCCGCCATAGCCACTGATTGACGTTTTCCCGTCAAATTTTTTTAGTTCACCTACTTCTTGAGGTTTCGTAGCTATGATGGAAATTTAATTACATCTTTTATTTCAGTATTCACCTACATGTTCACGTACTTCTCTTGCAAAACAAGACCGGTCTGAGACGGTTTCATTTAATTTGAAATGTATTTTTCGGTCTTCTAACTGTGTGACGTGAAAATATGTTTTTTTTGTCAAATAGTAGATTGTTCAACAAGGGACTAAAACAAGCCATAACGAGACGAGATGTTTTAGCCACCCGAGCTAAGCGAGGGTGGCTAATAGTTCGAGTGTCATTATGGTTGTTTAGTCTCGCGTTAAAGACTCTACTTTTCAATTGGAATGCGAGGAAAAGAAACGACGAATATTTTTTATGACAAAGTTTCTTACGATTACGTAGTACCTACAGTCGTTAATCCAACCTCAGAAAAATTCAAAGGGCAATTTGTACAATTCTTTACATTTAAATGTATAGTTTTCCCCTGAAAATTAAGCTAGGTCGGCGTGGTTTGTATTTGAGAACCAAGTTCAATATTTTCACTCGAAATCGAAGTAGAAGTTGGAGAGAATGGAGAGTATAGCAGAGACGCAGACCTTTCCTCAAAAAGGCTGCCGATGGTTATTTCATTAGGCTCATTCTCATCCCACGATGTTGATGGGCGTGGGTCAAATGTTGGTTGTCATTTCTGCTTTGAGGATAGGTATTTTAATTCCTTCAAAATATTCCTTCGATAAATATTGTATTTATTTGGATTGACTCTTTTATACACATAGCCTTCAGCTTTAAATTCTTCTTCACTGGAAGATGATGAGTACTTATTTGTCCGTAATTTATAGTGACACAATTAATTGGTCTAATTTGTGATTACAATTCAAGTTTAATACGAGTAATGGTATATTTGTATAGTAACTATTAAATAGCTGTATAATATGTATAAAAAAAAATCTGCGCTGTAGGTGTGGAAAACATTTTCACGTCAGTGGGTACTTTTACCTTTTCAACAACAAGGCAATTATATGTCTTCGATGTTTTTCAATCATGCCTTAAGTTTAAATTTTTTGTCATTGCACACTTGCATTACCTTATCTCAATGTGTTATACAGGGCGAAACACAGGCCGTGAACAGAAATATGTTTTTATTAATGTCTAACTTTAGCTTAAACATGTGGACGATATGAGGGGCAGAAATATGTACACATTGTTTGTTAATTCGTTATTTAAAAAAAAGGTTTAAAATTTACTGAGTCTCATGGTCACCCTAATTGCTACGTTAAACTGTCATAGACCTAGATAAAATTAATCATTTAACCTCTTTGTATTGGCTGGTAAGAACGTATAAAAACATATTTATTGACAATGACAAATTCAAAAGTCATAACATTAAGCAACGAATTTAAATTGAAAATTAATAATTCGCGTTTACAATGCCGCCTGCGTATCCTTATACTTTTATTGAACGTTACGATATGATAAGATTTTACGCTCAAACTTATAGTACAGAGCAAACAAGAGAAGCATTTCGCGAACGTTACCCAGAGTCACCAGTCCCGACACACAACCTGATTCGCAGATTGATTCAGAATCTCCGGGAGTATGGACAGTTTACTGTTCCAGCTCATGCACAGGCCAGAGGAGGGCAGATAATTCGTCCGGAATACTTGTACAGGCGGATACGGAACTTCTTTAATAGAAATCCACAAGCGAGCACTAGACAAGCTGCCAGACGCTTTCGTGTAAACCAGATGTACGTGTGGCGTTTGCTTAATGCGTCTGGCCAACACCCGTTTCATTTTCAGCCCGTACAGGATCTCGTGTTAGCAGATTACGCGAAAAGGGTAGAATTTTGTCGGTGGTTGTTGCAAAACCAAGATACAAACGTCTTATGGACCGACGAAGCGACATTTACGAGGATCGGACTTTTCAACCAACACAATGAACATTGGTGGAGCGAACAAAACCCACACGTTGTGCGAAAGAATGCGTATCAAGTGAGGTTCAGTGTGAATGTCTGGGCGGGTATCATCAATAATACAGTGATTGGCCCTCACTTTATTGAAGGACGTCTGAGTGGGAGGAACTATCTCCGTATTCTACGTCAGGTCCTCCCCGGATTGCTAGAAGGAGTGCCTGAGGAGGATTTAGTGAACTTACATTATCAGTAAGATGGAGCACCTGCTCATTTTCACCGTGACGTCCGTAATTACTTGGATAACGAATACCCTGAACGCTGGATAGGCCGAAATGGACCCATACAATGGCCACCGCGTAGTCCTGACTTAACGCCTTTGGACTTTTACCTATGGGGTGAGATCAAGAGACATGTTTATGAACAGATATCCGATACAGTGGCAGAGCTTCGTATTAAAATTATAGCCGCTTTTAACGAAGTAAAGGCCGATCAATTCGTGCTAAGGAGAGTCAAAGACAACCACAGGAGACGAGCACAGTTGTGTTGAATTAGAAGGCGATCATTTTGAACATTTATTAAAGTACGTGTAAAATTTGCGATTATTTTTTTCAAAATAAAATACGATAAAAACCAATACAAAGTGTGTTTACATTAAGTGCATAATGTAGGTTCTTGGAATACACAGATGATGTTGTTTGATAGTCAGTACTCTAATGATAAGATGAAATAAATCTACATAACAGTAATTGTAAATACTTAAAGCTACAGTCAAGTCCCGGATAGGGTGACCATTAGCTTGGTATTTTTCCTGTTTTAAATTAATATCAAATAAGTTTTATTGTTTGCTTTAAGAGTTAATGCCATGAATTTGCCTTAAGATACTGCAATAGAAACTGAAATTTCTGTTCACGACCCACTTCTCAGTACTTCTGTATTTTTTGTAATTAATGGATGACTGTTATTGGCCTTCTGATATGTAAACCATTTAATATAAATATTATAATTACGGCTGTTGTTATCCTGAATACCAATAAATAAAATAAAAAAAAATAAAAATGGTAATTATCATTCAAAATTCCAATAGAAAATTAAAATGTTCCGTGTTTCTTTTCTTTTTTCTAAAGTGACTTTTTAAATGCTTGCACATTTAGCCAACAGATTCAAACTTAAAAACTATTTTATTTAAGAGTAATATGGACTTACGGACCATGGATGATAAAATTAATTCATCTTTAATATTATTAAATACATTTGCATTCCTAATAATTACTCGTGTTTATTTTTACCCATATTTTTGAGCAGTTGTAATTTTGAGGTTATTTCCACGCACCAAAAAGTTTGTATACCTTTCACTGAAAATGGCTACAAACCTCCATTCACAAACATCGTGATTGGCTGTTTAGTGGTTTCCAAAGTAAATTAAAACAATTTTACTTTAATCCCTAGAGATTAATAAGGAGCTTTAGTCTCGATATGCAGAGACTAAAGTAACATTTTAAGAGCATGAGAAGTAAAAAATATATGATATATACCGAAATCTCTTTTTTTCTAGTGTAATTATTAGTTTTAATTTTTTTATGTTCAGGTTTACTTATAAATTAATTTATTTGTAGCTTGTTTGCCAAAATTAACTCAAATAAACTATTTACTATATTGTCAGTGAAATCTACATTTTTAACTGTTTAATCATACTGGGTAAAGTCGTGGGAGAATAATAGCGTTAAAATTTAAAGAAAGGCAAAATGAGAAATAGCTTTAAACACATAAAAATAGATTTAAATTAATTTAAATAAAACTTTGATAGGTTGTTATTTATTGTTAATGCTTTGCACCATCTATTATTAATTTATTACGAATAGACAGTAGACTTTAGACACTTCGTACATAAACGTGAGACATTTCCTGAATCCGAAGACAATAAAATAGCTGCAAGCAAAACTCAATAAAACAAACTGTAGGCATTTTTTGTGGCTAAAGTATGTAAGTACAATCAACTTTACAATACGAGTAAGTCGGTGCCCTGCCAAAATCACTGTCAAACAAACGGGTCGAGCATCGGGCAGCCGTCGCGAGGTGAGCGGCGGAATAACAATAATCGTGAATGAATTGTAATGGCGGCTTAATTGATGCTGCGCGTGAGTCGACGGACTTGTCTCGTAGGGCTGTCTACGTTATATCGATATCGATAAATTGAGAGGCATACAATTAAAAATAGCTATAATGTTCTGTTGTCTTAATATGGTATTAAGAATACAATTGAAACCGAAAATTAGTGAACCTAATCCTTTATTGTTGAAGCACGGCATATTTATTTTCTATATAATTTAATTATAAATTGTTTATGTTAAAAAAAAATAAGTATCAGCAACACCTAGCTTTGTGGACTCTGTGGTCCACAAAGCTAGATTTCTACCGGCTTGCCCATTATAAGATATTATCTAAGCTGCATTGAATTACCCGCTGAGTTGGTCTGGTAACACTGAAACACTGGAAGTGATTTCAATTATATTTTGGTAAGTAAAATTGTAAATGTAAATTTGTTTTGTTTTCTTTTGTGCTCAATGAAGCTACAAATCTACGTGATATTTATAGAGATAAAGATTAATTACTTTTTATCCTATAAAAATTCACGGAAAACAAATTTAGGTAGTAATCGGAAACGATTTGTGCTTGTTTATTCAGTGACATCTTTAAAATTACCCCTTTTCACACGTGTATCGATATATTGTGGACATGCACTACATCACTAGTTCTTCCGCGGGTTAGTCCATTCACTGGAATACGGCTAGCGCACGTAAGAAGATATTCCAATTTTACTTTATTATCATTTATATTTTTCAGGAGCTGATTACGAAACTATTCTCATAAGTTGTATTGTTAGATCCTATAACTTTTAGGGTAGTCAAACTTTTGACTGTTACTCCACAGCTGAGCTCAGAAAATATCTATATTTTTTGTGAGACATATAATGTATTATAGTAGGTTTACCTCCAGAACTATTATTTTGGCACACATTGAAACCTGCCAACGAGTACAAGTACTTCTCTCAGTTCAATTCTATTGACACTGGAACAATCATCCATGTAGCTCAATCGGAAGTTATATAATTATTGAGGACACAATAGGGAGATGTTGACTCACATTCACATTTAATTTAATAGCGTATCGTCTGTAGTTATATTTATGATTACGATTTAAAAAATATCGAAAATTATGTAATAAAGAAAAACGTAGGACAAATAATTGTTGACTTACTCAAAGGAATGGAAACTTTAAAGTTATGTTCCTTCTTAATCACGACCACTTATTCAATAAAAAAATTTCAAATTGTAAGGTGTTTTTTATGTAGAGAATTAGACATAGGGACATACGGAAAATAAATAAATACATATACTTATTATAGCAGGATCATTATCTGAATATAAATATAAATTCGTATGGTTATCGTCCTCTAGCACCCAATCACCCATCTAAGCACCAAGTTCTTAGTTTGGGACAAGATCATTTTGCATAAGATCGTGTGTTATTTATTTTTATACATAGATAATTGTAATAAAAATCTAATTCCCACAAACGAGCGTTTTGCATAACTTCTTCCCGTATTAAAAACTGGGGATCGGCCATTGCATCACCGAATGCCAAGTCATCGGCCGGCCACTTACGGAGCGGATGTTGTTAACCGAGCCTTGATTAGTCGAGACGATGTCAAACGGCAGCCGAGTTCAAACAATTAACTGTATAGAAGTGTCCGACTCTAATGAATGATACAGACTTGACTTCCATTACACAAATACCGTGACGTAGTTTACAAATTGAGACTAAGGGTACACTGTGTTCAGGGCAGACCGACTATATTAGAGCTGCATTCTAGCTGCAAAAATGTCACGACTGTATGAGTTCTGCCGATTGCTCACCGGTTCTGTTGCAGTTGGTACAACTGCCTTAATCTTCAAAACGTACTGTTATCAATTCAACTTCAAAAATGACTTAAGCCCATTCACGCTGGTTCGCGAATTAGGATTTAAAGGCTTTTCTTGACGATTGTATTTTAAGAATATTAGTGAGAGTTTAACAGATGCTGTAGAGATGAGATATAAATAGATTAACTTGTTAAGCGATTTAAGTTCTAGTAGCTATTTTTAGCTTCAATTATCTCATTCAAAGGGCATATGGTCTAAATTGTCAACTTGAAATCATTTGATGTCTGAAATCTTAACTTATTGTCATTTCTGTTTGCTTACAGTTTCATTTTTTATTCATTGTTTAGGTAGTTTGTTCCCTTTCGCATGTTTTGTTCCTTTTTATCTTACATTGTAGAGGACATTTACTCCTGTTCTTTGAAAATGTTTGCTCGGGATGTTTGATCACGCCGGGGGCAATTTAGATTTTGTTACATTGTTGGTTTTAATTATTACTGCGACATGATTTCCAAGTAAGTACCTACTTTTTTAGGGTTCCGTAGCCAAATGGCAAAAAACGGAACCCTTATAGATTCGTCATGTCTGTCTGTCTGTCTGTCTGTCTGTCCGTCTGTCCGTCCGTATGTCACAGCCATTTTTTTCCGAAACTATAAGAGCTATACTGTTGAAACTTGGTAGGTAGATGTATTCTGTGAACCGCATTAAGATTTTGATGCAAAAATAAAAAAATAATAATAAATATTGGGGGCTCCCCATACTTAGAACTGAAACTCAAAATTTTTTTTTTCATCAAACACATACGTGTGGGGTATCTATGGATAGGTCTTCAAAAATGATATCGAGGTTTCTAAAACATTTTTTTTCTAAACCGAATAGTTTGCATGACAGACGCTTCCAAAGTGGAAAAAAGTTGGTCCCCCCCCCTCTAACTTCTAAAATAAGAAAATGAAAAATCTAAAAAAAACATATGATGTACATTACTATAAAAACTACCAACGAAAATTGTTTTGAACGAGATCTAGTAAGTAGTTTTTTTTTAATACCTAACTTTGCAAGTTTGCACCTAATTTATATGGGGCGCTATACATACCAGGTGCAAACTTAACTTAAACACTTAGGGATGGAAAGTGTTTGTACGGAACCCTCGGTGCGCGAGTCCGACTCGCACTTGGCCGGTTTTTTATAGTTAGGTGCATCTGTCAAAGAGAATGGAACTTTCTGTGAAAATACAATGCAAGACATTACAATTAGAGGTAAACAACAGGCGGTCTTATCGCTAAAGAGCGATCTCTTCCAGACAACCTTTGGGTAGTGGAGAACTTGAAAAAAAATAAGATTTGCAACCTCCTCCTTTCCACAGCTGGAAGGATTTTTAACAAGGATACTTTTAATAAGATCGCCGCAAAGAAAAGAAGAGGGTTCCGCGGGGCATCTTCTAGTCTTGAATTAATATATTTCTATAGGTAATGAATATTTGTTCTCCGGTCATGGATGTTATCTATATATGTATTTATATATTACGTATATCGTCGTCTAGTACCCATAGTACAAGCTATGCTTAGTTTGGGACTAGGTCGATTTGTGTAAGATTGTCCCCTAATATTTTTTATTTTTTTTATTTTTAATGTTTGTAGGATAAATATATCGGGATAGATACAGATCATCAGTAGATCTAAAAATAACTAAGAGTTAAATTCTAATTACTAGCAGTAAAAAAGAAATAGTAATATGTACTTTGAAAAGTTGATCTAAAGTAATCAAAAGTCCTAAACGAAAAAAGGATACAAAATGTAATTCGTAACCGAACGGTGGTCTTACAAGAGTATTTTTACAAGTTATCTGTACAGATTGAAGTAACCACGTGGGCAGAGGAATAACTAACGAGTCTATGATACAGAGCTTCCGTTACCTCTCGGAAGCCACATAACGTGTAGCTCAATAGACTCCAATATTCTGCTATTGGATTAAATTTGTGAACCGAACCCTTGATATTGATTGCGTTTAAATCGACACTTACACCCACGCTCAGTCAATATTGACATTCAATACAAGTATGGACGACAACGCGACGACTAAGGAAGTACCTAGAAGTTTGTACAGATAACAACTCTTTACATTGGATTATGTTATAAAGTGATAAACGTCCGCTTGGAGTCACGTCAATGCTGTGGTATTGAAATCGGTTGGATTTTATTGTTGGGTTTTTCTCTTTAAGGACATGGAATAAAAAAAGGGTTCCAATTGATGAAATGCGAAGCAAATACTGTCTTAAGAAATATGTAGTACACTAGCTTTTGCGCGCGACTACGTCCGCGTGGAACTTGGAAGTATGGAAGCAACCTCGTACAACACGATAGATATCCATATCCACCTAATCACCTTAATTAATAAAAGGGATTATTAAAAGCGCCTAAGCAAATGTAAGAGCAATTGTGCTTTTGGTCTAATCATTACATTTTCTACAGGGTCGTCAATGTCATCATGAATTACTTACTCACTTTTCAATCTTTTTAGGGATAATTTCCAGGATGAAAACTATCCTATGTCCTTCCTCGGATCTTAAACTATCTCCATGCCAAATTTCATCAAAATCGATTGAGCAGTTTAAGCGTGAAGAGTTAACAGACAGACAGACAGACAGACAGACACACTTTCGCATTTATAATATTATAGTATATATAGTATATATAGTATATATAGTATATATAGTATATCGATACCTCCTACGTATACTGATACAAGTGCAAAATCACGATTTTACAGGACGGCTGTTCAAAGGTATGAAGTGCCATAACTAACTCATACGTTGAAATAATGTAATGAAAATTTCAAATACTTTTAATGAATATATTTTCCTTAAATATACATATTTACTATTTCAATATTACTTGTACTTTTAGTAAAAAAGGTAGTTATACCAGTATACGTGAAATTTACTAGTTCTAAGTTCTTGGTATACTGATACAACTACCACTTGATCCAGTATACGTCGTAAACTATGATTAGATGAATATGGATAATTATATTATTATTTTGCCTATTATGGACATGTATCATTTATTAGATATATAAACAAACTCATAGCTCGTGTTTGGATGGATCTGATCGGTTAGTCTCATCTGATTTGTCACTTGTACCAGTATACGCCTGAATCATTCCGTTATGTACCAGTATACTGTTAAGGTTATTTTGTATGTTATGTCCAATATAGTAAGTTCAGAGGTTGGTATTTAGGATATTTAAGCAAATTACGTTTGAAAGACAATAAATAAAGCAAATTTACACTAAAATTACGTTTATTTAAAAGGTAATTAAAATCACAGCCTGCATTTAGGGAATGGTGTTTTTATCTTTGTTACAGCGGTATTATCAACATAATTACTGTTTTAATATTTATATATAGTAGATTCCGGTTCCTATTTTATCCATCAGAATTGTCAGACCAAAACCTGAATTCATCTACATCATCTTGAAGTATTAATTTAATTAAGTCAAATAATTTGTCATTTAGTCATGTCAACAGTACCTAACAAGTAGCATTCCCAAACCAAATGCTGTGAATTATACAGTTTAAGTTTTTATTGTAATAAAACATGCTTATATTACCGTGAGGAGATGACAAGGTTTTTGAAGGTCGAATACAGCAGTCGCATTTTTTTGTTAAGTTTGAGTCTTTTTCCTATTTATTTCAAGTCTCTTACCTCCATGTGCCAATGTGTTTGGATGTTTGTTTTTCAGTAGGTGTTTTCAAATTCTCGTAAATGTGACAAGCGTTAACTTAATATTTTGACTGAAAATATCACGGTATTGTCGAACAGACTAAGCTTGCGCTTCGTATTTGGTAGAATTAAACGACTCCTTGTACAAATTATACATTTCAATCAAATTCAAACAGCCGCCAGCAAAAATGTGTGTGATGAACTTGAATATTTATTCCTGGTCATGGATGTTATCTCTACATGTACTTTATAAAGTATGTATATATATTATCGTCATCTTGTACCTACCCATAGTACAAGCTTTACTTTGCTTGGGATACTGGGTCGATTCGTGTTAGATGGTCCCTTAAAATTTATTTATTATTTAAAAAAAATCCGTTCAGACACTAAAATTTTACGTAATTTTTGGTATATATGTTTATTATTTGTTTTCTTGGCTTGTTTTTCCCGTATTTATTTTTTTATTTAAACTCTTGATTAAATTTTTACTTTCTTTGTTCGTTGATCCAAATATTTTTTAAATTACACGTAAGTTACCGACATCTTTTTTGCTATTTTACTTTACAATTGCCTGTCGTGCCAACTAAGCAGCTGCCATCTCTAAATTCGCCGAATACGGACAAAGACTTAAAAACCCGGACATTTGGCGTAACTTGGATTTCCCCCTTTAAAAAAAAAAATTGCTTTATTTTTTATTGACATTAAACCCCGGACGGCCCCCGGACGGCTTCAAACTAGGACAAATCCGGGGTAACCCGGTTGGATGGCAGCCCTAGTGGTGACTGTGGTTTACTGTAGGTAATGGCGACATATGGCTATTATTGTACTCCAAACAACCATCGGTACTGATTGGAGAAAACTGTATCATAACCAAAATTAAGCCTAATTTGATACGTAGTAGGTAGAAAAGACGTAGGCCGCATCGACTGTCCGTAGCGCGTAGTGGGACATCTTACGTCCGCAACAATGACGAGCAAGCATACTGAGATAACTGCCACTTGTACTTGATAGGTGTACTGCGTACAGTGGTACAAGTGACTTATCTCAGTATACGATGTTCTAAATTAAAAAACGGTGTTAGTTGTATCAGTATACGTCACTTTATTTCGAAAACTAGCAGTAATTTGGTCATGAAAATTGTATGGCATGTAGATATAAGTATTTTGATCCCAAATATGCAAAAAAACGAAAATCGTAAAAATGTCAGTTGCATCAGTATACGTAGGAGGTGTCGATATATAGTATATATAGTATATAGTATGGATGTCATTTGCAAAAACCACTGCATTTTGCAAAAGAACACTAACTAGGTTCCCAACCAGCATACTATTTTTTCGTGTCTTGTCTCGGTCACGAGCAGTAAATCAAAAAGCTACCAACAAAGTACTAAACATTTATTTAATTTTAAAACCATTGATTGATACCAACCGACAGTGCAACTGAAAGGGGTTCCTTAAAATAAATTCCACGACTTTCCGCGTGCTCTAGAGATTTGTAATTTAAACCTTCAATTGTGATTGTGACACTCATTTGAAATTGTAAATCTTAGATCACCTATTCATCACGCGTCGGCTTTCGATGGCAGATGGTGTGGCCTTGAGAGTCAATCAAGTCGGGAGTCAGAGAAAGGTAGAACTCTTTCTATAAATCAACTGGTGGATGAAAGCCATCTGGAAGGCACAAGACATACAAAAGAAGCAAAAAAAGAAGGTAAAATATGTATTTTAATACTGTTGCTATCTTTAATTTCATCTAGCCTTTCAACATATCTTTCTGGCTTTTAATTTTCTAATCAAAGGGCTCAAGGTAGATCTAATCAGGTCCTTAAGTTCGAATTTGTTGACTAACTCAGTAAATTATTCTTAAACAAAACATCTGCAATGTTTTGTTCAGTGTTTATGCATATAAAAATGTTATCTAATTAACAAGTTCGGTTGTGGTTTCCCGCTTTCTTGAGTTGATTCTTAAACAAAACATCTGCAATGTTTTGTTCAGTGTTTATGCATATAAAAATGTTATCTAATTAACAAGTTCGGTTGTGGAGGTTTCCCGCTTTCTTGTAAATTTTATTGCGCCGATTGTTAAACTCTTTAATTAAACTGGAGCAATCTGCATCAGAGCAATTTGTTAAGACTCCGAAACTTATCGCGTTTTTCGACCCAAAGTAATTGTTTAACCAAATCACATAATTGCAGATAATTGTTACGGGCTAATTTTATATTTTGGATACTTGAATATATTCTAAATTGCCTAATTGCTCGAGTCACTGACCTTGCAGACTTCTGCGACAGGAAAAAGGCGAAATGTCATTTTACGGCTTATATAGCTTTACAAAAAACAAACAGATGTTAGTTAGAAAAGAACCGCTTTCTTGGCACGAACTGATACAAAAAATATGACTTGGTATAAGCAAAAAGTATGTAGGTACAAGTATTCTTTTATAATAAGTGCTCCACTTGTCACGCGACAAAACCAATTCATTCACAATTTACGTACTTGTCAGAGATTGCTGTCATGGCATTTCCTACCTACACATGAGTTTACTGAGTTTAAAATGAGAAATGAATAGATTTTTTCCGTTACAATAAATTGAAAGCGGTATCAAAGCAAACATAACGCCTTCGTAAATTGTACTCCCCGTCCAGCGAAACAATAATGGAGAATAAATGGCCAACTTCACACCACAATGCTTGGGAAAGATAAAGGGAAGAATTACACGGAAATTTCGGGGCGTGTGCTTTGTCACGAAGGTCCTTCACTAGATAACAATTTGCACGTTGAGTGTGTCGTTCATTGTGCCTAAGATATTATAAATAAACATTACAAAGAGGCTACCAGATGTGTGAAGTGGCTTTGAGCTCCGGCGCAAGCCTTTGAGGAGCAATTATAATGGATGGATATAGGTGGAACTCGTTCCGAACCCGCTACATAGAAGCTGGTCAGTTAAATTGAATTACCACCATTATAATGATGCATACGTTACGAACCTTATACCGCCGCTCCTATATCATTAAAATTATTTTAAATTCAATTTAAACGGCCATTATTCGTTCAATATTTTGATCATTACTCAAATTTATTGTGAAAATATTTTTTAATCAAGCTGTGAACGAATTTAATCTCACTAATTAAAATATATAAAAAGCTACTCAGTCTGTATCGCTGTTTATGTCTGTGTGGTGTGTGTATAAACTAGATAAATACTCAGTATACAATTTTTCGGGTTCCGTACCCAAAGGGTAAAAAACTTACTAAGACTCCACTGTCCGTCCGTCCGACAGTTCACATTTTTACAGATAATATATTTCGGTTGCCGCTTAACAACAAATACTAAAACAGAATAAAAAATATTAAAGTGGGGCTCCCATACAACAAACCGGTTGCGTAAACTTTGCATCACATTTGTATGCGACGTCATACATACCACTCATATACTTAACTTGACCCGGCCAGTTAAGATGGGAAGTGTGTGTACGGAACCCTCGGTGCGCGAGTCCGACTCGCATTTGGCCGGTTTTTTAATTCGGATAAAATTTCAAACGTTTAGCAGAACCCGAAACCTTGTATGGATGTCATTTAATTTAATTTATTCATTCTTAACAAACAATACCTATATTGTGTTGAATGTACATAGGTACATCTATATATATATTACGCGAGGCCGATTTTTGTACATCCCATCAGATCTACAGTTATGGTCCGATTTTGATAAATGATATGTCATTAGATTCGTCCCATGCTGGAGATGTGCATAAAACTCTTGGATTTTTAATTTTTTCCCGAAAAAGTACTGAAAAATGGATTTGAAAAAACTACTGTGCGCTAACCACGTGACATTGACCACGTGACCTGTGATCCCTATTTTGACTTAAGATGACCAAATAATAATAAGCATGATTTGCTCACAAACCTGTAGTAAGTTGTTCAGTATGATGAAATATTATTTTTGAGTCGGCAACATAATATCCGCAACACTTAAAACATGTACGAATATGCAAAAATAATTTTACAGTTTGTTGACAATGAATGACAGTAATCATATTCTGACAACTTTTAATGTATTTTTTATTGGGGGCTATAATGTCAATGATCTAAATTGCCAGGTTGTTTTTCTTTTTAAAATGTTGATATGGAAACTTTTTTCGCATGTTAAAAATGTGGAGGAAAAAGCCGGTTAAGTGCGAGTTGGACTGGTGCTCGCAAGACCAGAAAAACTGACCGTCATTCAAGAATAGATTATTTTTATAAGCGAGTTTTACAATAAATCAAAGCAGAAAAAATGTAGTAAGTACAACTAAACGTCATTCAAATAAGTAAATTTATGATAGATTATTTTAAATATGATTATATAAGTCCATCAAAAAAGAAACCAAAGCAAATAGCATGAGTTATGGTAAATTAAATAGTATTTTACTAGAAAAAACTAAGTCCTTCCGCTTGAATGTCGACGGGATGGGAAATGTGGTCGAGTTGAGAATATGGACGAGTTGACAATGTAGCTAAGTTGGGAATTTATCTACATTGGTAATATGGATGAGTTGGTAAAATGGACGAGTTGGAAATGAGGTCGAGTTGAGAATATGGACGACTTGACAAAGTAGCTTAGTTGGGAATGTATCTACATTGGCAATATGGATGAGTTGGTAAAATGGACGAGTTGGAAATGTGGTCGAGTTGAGAATATGGACGAGTTGGCAATGAAGACGACTTGGTAATACGGACAAGTTGGTGATATGGAAGATTTGGCAATAAAGACGAGCTGATAATAAGGACAAGTTGGTATTGTAGACGAGTTGGGTGTATCGTCGAGTTGGGAATATGGACGAGTTGGAAATGTGGATGAGTTGGCAATGTGGATGAGTTGGTAAAATTGACAAGTTGGGAACATGGAAAAGTGGGCAGTTTTTTTTTATGTCATAGGGTGAAAACGAGCAAACGAATCGCCTGATGGAAACCGATTACCGTCGCCCATAGACACCTGCACACCTGTGGACGAGTTCGCATTATGGACGAGTTGGCAATGAAGACGAGTTGGTAATACGGACAAGTTGGTAATATGGACGAGTTGTCAATGTGAATGAGTTGGGAATATGGAAGAGTTGGGAATGTGGATGAGTTGGCAAAATGAACAAGTTGGGAACACGGACGAGTGGGCAATGAAGACGACTTGGTAATACGGACGAGTTGAGAATATGGACGAGTTGGGAATGTGGATGATTTGGCAAAATGAACAAGTTGGGAATATGGACGAGTTGGCAATAAAGACGGGCTGATAATAAGGACGAGTTTCTATAGACGAGTTGGGTGTATCGTCGAGTTGGGAATATGGACGAGTTGGAAATGTGGACGACTTGGAATTGTGGACGAGTTGGGCCTATGGACAAGTTGGAAATGTGGACCAGTTGTATTTGTGGACGAGTTAGCAATATGGACGAGTTGGCATTGTTGATGAGTTGGAAATGAATGCGAGTTGGCAATGTAGATGAGTTGGGTGTATGGACGAGTTGGTAATGTGGACGACTTGGCATTGTGGACGAGGTGGGAATACGGATGAGTTGGAAATGTGGACGAGTTGGCATTGTGGACGAGTTGAGAATATGGACGACTTGACAAAGTAGCTTAGTTGGGAATGTATCTACATTGGCAATATGGATGAGTTGGTAAAATGGACGAGTTGGAAATGTGGTCGAGTTGAGAATATGGACGAGTTGGCAATGAAGACGACTTGGTAATACGGACAAGTTGGTGATATGGAAGATTTGGCAATAAAGACGAGCTGATAATAAGGACAAGTTGGTATTGTAGACGAGTTGGGTGTATCGTCGAGTTGGGAATATGGACGAGTTGGAAATGTGGATGAGTTGGCAATGTGGATGAGTTGGTAAAATTGACAAGTTGGGAACATGGAAAAGTGGGCAGTTTTTTTTTATGTCATAGGGTGAAAACGAGCAAACGAATCGCCTGATGGAAACCGATTACCGTCGCCCATAGACACCTGCACACCTGTGGACGAGTTCGCATTATGGACGAGTTGGCAATGAAGACGAGTTGGTAATACGGACAAGTTGGTAATATGGACGAGTTGTCAATGTGAATGAGTTGGGAATATGGAAGAGTTGGGAATGTGGATGAGTTGGCAAAATGAACAAGTTGGGAACACGGACGA